>CM052807.1:26217319-26477643 GCA_028533885.1 Nasua narica | reverse complement strand
TTGGATGACCTCCAAATAATAGGAACATTTGTGCATCCTACTTGAGATTATATGTACAAGAACTTAGGAACTATTTCTGCTCGCTTGTATCTGAATAACTACTGGGTAAACATCAGGAGTAAGAAATACTTGATAAAATAAAGCTGGATTGACTTTGGTGCTGAATAATCTCTGTAATGGATATTACCTTTCAAACATATGATGTGTTTTTCTCCTTGTACCTCCAGGTATATGACCTCCCTGTCTTCCATTGGCAGCATCCATTTGCCTCAGGTTGGATTATTGTTCCTAAGGCAGAAAGGCAAAGAGAAAATATTACATGTTTTCTGCAGTCTAGTCTTTGCTTTTGAGAATTTTGAAGATCACAGGCTTGCAAAACAGGTTTTCGAAGAGAAAGGTCTTTCTAAAATCCAAATACTCTCTCTTTTTGTTTCAAGAGGCAAATCTGGCTGCCTCATAGATTATTACAAGCACATCATTTTGAACAATGGATGACCATTTAAAAAATTTAGAAGTAGAACAATTTTAATTTAAACAGGAGTATAAGGGAATCCCTTGAAAAGGAAAGAGAAAATAGAAAAATCCCTTCTCCTTTAGGTGTGGGAAGCAATAGCAAGACAAATGTGTACTAAGATTTCCCCTCTAATGAGAGAACTAATGGAGAGGATGACATCTTCTGGGCTGAGAGGAGAGATTTGGAAGATTTCCTGTGTTGTTTCAGACTCACTAAATCATCTCTCAGATTAGAGTCTTATTTATAATGTTAAGTGCATTACATAATCAGTCTTAGACTTTGAAATTCATGTATTTCATGGGAGTCTGTGCTCTACTCCCCACTTCATCCCCATCTTTCCCTGGGGGCAAATGGAGAGGGTGTAACACAAAAGATTATTTTGTTGAAACCCATTTGTTATTTGTTACCTTTTTAAGACATTGAATGTGTCAATTATGTTAGTTCAAGAAAACGAAATATACATATTTTTCAGAAGAGTGATTAATTCTCACATAGGGCTTCTTTTGAATCTATGCAGGAAGACTAATCAGCCCAGGACATAGGGTGTTATTTTAGTTTCTTTATCAGTTTGGCTCCCTCTAGCTGTCAGTTTGAAAATTTTAGTAGGTTCTAAAATTACACATTCTTGGCTCCTTTTATAACACAGAGTGCTTTCTTCATAAGAACGTTTGGGAGGAAACGATAGACTGATAGAAAGTATTTCTTAGCAAAGATCATATTTAGTCCTTTTTTGAAAAATTACTAAGTTTTGTACCCAGTAAAATTTAGATTTCGTTTAAAAAACAAATAACTTTTTAGTGTAAGTAGGCTCCAAATATATTACTTTGGCAACTCTATGTTTTTTATAATGTCTTACATCTCATTTGACAAATAAGGATTCTGAAGATCAAAACTTCTTACTCCAAACTCTTTATTTTTCCCATTTTCCCATGGCTTATTCTTGCTTTTTTCACTCTTAGGCTTCTTAAGTTGCCCAAAAAAATCAGCTCAGAGGTCTGATCAGAGGATACTTGATTTTAAGCTCTAAAGATCCTGAGATATTTTTATTTTAACAGGACCAGAGGAAATGGCCCAATAAGGATTCATCTGCGTGCAAGTCCCCAAGAAACCTTTACCGCTTTCTGAATCCTCCCCACCTGGACCCTAGCATTGACCTGCATATTTACAGAGAAGGAATTAAGGGTTAGAGGGACTTGTCCTTAGTGACTACTAAGTAGGGAGCTGCGTTTTATCTCATATATTCTGCCAGAACCAGATAGTAGATGCTCCGGGCTTTGTGGGTTGTGCAGTCTCTGTCACGACCACTCATCACTGCCGTTGTCCCGCAAAAGCAGTAATGGGCAGTACACACATGGATGGGTGTGACCAAGCTCCAGTAAACTTTGTTTATGGACACAGGAATTTGAATTTCCTAGAATTTTCACATATCCTGACTTTTTATTCCTTTGACTCCTCTGAGTTGTTTTAAAATGTAAACCACATTCTTAGCTCTAGAACAGGGATTGGCAAAGTGAGCCCATGGGTCAAACCCTGCCCACTGCCTGTTTTTGTAAATCAGGTTATTCATCTCTTCTCTCCTTGGTGTTCTTCTTGATGGGCATTCTCATTAATTCTTCATGGTAGATTAATTCATACAACAGATGTTGTGATTAATCAAGTTCAATGTTCTATTGTTCTGTGGTACAATGTAGGACTTTTACTTAAGTAATTGTCTTATAGTCTTCTGGAGTTCTTTTTAAAAACAAATTGGTAGCATTACATGGTATCTGTGAATTGGCATAAAACTAGTGATTTTTTTTTTAAAGATTTTATTTATTTCTTTATTAGGAAAGAGAGAGAGTGAGAGAGAGCATGAGAGGGTAGAAAATCAGAGTGAGAAGCGGACTCCCCACGGAGCTGGGAGCCCGATGTGGGACTCGATCCCGGGACTCCGGGATCATGACCTGAGCCGAAGGCAGTTGCTTAACGAACTGAGCCACCCAGGCACCCAAACTAGTGATTGTTTTAATGAAATTTTTCTTTAATCAGATAGTCCATTAAACTTTCTCTTCTTAGTTGGGCACTAATCTAGGAACAATAACTATTGAAAGAAATGCACTTACCTTTTGTGACAATTCATCAGGAAAACATTTGAATTTCTCTTTGGAATTACATTCATGTTCATCCCTTGCAGAAGGACAAATAACTGTGATAGATGTTGAGATCCTGGTGGCACCTCACTGAGTATTCTCACCTGTGTTGTGCCCAGAGGAAGGTGTGTAAAGGAAAAATGGAGACGTCTGCTTGGGATTTTTGTTTTTCTTTCTAATACCTATAATTCACATATTATATCTTTTCCTTTCAAGCAGTAACATTTTTTTCTCCTAAAAATAGATTAAATCTTAAGCCACCCTCCTAAAATTCATAGCATCTGACACAAAAGGTGAATTTGAAATTGTTAAAATTTTGATTTTTTAAAAAAAATTTTATTGTGTTATGTTTGTCACCATACAATACATCATTGGTTTTTGATGTAGTGTTCCAAGGTGTAAAATTTAGATTTTTAATTATTGTGTCTTCTTAGTGTTCAAAAGAAATGGATGAATTGGGACACGTGGGTGACTCAGTCAGTTAAGTGTCTGCTTTCAGCTCAGGTCATGATCCCAGGGTCCTGGGATCAAGTCCCACATCGGGCTCCTTACTCAGTGGGGAGACTGCTTCTCCCTCTGCCTGCTGCTCTCCCTGCTTGTGCTATCTCTCTCTCTCTCCCTCTCTCACTGACAAATAAATAAATAAAATCTTTTTAAAAAAATGGGTGAATCATAATGAATTATGGGAAATAGTTAACATATTAGGTATCATAGGGTGTCAGAACATGCCACCCCAAAATATGCTACTTTCACATAATGATTATTTTGAACTGAAGGCAATCGAGAAGTTACAAGAAAAGCTATCTGTACCACCCAATTTGCCTAAAAGCAGGATATACATTTACAAAGTTGTCCTCCTTCCCTCGCTACTGGTAAGGACCAAAATTAATCACTAGAGACAAGTTTAGACCTTAATCAGCCTGGAGACAGCACCAGAGAAGTCTACATAACAATCTTTACTAACAAGTTTTTATTTACCATCAGTTTTCCATAAATGTGTCTTCCCACAAGTGGGAATCCCCAGAGACTCAAAGTTCTTTTCCTTTGTCTTGTTGCTTCTCTAACACTTTAGAGTTCCCTTGCTGAGATGCTACATGAGCCTGAGTTCTAACCACCCCTTTGAGTTACTGATCTCTGAGTGTTCTAGGTGTAAGGGTGGTGCACATGCTAACGAACTTCTGCTTGGTTTTCTCCTGTTGACTTGTGTTTTGTCAGCCCAGTTTATGAGGCCCCAGCCAGAGAAAAAGAGAGTATTAGAAAAAGAATTTTCGTTCCTCTATAGTATCTTGAAATTACGTTCTCTGCTTCACAAAGGGATTGTGTTCCTGGTTCAGCATAAATCCCTCCCAAACACGTTCCCTGAGGCCTGAGTCCCCAGTCATGGCAGGTGAAGAAGAAAAGAGCCTCTACAGATGCAGTTCTCACCCCTGGCTGGGTATCAAAATTGTTTGGAGAGCTTTTAAAACCACAGTTTCCTGAGAGTGTTGGATTCAATAAGCCTGGGCTGATGCTCCATAGTTAGGAACACTTCCTCTTGCTGGGCTGAGTAGAAGTCTACATGATTCCCTATGGCCACTGGAATAAATTACCACAGACTGGGTGGCTGAAAACAACACAGATTTATTATCTCAATGGTGGGGGTTATAAGTCTGAAATGAAATGGCAGGGCTGCATTCCTTCTGGAGGCTCTTCCTTCATCTTCAAAGGCAGTGCTGTAGCATCACTCTCTCTCTCTCTGACACTGACCCTCAGGTGTCCCTCTTATAAGGACCTTGCGATTACTTTGGACCCACCCTGATGATCTAGAATAAATTCCCCATTTCAAAGTCCTAAATCACAGCTGCAAAATCCCACAGAAGGTGACATACTCACAGATTCCAGGGGTTAGGGTGTGAACATTTTGGGGAGCCTTTATTCTGACTACTCCAGAGCCTGATACGAGGCAAACATACAACTCCATTTCCAGCACTCTGACACCTGAAGACATCACTAATTGCTCCACTATTCAACTAGTCTGTCCAAGGTTTTTCTTTTGCAGGAGTGGAGGGCAAAGAGAGACAGAAAGGAGCAGGGAAAGAGAGGACTAGGGTGCCAATCACCTTTGCCCTCCTTGCTATCTGTATGACTAAAGTGGGGACTTTACTACAAGGACAGTATCTTATATATTGATGGATAGATCAATATCCCTCATATATATATGTGTGTGATATATATATCTCATATATATGTGAGATATATATATATCTACAAGCCCATCCTCTTTGCACCCAATGCAAAGATATACATTTCATACTCAAGTGAGTCCCCCAAAGCATGAACTTGAGTCTTTTCCTACCAAGGCCTGTTGGTCATCACAATCCTAACCATGACTTAAGGCCCCACACTAGAGAAGAAGTGGGGCATAGTCTTGATCGTGGCCTTGGACTTGCTCCAAGGGCCCTCCTGCTCAGCAGTGAGACATGCCTAACCTCATTCTCTAAAAGTATGTGGTCAAGAATTTAGCATCCTGTTTGGGGAGGGTATGTGCTATGGTGAGTGCTGTGAATTGTGTAAAACTGATGATTCACAGACTTGTACCCCTGAAGCAAATACTACATCATATATTAATTTTTAAAAATGGGTAGAAAAAATAATCTTAAAATCCTCCATATCTAAAATAGTATGTAAATATACAAAAAAAAAGATGTGGAATGAAACATATCAAAATGGTAATTTCTAGATAGAGGAGTGAGTTGGGGGAACAAAAAAAAGGGAATATTTTGCTTTTTATTATATATATATTTCCATTAAAAATTTTTTTACAATAAAAAAAAAAAAGAATTTAGCATCCTGGGTTATGCCTGCTTCCACTCTGCTGCCCACATCTGACCACTCTACAACCAGGTCTTGGTCCCAGAGGACTCTCGATCCTGTTTCTTTCCTCTCCTCCTCTGGAATTTGGCTTCCTTAACAGAATCAGGGCATCTCTCTGTTTCCCCAGTAGTGCTCTGCTATCCTGGTAACTTGCTTCAACAGAGCCCAGTCTCACAGACTGCTCCAGTAGCTCCCTGTCTGCCCTGTGCTTGTGGCCAAGTCTCTCTGGTTTCACACATATGCAGAGGTCTTTCCTCCTTCTGTCAGTGTGTGTTTAGAAATCTGACATATGATTCCTGACAACACTCTTTACTTCTGAGTTGCCATCTGAATGTTTCCAGGCGTTCTGCCACAGGCACCAGTGAGTTGACAGCTCTAAATCCACTCAATCCACCATTGAAGGTGTGACTCCATAATTCCTTCTTAAACCTCTGTTGCTTCTCTGCCTCTGAGGCTCCCACTGATGCAACATTTTGTGGCAAGTTCTAAAGATGGACAAAAAGGCCCCTCTCTAGTTCTTGTCCTGCATTCCCCAGTAACATACTTGGTTTCTGGTATCTTCTCACCTAGGTAAGAGCTTCTGCACTTACTGATAGCCAGGCTCATAGCCAAACTGATACTGCAGGCTCCAAGGGTTCCCATTTTATAGATCAAATAGAAGAGGGTCTTCATCCAAATATGACTGCCATGGATCCTTCACCCTCCTATGAAAGTTGCCAGTTTCTCTTTTTAAATTATGTATCTATTCGAGACCTTGGAGGTAAAATGGACAGAGAGTTCAGAAATATCATCTCTCCTCAAAATTAATCACCACAAAAATGGGAGGGTTAGAAGAAGCAAAATGATGCAGTAGCACTAAAAAAAGGTACGTGTGTGGGGAAGGGGGGAGTTGTCTCATTCACATCATAATCTTTAAAAACTCACATCAACTTTTCCGCAACAGGTTTGCCAGCAGAACATAGGTGTTGTGAAAACCACTGCTAAGCCTAAACCAAAATGCGAAAGGAAAAGACTCATATCAATATTGTCATCATTGGATATTTCGGGAAGTCTACCACTACTTGTCGTCTGATCTACAAATGTGGTAGGACTGACAAAAGAACTATTCAAAAATTTGAGAAGGAGGCTGCTGAGATGGGAAAGATCTCCTTCAAGTATGGCTGGGTCTTGGATAAACTGAAAGCTGAATGTGAATGTGGCATCACCATTGATATCTCCCTGTGGAAATTTGAGATGAGCAAAGTATTATGTGACCATCACTGATGCCCCAAGACACAGAGACTTTGTAAAAAATATGATTACAAGGGTGCCTGGGTGGCTCAGTTAAGCATCTGCCTTCGGCTCAGGTCATGATCCCAGGGTCCTGGGATTGAGCCCCGCATGGAGCTCCCTGCTCTGCGGGAGGCCTGGTTCTCCCTCTCCCACTCCCCCTGCTGTGTTCCCTCTCTCGATGTGTCTCTCTCTGTCAAATAAATAAATAAAATCTTTAAAAAACATGTATATAATTACTGGCACCTCTCAGGCTTTCTGCACTGTCCTGATTGCTGCCACTCGTGTTGGTGAATTTGAAGCGGGTATCTCCAAGAATTGGCAGATGCGTGAGCATGCCCTTCTGGCTTACACACTGGGTATAAAATAACTAATTATCAGTGTTAACAAAATGGATTCCACTGAGCCACCTATAGCCAGAGGAGATACGAAGAAACCATTAAGGAAGCCAGCACCTACGTTAAGAAAATAGACTACAGGAGAAAGGGGAACCCTCCCACACTGTTGATGGGAATGCAAGCTGGTGTAGCCACTGTAGAGAACAGTATGGATTTTCCTCAAAAAGTTGAAAATAGAGCTACCCTACGACCCAGCAATCACACTACTGGGTATTTACTGTAAAGATACAAATGTAGTGGTCTGAAGTAGCACATGCACCACAATGTTTATAGCAGCAATGTCCACAATAGCGAAACTATGGAAAGAATCTAGATGTCCATCAACAGATGAATGGATAAAGAAGATGTGGTATATATGTACAATAGAATACTATGTAACCATCAAAAGAAACAAAATCTTGCCATTTGCAATGATGTGGATGGAACTAGAGGGTATTATGCTAAGTGAAATACAATTATATGATCTCTCTGATGTGAAGAATTTGAAAGGTAGGGCGGGGGGTTGTGGGAGGTAGGGAAGGGAAAAAAATGAAACAAGATGGGATCAAGAGGGAGACAAACCATAAGAGACTCTTAATCTCATGAAACAAACAGGGTTGCTGGGGGATGGGAGGGTAGGGATAGGGAGGCTGGGTTATGGACATTGGTGAGGGTATGTGCTATGGTAAGTGCTGTGAAATGTGTAAGTCCAATGATTCACAGACTTGTACCCCTGAGGCAAATAATACATTTTATGTTAATTAAAAAAAAAGAAAGAAAGAAAATTGGCTACAATCCCAACAGTAGCATTTATGCCAATTTCTGGTTGGAATGGTGAAAACATGCTGGAGCCAAACACTAACATGCCTTGGTTCTAGGGATGGAAAATCACCCGTAAAGACGGGAATGCCAGTGGAACCACAGCGCTTGAAGATCTGGGTTGCATTCTGCCACCAACTTATCCAACTGACAAGCTCCTGTGTCTGCCTCTCCAGGACGTCTACAAAGTTGGTGGTATTGGTACTGTCCCTGTGGGCTGAGTGGAGACTGGTGTTCTTTTTTTTTTTTTTAAGATTTTATTTATTCATTTAACAGAGAGAGAACACAAGCAGACAGAGAGGCAGGCAGAGGCAGAGAGAGGAGCAGGCTCCCTGAGGAGCAAGGATCCTGATGAGGGACTCGATCCCAAGATGCTGGGATCATGACCTGAGCCAAAGGCAGTTGCTTAACCAACTGAGCCACCCAGGTGTCCCAGAGACTGGTGTTCTTAAACACGGCATGGTGGTCATCTTTGCTCCAGTCAATGTTATAAACTGAAGTAAAATCTATTGAAATGCACCATGAAGCTTTGTGTGAGGTTCTTTCGGGGGACAATGTGGGCTTCAGTGTCAAGAACGTATCTGTCCAAGGTGTTCAATGTGGCAATGTGGGTCACTTCACAGTAAATTTGACCCACCAATGGAAGCAGCTGGCTTCACGGCTCAGGTGATTATCCTGAACCATCCAGGCTAAATCAGTGCTGGATATGCACCTGTGCTGGATTGTCACACAGCTCACTTTGCTTGTAATTTTGCTGTGCTAAAGAAGATTGATTGTTGTTCTGGAAAAAAAAGCTGAAAGATGGTCCCAAGTTGTTGAAGTCTTATGATGCTGCCATCATCAGCTGGTTCCTGGGAAGCCTATGTGTGTTGAGAGCTTCTCTGACTCTCCAGGCTTTTTTGCTGTTGGTGACATGAGACGGATGTCTGTTGTGGTGTCATCAATGCAGTGGACAAGAAGGCAACTGGAGCTGGCCAGGTCACGAGGTCTGCCCAGAAAGCTGAGAAGGCTAAATGAATATTATACCCAATACCTCCCACCCCAGTCTTCACCAGGGGTGGAAGAACAGTCTCAGAACTGTTTTGTCAATTGGCCATTTAATAGTAAGAGACTGGTTAATGATAAATGCATCATAAAACCTTCAGAATGAAAGGAATGTTTTGTGGACCATTTGTTTTGTGTGTGTGTGTATGTGTGGCAGTTTTAAGTAATTAGTTTTTAAAATCAGTACTTTTTAATGGAAATAACCTAACCAAAAATCTGTCACAGAATTTTGAGACCTATTAAAAGTTTTTTTTTTAAGATTTTATTTATTTATTTGGCAGAGAGACAGCAAGACGGGGAACACAAGCAGGGGGAGTGGGAGAAGAGAAGCAGGCTCCCCACCAGACAGAGAACTCGATGCGGGGCTTGATCCCAGGACCCCGGGATCATGACCTGAGCCAAAGGTGGACGCTTAACGACTAAGCCACCCAGGCACCCCTAAAACACAAGTTTAATGAGAAAAAAAACAAATCCCATCAAAAAAAGAGAGAGAGAAAGGCAGAAGAGTCTCACTATCCTCTTGACTGAGCAGGATTCTAGATGCTTCTAATTCATCCTAGTTCCCACTACCATAAACAGTATAAGAGGAAGGAAGGTGAGTAGGGGAAAAATTCTGTAAAAATCACCTTAATACTCCCAACAAAAGAGGTAGGTGAAAAAGATACATAGGAGGAGCCCAAGTATACATTTTCTATGCTTCTTCCACTCACCATCTTGTTTGCTGAGCAATGGAAATACCAGCAATAAACAGGGACTGGGGAAAATAGAAGACAAAGTGAAAATAATACAAGATTTTATGAGGGAAAAGGGGTCAAAAGGAAGAATCAGTGTGAGTGCGGTCAGTGTGGTCAGTTTCATCTGTTGTTTGTTTTCCTTTATTGATCTGTTGTCTTCATCATCAAATACAATGTTTGATATATTTAAAATCATATGTAAAAAAGCAAATTTTAATGCTTTTACTATACTTTTAATATCTGAAATGGGTGCTGAAAGTAGTAAAATTTTTTGGCATCCATGGAGATGATTTTTTTTCCTCTTTAATACATACGTGAATTATATCCATAGATTTCCTAATATTGAATCATTTTTGCATTCTTCTTTTTTTTAAGATTTTATTTACTTATTTGAGAGAGGGAGAGCGAGATGACATGAGAGGGGAGAAGGTCAGAGGAAGAGGCAGACTCCTCCCGGAGCTGGGAGCCTGATGTGGGACTCGATCCCGTGACTCTGGGATCATGACCTGAGCCAAAGGCAGTCGCTTAACCAACTGAGCCACCCAGGCTCCCCACATTTTTGCATTTTTTTTTTTTAAAGATTCTATTTATTTATTTGACAGAGAGAGAGAGCACAAGTAGGCAGAGAGGCCGGCAGAGAGAGGGGGAAGCAGGCTCCCTGCTGAGCAGAGAGCCCGATGCGGGGCTTGATCCCAGGACCCTGAGATCATGACCTGAGCCGAAGGCAGAGGCTTTAACCCACTGAGCCACCCAGGCGCCCCTCATTTTTGCATTCTTGAGATGAACTCCACTTAGTTGATCTATATTATTCTTTAAAACTACTGTTAAATTAGGGGCACCTGGGTAGCTCAGTCAGTTAAGCGTCTGACTCTTGATTTCAGCTCAGGTCATGGTCTCGGGATTGTGGGATGGAGTGCTATCTTGGCTCTGCACTCAGCAGGGAGCCTGCTTAGGATACTCTCTCTCCCTTTCCCTCAGCCTCTCCCCCCTGCTTTCTTGCTTGCTTTCTCTCACTCTCTCAAATAAACAAATCAATTTTTTTTTAAAAAAAAGTACTGTTAAATTATATTTGCAAATAGTTTATTCAAGATTTTGGCTTCCGGGTGCCTGGGTGGCTCAGTGGGTTAAAGCCTCTGCCTTTGACTCAGGTCATGATCTTAGGGTCCTGGGATCAAGCCCCACATGGGCTCTCTGCTCAGCATGGAGCCTACTTCCCCCTCTCTCTCTGCCTGTCTCTCTGCCTACTTGAGATCTCTCTCTCTCTCTGTCAAATAAATAAATAAAATAAAAAAGATTTTAGCTTCCATATTAAAAACCTAGATTGGTCTACAATTCTTTCCCAGTCTCTGGCACCAAGGCAGGTTGGTTTGACAGCCACCATGATGAGGAACTTCTGACTACATTCTAGAGTAGTTTATTTCCAGCAGTACTCGATGTCAGAGGATAATAGGAGGAACTCCAAAATGTGAGCAAGACATCAGCTGCATTCCCTTGTTACTGTAACTGTTCATGCTGTCTATTTGCCTTGAACTTGCCTTGAATACTACCATAGAGTCATAGAGTTACACACACACACACACACACACACACACACACACACACACACCAGTGAGCAAATGTTTATGAGTTACATAGAGATGGGATCCTGGGGAGGACTTTATCACACATGAATGCTTCCCATTCATTAGTTTCCTGTCGCTCTTATAACAAATTACCACAAATTTAGTGGCTGAAAAACAACACAAATTGATTCTCTTACAGTTCTGGAAATCAGAAGTATAAAATCAAAGTGTCAACAGTCTATGTTCCTTCTGGAGTCTCTAGGGAAGAACATTTCCTTGATGTTTTCAGCTTCTAGAGGCCGTCTACATTCCTTGGCCCATTCTTCTGTATTCAGGGTCAACACAGAAAACATCTCTCTCTCTCTCTATCTCTCTCTCTGTGTGGTCACAAGGCTTCTTTTTTTTTCACTCTGACTTTCCCACTTCCTTCTTAAGAGGATCCTTGTGTTTGGGCCTACCCAGATGATCCAAGATAATTTCTCCATCTCAAGATCCCTAATTTAATCATATCTGCAAAGTTTTTTTGCTGTGTAAGGTAACATAGTCACAGGTTTCAGGCATTAATACCTGAACATTTTGGGGAAAGTGATTATTCATCAACCACATTGAAAATTTATAACATAATCTTGGTTTTAGATCAATCTGCCAGCTTCTGTGGAAGAAGACACTCTGTTAGGATGCTTATAGGAAGAGCGTTAAATTTATAGATTGATGTGAGAATTGGTATCTTTTAGAATACTGAGATTTCCCATTCATAAACATGGTTTATCTCTTTATTTAGCACTTCTTTTGTACTCTTTAGTAAAGATCTATAATTTTTTCAGTGAAATTGTACAGCTTTTTGTTATATTTATTTTTAGGTACAGTATACACATTTGTACTATTGTATAAGGGATTTTTTAGTATCACAGTTTCTACTTGCTTTTTGTAGGTATGTAGGAATAGTATTGAATTTTAGTTTATTTACCTTGTACTTAGCATCCTTACTGAATTTTCTGTCATTTCTAAAATTTTATCTGAAGAGTCTCTTGAATTTTGTACATAGACATTCTTTTCTGTAAATCATGTTTTTTCCCATTCTTTTCTTACACTATTTTTTCTTGTCTTATTGCATTAGCTGGGTACTTCATTGCAATGTTGAATAATGCTTCTAACTTTTTACTTATACGCTGGTTGCTCTTAGTACTTTGTCAAGTTTCAGGAGTTCCTTTCTATTCCTGGTTTACCCAGAGATTTGTTTTATTTTTATTTTTTTAGAAAATTTTTATTTATTTTTTTAAGTATTCTATACCCAATGTGGACCTCGAACTCAAAACTTCAAGATCAAGAGTCACAATGGACATCGGGGAGGGTATGAGCTATGGTGAGGGCTGTGAAATATGTAAGCCTGATGATTTACAGACCTGTACTCCTGGGGCAAATAATACATTAAATGTTAAAAAAAAAAATCAAAAGTTGCGTGCTGCACTAACTAAGCCAGCTGGATGCCCCTATTTTCTTTTTAAGTTAAGAAAAGTCATTGAGGGGCTCCTGGGTGGCTCAGTGGGTTAACGCCTCTGCCTTCGGATCAGATCATGATCTCAGGGTCCTGGGATTGAGCCATGCATCGGGTTCTCTGCTTGGCGGGGAGCCTGCTTCCCCTCCCCCCGCCTGCCTCTCTGCCTATTTGTGATATGTCAAATAAATAAATAAAATCTTTTAAAAAAAAAGAGGGGTGCCTGGGTGGCTCAGTCGTTAAGCTTCTGCCTTCAGCTCAGGTCATGATCTCACAGTCCTGGGATTGAGCCCCATGTTGGGCTCCTTGCTCAGCCGGAAGCCTGCTTCTCTCTCTCTCTCCCACTCCTCTTGCTTGTGTTCCTTCTCTCCCAATGTCTCTTTCTGTCAAATAAATAAAATCTTTAAAAAAAAAAGTCATTGAATCTTTTCTGATGATTTTCTGCATCTAGTGAAATATGTTTTCTTTCTTGTTTAATATTTTAATGGAATCTATTAGTATGTATTCCTAGAATAAACCTTACTTGGTCAAGCTATCATCTTTTTAATATGTAGCTGATTTAGTTTACTCATATTTTATTTAGGTCTTTTGTATAATAGCTTATCAGTTAGATTAGTCTATATATTTTCTTCACTGTACTGGACTTTCGTCACTTTAATGCCAATGTTAGACTAATCTTGTAAAGTAAGTTACTTTGAAATATAGGAGTTATTTATATATTTTTGGATACTACTCTTAAGTACATATATTACAAAAATTAGCACCCCGTTTGTGTTTTTGATTTCACTTAAAATAGAAATTCTTGGGGTGCCTGCATTACTCAGTGAGTCAAGCATTTGACTCCTGATCTCAGCTCAGGTCTTGATCTCAGAGTCATGAGTTCAAGCTAAGTAGACTCCACATGTGGAGTCTACTTAGAAAAAAAAGACTCCATGTGGAGTCTACTTAGAAAAAAAAGAAATTCTTAATTTTAATGTCAAATATATCAATCTTCTCTTTTCTGATTCTATTTGTGTCTTGCTTAAGGAAGCATTCACTACTCCAAGGTCAAGGAGCTACTCTATGTTCTTCCAATAGCTCCACTTCTCACATTCAAGTCTTGGTACACCAGGAATTGACCTGCAGATATGCTGTAAGGTAGATATTGTGTTTTTCCCCATGTGAATAACCAACTACCCAGCACCATTTGTGAAGTGTGTCTCCTTTCCTTGCAGATCCATAACCCATCCCTGCAGCCCCAGAGATCCGAATATTGCTGCTGCCCTTGCAATGGCTGGTCTTTTCCTATATTTTGGTCAGCTTTGTGGGATCACTGATCCTTGAGCCCCCCAGGTCTAAATTAGGAAAGCTTTCCTCTAGAGATGGTTTGCTTCCCTACTCAGGCTTTGTTTAATACCTGTCTGGCTCCAGAACCCAAGCCCAGCTTCCCCACTCTACCCCAGCCAAGGGGAAACGTCCCAGAAAAAATACTGTTGTACACTTCCACCATCCCAAGACAAGCCCACCCTTTCAGGATGCCATCTGCTCCAATCCAGCTTGTATTTTTTTTCAGGGGGTGGCCCTTGGAGAGTGTGTAGGTAGTTATCTCTAGGACCTAGTTGAATTGCTGTGGAGGGTTTTCAGAGCACCTAAAAGAAGTAAAGTCCAGACCACTCTCTATAAATTTACATACATACATTTTTACATATATACATAAATTTACATACATACATTTTGAGTTTACATACATACTGTGTGTGTGTGTGTGTGTGTGTGTGATTTTTGTAAAACTACTGGGATCACACTTTTGTATTGTGCTATAAACCACTTTTCTGATGTCTTGGAAAGCATTCCTTGTTGATATGTATCATTCATATGTATTCTTAATATTGTAATAGTATTTAATAGCCTTGATTGCACCACTCATTATTTAACCATTTGGGTACTATGTTCAAAGACCTGAGGGCCTGCAGCACTTTACAAGTCTTTAGGAGAAACAGGCAGGATGTGATTTTAAATTTAGAAACAGAAAGTAAGAAAAATAACTGCCCCATGCTTTAACAATCAAATGGAAACATTCTGTCACTGGAAGTGATCTTTGTGTCATCTTAGGCATGTTAGCAAATGTCTAGGGGGATAGGGAAGGGTGACACATCTGTTTTTTTTCTGCTCTTGCAGGTATTTCACATCAAAGACAGCTTCTCAGACTGCACAGGTCAGAGGTTGACTTGAGACCTTTAAATTCAGGAAATTGTGAAGTCAGGAGTACACACACACACACACACACACTACACACACACACACACACACACACACACACACACACACACACACACACACGGTTTTCCTTTTATCTGATCCTTTTCCCAAATAGGGCAGCGCAACTGGAGATGGATACCTCTCACTGCTCAGAAACCATCCTGGAAACCCAAAGTGATTTCTGGATTCACAAAGATCTAGGCTTCCCATTCTATACCATTTCAGATGACATCATAAGTACATAAACAGAGTATCCACAGATAGTTAATCAGGTCTCCTATAGCTATGACGGCCTGTCAGTGTTGTAACTGGAATGTGGGGATTCTTCTTGTATTCATTGATAAAACACAAAACCCAATGATGAATCCTTGGTTGGTGAACACACAGTGTGCCTCAGTTACTGCCCTGCCAGGTGAGTTTGAAGGTTTCTTCTTAGATTGATACAGCTAGGCATAAGTACTGTAGGTACCTCTCTAGAAACTTGTCCTATGTCCAGAGGAGTCACTGCCAGTTCTCAGAGAGTCTCAGATTTACATAGTTTTACTGCTCGTAACACACACATAATTTCTAGTGTAGAATGGAATGTATAGAATGGGATGAAGAGCTTGATGTGTACTACCAACAATTCCAGTCTTTATCATGAAACCCCACACAACCATATGCTGCCTTATATTCTTGCACATTATTCTAAATTGTCATCATCAAAAATATGAATTAGGTACTAGGATTAGCAATTATACAAACAGGGGGCAAAACATCTCCATAAACATATAATTTCAGCAATGAAGGTTTTGCCTTAAGTACCAATATCTATTCCATTTCTTTTTTTTTCAATTTTTTTAATATTTTATTTTTTTTTTAGTGAAATATGTTCAATTAGCGGCATATAGTACATCAGTTTTTTTTTTTTAAGATTTTATTTATTTATTTATTAGGAAAGAGAGAGAGAGCGAGAGAGAGCATGAGAAGGGAGAAGGTCAGAGTGAGACGCGGACTCCCCATGGAGCTGGGAGCCCGATGTGGGACTCGATCCCGGGACTCCGGGACCATGACCTGAGCCGAAGGCAGTTGCTTAACCAACTGCGCCACCCAGGCGCCCAGTACATCAGTTTTTGATGTAGTGTTCAAAAATTCATTAGTTGCATATAACACCCAGTGTTCATCACCACACATGCTCTCCTTAATATCCATCACCTGGTCATCCCATCCCCCCTCCCCCCTCCCTTCTGTAACCCTGTTTGTTTCCCAGAGTCCAGAGTCTCTCATGGTTTTTCTCCCTCTCTGATTTCTTCCCATTTAGTTTTACCTCCCTTCCCCTGTGGCTATTCCTTATGTTCTACATATGAGTGAAGCCATATGATAATTCTCTTTCTCTGCTTGACTTATTTCACTTAGCATAATTTCCTCCAGTCCCACCCATGTTGATGCAAATGGTGGGTATTTATCCTTTCTGATGTGTTAAGGTACTTCAGAGTCCATTGCGGGGTAAGAGGGTGAGGGAGCAAGAGTTGGTGAAGGATTTTTAGTTTAATATTCTATTGGTAGAAACCAAGACTCTCAGGACCAAATCAATAGAAGTGACAAATAAGCTCTGCAGAAACAGGTGGTGTATACCACCTCTGATCTCCATCATCTCATATAGGTGAAAGGTCCTTTGATTTAGATAAGCCTTCAATTATAAGCAAATCCTTGAGTGGCAGCTATGAAATCAGTAAAATCATAACACTTTTTAAAAATGTATGTTTAATCCCCTCATAGGCTTAATAACAACGGATCTTTTCATTTCTGAGTACAGTCTTCATTCCTAAGTACCTGACTGTGAAATATGCTCAACCAAGGATGTAATAACTCTTTTTTATTATTTATTAATTTATTATTTTATTTATTTATTATTTAATATCAAAGTTAGTTAAAATATTAGTTTTAAATTTTTTTTAAGATTTTATTTATTTGACAGAGAGAGAGAGATCATAAGTAGGCAGAGACGCAGGGGAAGCAGACTCCCCACTGAGCAGAGAGTCAGACATGGGGCTTGATCCCAGGACCCTGAGATCATGACCTGAGCTGAAGGCAGAGGCTTAACCCACTGAGCCACCCAGGTGCCCAACATATTAGTTTTAGGGGTAGAATTTAGTGATTCATCACTTACATATAACCCCCAGTGCTCATCCCAACAAGTGTCCTCTTTAATGCCCATCACCCACCTAGCCCGTTCCCCCACTCACTTCCCCTCCTGTTTGTTCTCTATAGTTAAGAGTCTCTTACTGTTTTCCTCCATTTTATTTTATTTTATTTTTCCTTCCCTTTCCCTATGTTCATCTGCTTTGTTAAATTCCACATGAGTGAAATCATATATTTTTTTTCTCCAACTTATTTCACTTAGCATAATATACTCAAGTTCCATCAATGGCAAGATTTCATTCTTTTTGATTGCAGAGTAATATTCCATGGTATGGATGAATGTATGTATGTATGTATGTATACACACACACACACACACATCTCCTTTATCCATTCATCAATTGATAGACATTTGAGCTCTTTCCATAATTTGGCTATTGTTGATAATGTTGTTGTAAACATTGGGGTGCATGTGCCCTTCAAACCAGCATTTTTTATCTTTTGGATAAATACCTAGTAGTGCAATTGCTGGATTATAGGGTAGTTCTATTTTCAACTTTTTGAGGAATCTCCATACTGTTCACCAGAGTGGCTGCACCAGTTTGCATTCCCACCAATGGTGCAAAAGTTTTCCCCTTTCTCTGCATCCTCACCAACATCTGTTGTTTTTTTGAGTTGTTAATTTTAGCCATTCTGACAGGTGTGAGGTGGTATCTCATTATGATTTTGATTTGTCTTTCCCTTATGATGAGTAATATTGAGCATCTTTTCATGTGTCTGTTAGCCATCTGGATGTCTTCTTTGGAAAAGTGTCTATTAATGTTTTCTGCCCATTTCTTGACTGGATTTTTTTGTTTTTTGGTTGTTGAGTTTGATAAGTTCTTTATCAATTCTGGATATTAACCCATTATCAGATGTCATTTGCAACTATCTTCTTCCATTATGTCAGTTGACTTAGTTTTGTTGGTTTTTCCTTCCCTGTGCAGAAGCTTTTTATCTTGATGAAGTCTCAATTGTTCATTTTTGCTTTTTTTCCCTTGCCTCCAGAGACATGTCTAGTAAGAAGTGGCTGCAGCCAAGGTCAAAGAGATTGCTGCCTGTGTTCTCCTTTAGGATTTGATGGTTTCCTGTCTTACATTTAGGTCTTTCATCCATTTTGAGTTTATTTTTGTGTATGGTGTAAGAAAGCCGTTCAGTTTCATTTTCTGCATGTTGCTGTCCAGTTTTTCCACCATTTGTTGAAGAGACTGTCATTTTTCCATTGGATATTCTTTCCTGCTTTGTCAAAGATTAGTTGGCCATGCAGTTGTGTGTCCATTTCTGGATTGTCTATTCTGTTCCATTGACCTGTTTTTGTGCCAGTACCATATCATCTTGATAATTAGAGCTTTGTAATACAGCTTGAAGTCCAGAATTGTGACGCCTCTTGTTTTGCTTTTCTTTTTCAGCATTACTATGGTTATTTGGAGTCTTTTGTGGTTTCATACAAATTTTAGAATTGTTTGTTCTAGCTCTGTGAAAAATGCTGGTGTTATTTTGATAAGGATTGCATTGAATGTGTAGATTGCTTTGAGCAGTATAAACATTTTAACAATATTTATTCTTCCAATCCATGAGCATGGAAAGGTTTTCCATTTCAATTTCTTTCATAAGTGTTCTATAGTTTTCAGTGTATAGATCTTTTATCACTATGGTTAAGTTTATTCCTAGGTATCTTATGATTTTTGGTTCAATTGTAAATGGGATCAATTCCTTGATTTCTCTTTCTGCTGCTTTATTATTGGGCATATAAATGCAACAGAGTTCTGTACATTGATTTTATACCCTGAAACTTTCCTGAAGTCATATAGCATTTCCAGCAATTTTCTGTTGGAGTCTTTCAGGTTTTTTACATACTTTGTCTGATTGCTGAGGCTAGGACTTCCAGTACTATGCTGAACAAGAGTGGTGAGAGTGGACATCCCTGTCATGTTCCTAACCTTAAGGGTAAGGTTTTCAGTTTTTCCCCAATAAAGATGATATTAACTATGGTAAAATATGTAATAGTTTTGATTTTTTTTTCTAAGTGTGTCTCACAAAGCCTAGATGCTTTCTAAAGAAATATAAAAGTTAAAAACTTTAAGAATAGAATTCTTTTCTAGTTATTATGAAATTTCCAGGCACTTTGAGGTACAAAACATGCTTAACCATTTTTCTGTTTTCACAGGAAACAAAATAAAATCAGTTAACTATAAATGGGCATAAACAATCTTAACAATCTTAGGTGCAGAAATGTTCTAAATCTGGATCATGGTAATGACTGTACAACTCGGTAATTTGCTAAAAATCATTGAATTGTATACTTAAAACAAGTGAGTTTTATGGCATGTAAATTATACCTCAATAAAGTTACACACAACAAATTAGTTGCAATGCTTCCTATGACCACAGAATGTCAGCAAAGTCAGCTATGAAGGATTTTTCTATAAACCTAATTTTCCAAGGAGAATGCCAGCAACCACTAGATGTAGCTATCTTTCACTACAAGAAATGCCTTGGTTCTGACTCTCAGGTGTCTAAAGTTATCAAACACCAGAGTCAGGCATCAGGAATAGGGAAACATTTTCAAATATTGGTTTATGCAGATCTACAATGATTGAAGCAATCAAATCATTTTATCCACGGTGTATACAATAAATAAAACTAATCTCATGCTACAATAGTTTTCAATAAGCAACTAGAAATACTGAAAATGTTAAAAACATTTAAAACTAGTTTTGGACTACTTATGCATTCTAGTAAACATATTATGTAAACTTCGATTTTTTATGATGATTTTTTTTACATTTTAAAAATGTACATTTTAAAGTATGATTTTTAAAATTTTGATCTATGGGGCACCTGCGTGGCTCAGCCAGTTGAGTGTCTGACCTTTGATTTCGGCTCACTTCATGATCTCAGGGTTGTGAGATTGAGCCCTTCGTTGAGCTGCATGCTCAGCAGAGGGTCTGCTTGAGCTTCTCTCTCCCTCTCCCTTTTCCCCTTCCCCCGCTTGCACAAGCTCCCTCTCAAATAAATAAATCTAAACCCCCCCCTTTTTTTTTAATCTAAGTCTCCTTAAGTTAGATAAATTAACCAGTGAACTTTTCAAGTAAATAGGTAACATGAGAAAACCTTTTAAAAGGACAGTCTCTGTTGTTACCTCTTTAGTTCTTTTGAAAACAAAATGCACTGGATTTTAGGAAGGCAAACCTAATACACATGGAAAACCACAACCATTTCCCAGCTGGTGATATTTCCTCTTATTCAGTGCAGCCCTGTTAGGATTAAGAAGGGTGGAGGAAACTTGTGTGTTGGAAATTTTCTCTCAGTCACATTTGGAGTGTATTTACAAGTAAGTACAATATTGTTTGTCCAAAAAAAGTCTTCATGTGTCGAAATCTTAACCTAAGTTTCCCAAATCAAAATAGATGCCCTGTCTTATTATTATATTATGAGGTCAGTTTTGGGCTAAGAGTTTTTTGTTTTTGAATTCTGGTTAATATTTGAAACAATCTGAATGACAATTTCTTGGATTAATAATTTGAGTACCAGGAATCCAGAAACTGCTCACAGGGATAAGAAAAAATAGGACCTGATGAAATGTTACATTAATTTTTCTCAGAAATTTGAGGGTCAACTGTGTTCTTTGCAATATCACCAAATGTCAAGGTCAAAGTAGAGGAAACAGAGATTAAGTGATGTGGCCAAAGTGACACAGGTAGTTAATGGAAGAGTGAGGTCTAGGACCAGGTCTTGTGGCTCGCCACCTAGGTCCTCAATTAAAACATGCATCCATTATTCATTTTACACTTTATATTATCTGTAACATCCAGGTTTTCTGTTGTTTCTGTAGTTCTTTTTATCTAGGATGGATTTGGAAAAAAAAAACATAACGATTGCTTGATTCAAGAGCTATAAAATACATCATGAGACAGTGATGTTTGGGATGCTAAATACTTTGGAAGAAATATGCAAGTAATTAGTTATGGTGAAAGGACACATGGAATCCTACTTTGCTTTGGAGAATGAAGTCTTCCAGCTGTTCCACGAAGTCCCCACGGCAACCCAGGCTTCTTTACTCTCTGCCATCACACTGGGAGCTCCTGTTACTAAGCACTGGTCTGCTAACTCCCCCACCAAACTGTATGATCCTATAAGTATTTCTGGAGCAAGAGCAACCAGGCATTTAATGACGTAAGTCATGTCTCTTGACGAGAAAGATTAATGGGTCAGGCATGTTATGTACCCTTGATAAAAGAGATTTGTGTTCTGCCCTTCAGGGTCTAAGCTCCAATCAAATACAGCTGGGTAGTATCAATTTAGACATCTGAATAAAAGGATAAATGAAACCATGCAAATAATACAGATCTATACATCCCTGCAAATACAAAACTACGCTGCCTAAAAGCTGCAACCTTTGTGGCATCAAATGTATTTTCATTTTAACACTGACTGTTTAGGTGAGTTAAAAGATAGTAAGAATTCTGGCTGGCCAAAGTAGCATGTATGTGTGTGCATTTTAAAAAACTTTGTGTATGTGTATTGATTTTTAAACAAATTCATATTGAAATGGATTAATGTTCTAAAATTCGGAACTTCTAACATTCTGTTATTACTCATAAGTTCATGTATCACACCAAATGTCCCTGAATTTAAATTGTTCAAAGGCATACCATTACTGTCACAAATCTAACCTCTAAGCAATTGCCAAGTATCATCAGTACCTTAATCTTCAATACATTTTTTTGATCTTTCAAACTAAGATAACAAAACAAATGCTGATCTTGGCATCCACTAAGCAACAGGATGTTCTATAAATATTTTTTAAACCAGAAATATCACTGTTCTCCCACAGTGAATGAAAGACACATTTTTTTCAGTATTGTCAATAACTTCTGATGATATGATCATGCCTCTCTGATCCTTCTGAGCCCCACAGTCTGATAACAGGTTTAAGATCAGAATTAAAATGCTATCCATGACCACAACTGAATGACACCCACAGGTAGTATGGGGGGGGGGCAAAACTCTTTGATGTTGGTCTCATTTTCCATTGTGTTCTAACCACCTAAAGTAACTAATTTTTTTTATAAGCAGTTAAAGCAAAGTCAGCAATTTTACTACAAAATGATTCATTTTAAAATCACTTGTTTACTAAAAATATGACCTGGAAGCAATTTATAAGATTCCTATATCCAATAGCGCATTCTTTTTGCAAGAAACTGTGTACCTGTATAGTCAGGGGCAAATCTATGGATAGTCATATGACTTCTTGTCAAATTACTGTTCCTCCTCCCAAAATAATTTATCTAAGACTTCCCAGGGTGCTATGAACATAATTCACTAAACTAGGTGGGAGAAAACTTTTACCCTCTTCCCTCAGGGGACTTTGACATACACTTGGAGATTTCATGGCAGAAAATATTACCCATCAGTTTTGAAATCTTCATAGACTAAGAATGTTTAAAAGAAGGAGTTACAGAAATGGCCCATACATCATGTCGGGCTGTAGTTTGACACTAAAGAGTCCTGTAGGCTCAGTAAATATTGGATGGGTGCAGCCATCCATGACTTTGGGGAACACTGGACAAGGCCTGACCCCAGACAGTGTTCCCCAGCATTAGTGTGCTTCAGAAAAAGGAATGGAACAGGTTAAAAATAAAAATGGAACAGGTTTGACTACTAAGTCAAAATTCCAGATATATGGAATGCCAAACAGAATCAACATATGGGTACAGTCATGTTATCCTCTATCTAAAATGAAGCGCTTCCTTATTTAGGCTACTTACTTCCTCAAAAGTGTACCAATAATCACTGGGTTTTAAAAGGTAAGAATTTAAAAATCTAAGTCAAGCCTGACACTGGCCTTCCATGAGTCAGAGCTTTCCAGAGCTCACCAAACACTAAGAGCAAGTCTTCTGTATTTGTTCTAGAGACTATTGCACCACATGTCAAATGTCCTCATAGTAGTAGGCCACGACAGATCTGGCATGGTCCCTACATCCTCTCACTGTTTCAAGACCAGCTGGAGTTTTCTGTGGTGAGTGGTGGGGCTTCATCTATTCAGGCCTCAAGGGCAAAATGCTTTCTCAGAAAGGTGTGTTTTCACCAGAGCTGACTGAAAATCCAGTCTATAGGAAAATGGAGGCCTCATGGTAACATAGATTACTACACTAGTTAAGAGGTCTGAGTTATTTCTAGTCTTTTTTTTTTTTTAAGATTTTATTTATTTATTTGAGAAAGAGAGACAGCAAGAGAGGGAACACAAGCAAGGGGAGTGGAAGAGGAAGCAGCAGGGCGCCTGATCAGGGAGCCTGATGCAGGGCTCAATCCCAGGACCCCGGGATCATGACCTGAGCCGAAGGCAGAGACTGAGCCACTCAGTTCTAGTCTCCCAATTGTAGTCTCTTCATTGCCAATAGCTAATACTTAATTCAACCTGAAATTTGGTTTCCTTGTCTCTAAAATTAAAGGATAAATTACAGTTGATCCTTAAACAATACAAGGGTTGAGGTGCCAAACCCCAACCCCCTCCCCACAGTGAAAAATCCACATATAACTCTTTCCATTCCCCCAAAACTTTAATAGCCTACTGTTGACCAAAAGCCTTAATAAAGTCAATTAATACATATTTTATATACTGTATACTGTATTCTTACAATAGAGAAAAGAAAATGTTAAGAAAATCATAAAAGAGAATACATTTAAAGTACCATTAAACAATCCACGTGTAAGTGGACCCATGCAGTTCAAAGCTATGTTTGTTCAAGGGTCAACTGTATACTTTTGAGACTTCTTTTACCTTGAAGATTCTACTTCAATGTGTACAACTGTAGCTTTGATATGCCAACAGCTAGTCCTTAAACCAGAGTCATTTTCTCCTGAACAACATCAGGGATTTTAGAAACCAGAGAGAAACTAATACATGCTTCTGCTCATGAGAAAAGGACAGGTTTGGATATTTCTAGATATCACCACTTGGAGCCACAGAACTCTCTTCCAGAAGGCCACCACCTGCTCGGTCAGCATGCACTTCTCTTGGTCCCTTTTGGGCCTTTGGTTGAGGTTAGGTCAGAGCTCCAAGACAAGAGGCCCTGTGCTGCTTGCCGGGTTCTGTTCTTGGTCTTGAACTCTACTAGCTATGTTACCTTCGGCAAGTTACTTGACCTTGTCTCTAAGTCTGTTTCTTCATCTGCCAACTGGGGATGATAATAAAAGCACCAACACTTGTTGGGATATAAGAATAAAAGCCCTAACTAAAGCCCTAAAGGCACATTGTTTGGTGCTGGCAGACTAAGCACTCTGTACATGATGGCAATGAATTTTTATTACAGCTGCATGGTTATAGCAGCCATAGAACTCACCATGAACTAGAGAAATTCCACAAAGTCACGATGCTGCCACAACTGCAGAGAGGACCACTCTCTCCTTCTGGACTTATTACTAATGCAACCTTACTTATTGACTTGAAGGAATGAATGAACATGCTGACTCCCTATA
The DNA here is from genome assembly GCA_028533885.1 of Nasua narica. Classification (NCBI taxonomy): domain Eukaryota; kingdom Metazoa; phylum Chordata; class Mammalia; order Carnivora; family Procyonidae; genus Nasua; species Nasua narica. Next base: position 26,452,967 of record CM052807.1, on the reverse strand, counting down.
TCTCTATCCAGAAAGTCCAGATCATACAGCTCTGATGACGGGACAGTAATGAAAGGAAGCAAGTGACATAATCAATGAATTAAAGGGATCTCCTTCACAAAAAAGAAACTGGTAGCCGTGGCTGCCCTCCCAGGAGGTAGCTTCGACTCAGGGACAGGAAACTGACTTTGCCCTATATGCCTTTGTGTCTTTTGAATTTCGAACTTCAAGTACATGTTACCTATGTTAAAATATATTTTTAAAATGTTAATTTTTGAAAATTAAGAAGACAACTTGTAACTTAAAATCAAGTTTACACCTTCCCCTCATGAGAGCTGGGGAGCCAAAAGCCCAGTCTCACATGCACTTTGGAGCATCTGAGTACCAGGTGGCTGCTGTCTCGCCCACACACGCCCCCAACTGGAAGGATATGGGTAGAAGCCATGGGAGCTGAGAGAGGAAAGGTTCAGGATTATTTCGGGTTTTGACTGTCTTCTACACAAAGGAAGCGAAGTAATTCCTACTGTAGATTTAGAGCAGGGCTTTCCTTGTGATTCTATTCTCCTGGCAAAGACCAGAATTAAAAGAAAGAACAGAGAGTGAAGAAAGCTTGTGTGTGTGTGTGTGTGTGTGTATAGTCCAAATAACCCATGCTGGCTCAGCTTTTCCACGCTGTTTTCCCAAATATTTTTCTAATAAAGAAAGAAATCTGAGAAAACTTAGCATCCTTTTGAAAATTAAGACTGGCTTGGAAATAACAAGGTTTGCATTTTATTTGAGCAAGTACAAGTAAAACAAAGGTATAGTAAAGTTAATTTTCTCCTTTTATTCATCATTTCCCATCCCTGATGGAATTATGTGTGGATGTGTAAAGAGGATGGCCCTGAAAGAAATATCTTTTTTTAAAGATTTTATTATTTTTTTAAGATTTTATTTATCTAAAACGTGAGAGAGAGAGAGAGAGAGAGAGGATGAGCAGGGGGAGGGGCAGAGGGAAAAGGAGAAGCAGACACAGTGCTGAGAGGGAGCCTGCTGGTGAGGGGTTGGGGGCGGTGGTGATCCTGGGACTCCCAGATCATGACCTAAGCTGAAGGCAGATGCTTAACCTACTGAGCCACCCAGGCGCCCTCCTGAAAAGAAATCTCTTAAAGCTCATTATAAAAGTAAGGTATCTTGGGGCGCCTGGGTGGCTCAGTGGGTTAAGACTCTGCCTTCAGCTCAGGTCATGATCTCAGGGTCCTGGGATCGAGCCCCTCATCGGGCTCTCTGCTCGGCAGGGAGCCTGCTTCCCCTCTCTCTCTCTGCCTGCCTCTCTGTCTACTTGTGATCTCTTTCTGTCAAATAAGTAAATAAAATCTTTTTTTTTTTTCGTAAATAAAATCTTTAAAAAAAAAGTAAGGTAAGGTATCACACAGTAGCACATGGCAAAATGCATCTTTGAAGAATAAACAACACTGTTAAAAATGTTTTGCGCTAAAAATACATTTGGAATTCTAAAATGTATAAATACAAAGTGTAGCTATGACAAGATGGATGTATATAGAAATAAGCTGTACACAAAGCTGAAATATTGAAATATACCATGCTTAAATAGCTCAGAATCAGGCCTACGTCTTTAGGATGACCCCAAAAAAGATGAGCCACATTTAAGTTCCTGAAGACCTTGGTACAGGCGATAAAACAAAAGTAAGTCAGTGCATCATGCCTAAGCCAATTGGCAGCAGCTCGGCTTGTCCCACACAGGGCCAAATTGCTTCATTATTTTTGGTTCTAGACTAGAAAAACAGTGTGTTGGTTTCACAAGTCCTCATTTCTTTTTTTTTTAAGTGTAATTTAGGCACTCAGGAAACAGACAATTAGAAGATGTTAAGAAGACTATCTGAAGAAAACTGAGAAATGTAGTTGCTGACGTGAAATGTCCAGTGTCCAGCAAGCGTAGCGCTCAAACACATTTAAACACACGGCACAAGTTCATTTTCTTTATTTTCCCATGTCAGATGACTGAACATCGTGAACTCCCTAGTTAAATCTGACAAGGTGATATAATCCCATGATTCAGGGTCGGTAGTTTCTACATCCAGAATCTAAGTCCAGATTCTGAAGATTTTAGGGGAAAAGAACGCGCACGCAGGGACAGCTCCGGACTCTGCACACTGTCCTGCAGGCCGGAGCACGTTGGCGCGGCGACCCGCTCACCGCTGGCTGTAGCATGAGAGGCTGCAGGCAGTAAGCACAGCCTAAGGCTGAATGGAGAGCTAGCAAACCGGGCTAATTTTAGCAGCAAAAGTTTGGGTTTCAGGGACACATCCAACGAGCAAGAATAGAGTTCCCACGCGCCTGGGGAGTGGAGAGTGCGGCACCAGCCCTCCTCCCCAAGCTCTACCTCACTCCCGGGCCTACACGCCCTTCTTCCAGAACCCTCTGATCCCACACTGATGCCATGTTTCACAGAAGCCTGAACCCCTCAGTCCCTGGAGGAGAATCTTCACTAGGAATCCTGAGCGAAATGCGCCAGCAACAATCTGGTCGCGATGCCATTGTGAAATCACTAAATTAAGCAACTGGGATGTCCTACCTCTGGGCTTCTTGTTTTGTGAGAGAACGAAATCTCCTTACTGTTTAAACCACTAGGGAGCGGGGAGACACCTGCTTTTTGTGACCCCAAGTAATGAGATGCAATCCCCTTCCTCTGAAATAACCTATTTTCTAGAGCAGTGCACACACACGAAGGGATGCACACTCACTCCCTGTTATAAATTACACTGTGGTGTAAGTACTAACGTTCTCCTAAATTCATCTCCTAAAGTCAAGCTCCTTGGAGAAGAGCACATGCTCTGTATTCCCCGTCCAGAATACCCTCCTCCTCAGCACTATCCCTTACTTCAACGCCCAGTTCAAAATATGCCTCCTCTGTGAACAGTTTCTTATTTAATCCCTGCCTACATCTGTCTCTAATTCCAACATATGGCATTTACTGTCTCTAACTTTTTTACAGCTCACCTGCTGATCTTTGTGTCTCCCTCTCAATGTCTACCACACTGAGCACACATTTGATTCACAGTGATTGAGTATAAAGCATGATTTTCCTTCACCTGAAACATGGGATTTTCCTTTCCTCTTTTCTTCCTTGTCTTCTTTCCTCACCTTACTTCTCTGTAGAAGAAAAGACAAAAATTTAGATAAAAGAAATTCAGAGCTCAGACCCTGAAGGAAGGTAAGTCTTTCTAAAGAAGGCTGAAAATGGCATGGCCTACCTTCTGGGAGTTACAGCTAAGGGAAAGAACGATGACATGGGGGTACAGCAGTTAGACACCATACCAATGACCTGCTGTTTTTGTACCTTCCTAACACACTGACCAGATCTCACTGCTGAAAGTAGAGGGTGGGGCGGGGGAATCCTTAACGAATCAGAAGGTACAAGAGAAGATAGAGCAGAGTCTAGCACATGGTAGGCAGTCAAGAAATGAGTGTTTCAGGAGTGAATGAGAGATGACAGAGCATCTTATGATTAGGGTTTTGATTAGGGTTTCGGGCTTACACCTTAAAGTTTTTTATTATAAAAACAGAATGAAATGTAAATACCAGTAAGAACTCTGCTGTCTTGATGTAATGGACTTCATCTGAATGGGCTGACAGAAAAATCTTTAATCTGATGTAGAATTCAAGCTGTTTTAAAATGGGAAATAAAATCTTGGGTTGTTTTGTTTTTACTTTAAAACTCGTAGGGCTGTTAGCTAAAACTCAAAATAGGGGCCCATCTGCAGAAAAGCCTTGTCCATCATCACACGACCTGAGTCTCTCGTAGCTGCTCTCCTGTGTAACGGCTCTGGGGCCATCCTTCCGACGAGATGGTGGAAAGAACATCTGCAGGGAGCATAACCCAGTGTAGAAATTGGCTTGCGTACCCTTGAAGGTTTGCAAATACAATTTTTAAACTTTTACTTTTAACACATTCCAGATATATTAAAATTTTTTCATAACTTTCATTAGGTTCATTCATTCAAACCGACACTAAGAACTTCTGCAAGATCTTTTATATTATACAATAGAGTAAAAACTGTAGTAAATGTTCAGACAGTTAAATGAGCACCAAACACTACAAAGTGTAACCAACATGGTTCTATTAAAAACTCTCTTCAACTATGGCATTCAGGGACAGCAATACAATACTTTCTTTACAAAGCAACTAATATAAAAATCTGCAAATGCCATAAATTCATTTATAGGCTCTTATTTTCATATAGGCATGTCATTAGATTCTTTCGATTCTTTCTTTCTTTCAATTCTTTCCTGAGGTATTTTTTTGTGGTTTGCTTTTATTGTACTGCTGGATGCATTATCTTTGATCATCCTTTCCTAAAATGATTTTTAAAGACCTGCAAAAAATTTTATTGCATAGGACACTATTCATGACACAGAGGTTGGGAACTGCAAATATGTGGCATTGGAGTAAGTCTTACAAATATTGCATTTTAAGAATTCGTTACATACATTTTTTTTTTTTACAGCTTGTCTCTTTTAAAAAAAATTGAAGTTACAGCTAAGAGTTAACTACATACAGTGAAGCATTTTAGGAATGTCAGAGGTTAGAGATTACGATGAATGATACAAAGGAAAAAAGCCATTAATTCTTGCTGGCTATATATTGTATTGCCTTCAAAAGCAACTGTACATGTTGTAATCAGTTCATAGTTAAATATTTCTACTAATCTGTTTTAGGAGAGCAAATGTCTTTCAAAGTTTCAAGTTCCTCTATGAGCTTCTTGTTCTGAACTTCCAGCACTGCAACTCGACTCTCCAGACATTTTACATACTCTTTCTTTCGACGTCGACATTCTTTAGCAGCTTCCCTGAAAAAAAGTAGAAGCAAAAGGGCAAACAAAACATTTTTTTTTTTTTTTGCATGCTATTGACAAGCAGACTGAAGTAAGCTTGGTAAATGTGATCATGGCTGCATTCCAAATCTTGGAACAGCATTCCCAATTCAATGTCAAACACTAAGCCAAACTGGATTCTTAAGGGTCACAAGTGTCCCTTCCACAAGTCCACATGGCAATTAGTAGAATTGCTGCATCTCCTGCCTTGATTAGAGTTCATAATAAACAAGGTCCAAGTCAAAGACAGTTACTCTGCTTTATGGCAATAAAGATCTTTGAGGGCCTTGAGTTCCTCAATGAGAGTCTTGTTTTGGTTTTCAAGCACAGCCACACGATTTTCAAGACATTTGACATATTCTTTCTTCTTCCTGCGACACTCCCGGGCAGCTTCCCTGGAACCAACACAAGGCAAATGACTACAGGAACAACCTCCCAGCACAATCCAGACTGGCTCAAATGAACTTCTGCCCCCCAGACTCAACAGCCAATCAATCCTAGGTAAGGTCTGTACAAAGCCACACAACGAATGTAACCAAGCACATGCCTTTTGTGAGATTACTTTCAAACAACAGGAACGACTTGAGAGCATGATCAATGTGTCCATCGTTTGTTGTAAATGCAGTTTTCTTAAGGCACATATTCCATAATAACAGTAACCAGAATGATTTTCAGTAACCTAAAACAATAGGACCACATCCCCAAGTGGAATTTCTACAAAAACATTTACAGATCCTTTCAATTATCTTAATTGTTTTTATCCACCATAAGCCACATATTCCATCGCAACGAGTTAACTTTATTTGGTCAGAAATACTGGAAAAAAATTAATCCTCAGAAATATGTCAATATTGGAGATTTTGTTTCTTCAAGACTGAATCTCATCAGTAAAACAAATAAGCTCAACCATGACTGCAAGAAGCAGTCATGTTAACGGTAAACAAGTCACACACGTTTTCATAAACCAAAATGAAATGGACTCCACTTCTGAAAATTAAGGAAGGGAAGAAGGGAGGGTACAGAATCCAGCACTCAATAATTCAGACAATTTAAACCCACGAAGTGAAAGCACCAATATTAAAACTTTGGAAAGGAAGCTACTATAACCCAAAAGTGTATTTCAAGACTGTTTTCCAATCATGTGCATTTACTACCCAATCTACTGATCTTTAAAGCACTGTAAGCATGCTCAAAGGAAGGAACAGACCAACCAAAGCAATAAACACAAATACACGGATGAGTTAGTCGTTTTCATGCATAACCCCACCAAAAAATAATAAATAGAGCCAACATTTTTCTCTTTCTCCCTTTTTTCAGGGTGGGAAGGGGTGGCAACTACATCCTTTAACTCCTCTGTAGAATATACCCTCTGATAATAGTGTTCTTTTGGAGGAGTCAACTGAAAATAACTGCCTTAGGGGTATACTTCATGTCAAAAAAGCCTATGTTGAAAGAGATAACTCAAACATATATTAACAAGAGTTGTGTTGGAGGTCTAAACACCAGTTACTATAATGCTACCTAGCACTGCTGCAATTCTGAACCAGGAATGATGTGTACAACAGATTTGGCCAATTCTGTTTTATTTTTAGGATAGTTGTCTCACTAACAACTGGTTATCTGTTTTTTCTCCATGGGGCTAAGTGTCAGCAGAAAAAAGACCTTAAAATCCCAGTGAACTGCAGGAAAAGATCAACCCCGACTTCCTAGCCAAGAACAATGCACTCACCCCGTGAACTCACCAAGTTCTCAGACTTCTCAACTAGTTAACAAGAAAATAAAAAAATGTGAGAAGTAAACTGAATCTGATAAATACAGATCGATTTAATCTCAATAATGCATAGGGAAAAGTTGAGAACAAATCCAAGCACACTCATAAAATTTGGAACTCTCCTACAAAATTACTAAAACACATTTAGGAATACCAAGGTTTTCATGATTGAATCATTAAATTCTAGATCTGGAAGGAAGATAATCACTTTATAAAACATGTTATCATTAAATGAAATTTTACATATCTAATAGCAGTGCTATGATATTTATTTTTAAATTTTCTTTGCCAAGGTGTATTGTAAATATCATAATTCATATCTCATGTGGGAATGGTGCTGGTTACCAGTCAAAATGTTCCAAGCACCAAGCTTTAAATGATTGCACCAGTAGATGGCACATTCGCAAGTACTTCCCAGCTATGGAAAACACCTGTTTCTTCTATTAATAGCTAGCTCAGTTTTCAGCCCTTGCATTTGTCTGGATATATCCTCAGCATGGAAAGGAAGTACACGGCAAAGAGGAAATGTTGACAAGGCTGTAAAGAAATATAAACTGTTGCTGGACTGGGAGAACTATCTATCAGATCTATCATAAATGCCAGCCAAAGAATAAAAAGGGAATGTATGAGAGGTCTTTCATGTTAATAAGTAAAACCTACATACTTTCCATGAAGTGAAATCTGAAGCTTACTCTGAGGTCTCTTTGAGGTGACTCTAGTATAGTGCAGCAGGCAGGCTCTGGAAGAAAGACTGCCTGACTGTACATCCAGGTTCTGTCCAGCGTGGGCTGCATGATCTTAACCAACTCATTACTTAACCATTCTGAACCTCAGTCCCTCATCTGGAAAGTAAGGATAATGACCAGACCTGGTCTCATGTGCAAGTTATGTGAGAGTTAAAGAAACAGTAGAAACAAAGCACTTACAATCTGCATATGGTACTTGCTCAGCTGAGCCGCCTGTTAGCCATTTATTGTCTGCTCTGAAACTGATATCTGGAAAGCTAAGATAGACCTTTCTCAGAATCCCTTGCAGCTAGGGATTCTATTAGCTATTTCTAGCCAAGGAAATGTGGGTGAAAGATGCTGTGGCGGTCTGCCAGGAGAAGTTTTCGGAAGGGTTAGACTCAGCTGGCCCCAGTTCTTGGCTCTGGACCTTCTCCCTTCCTGCCTGTTGCGATCCTAAGAAGGAATGTCACCTCCTGAGGCAGACAGGGCAGGGAGAAGCCTGGATCCTTGATGACACTGCTGAGCCTTTGTTCTGGCTCCATGAACCTCTGGACCAATCACATAAGATCAAAATAACACCTGTGAGGTGAAGTCTCCATTTCCCTTGGTTATTTACACCTCAAACACAAATGCTATCCAGTAGTTGTTATTAGCTAATTATTTTTTTAAAACCTAAAATTTTCATGACTGTTTTCCTCAGGGAAATTTCTTATGTATGTGTAGGTAGTTGTGGGGCATGTTAGAGGAACCCACTGCCTAGTATTTCACTATTTCACTGATAGTTCAACAGACAACATTTTTAAATCTAAAAAACAAAAGGGAAACAAGAATGCTACTTTCTAGGTCTTTCTTTTTATTTTCTTTAGGAAAATAAGACATCAGTGAACAATTTTATAGTTTGCATTATTACCACACTTTATATTTCTAAGCTGAACTTCACAATGTAAATTCTGTAACCACAGAGGCAAATGTTTTCATATCTCCCTAAGATCTCTGAAAGGACAGTTTTAAAATATCCATATTCCTCCACCAGATCTAAGTTAGAGATCTTTGATAGTAAGACTTCCATGAAACAACAATGTATGATACTATGTGAGCCTCATCCATTCAGCCCCTTCAGGATTTCTGAGTAAAATGCTGACAATGAAAAATAGGAACCAAGCATGCCTTAGTCTACCTGGAACAACCACTGATAAAGACGTGTATATCTTAAATGATCTTAGTTCAGGTAATCTGTTGCATTTTCCAGGGTACAAAACTCCATCTAGTGATCTGTGATAACTACGATGTTTGGGAACTAAAGCCAACTTAAGGAGTCCTATATTATATAAAATGTGACATTTACTTACTTATTTATTTATATTTTATTTATTTATTTGACAGAGAGAGAGAGCGAACAAGCAGGAGGAGGGTCAGAGGGAGAAGCGGACTCCCCACTGAACAGCAAGCCCGATCAGGACTCCATCCCAGGACCCTGGGATCATGACCTGAGTGGAAGGCAGAGGCTCAACCCACTGAGCCTCCCAGGTGTCCTCAAAATATGACATTTAAAGGGATGTTAGTAAACTGAATATAGCTGCTATTGATTCACATTCAGTTACAAAGGACTGTTATGAAGTCAGTACTTATTTCTGAATTGTAGTGGCTCAAAAGCCACAATTTCTAGACCAACTAGCTTGCTAATGCCTACTAACAGAGCACCACTATGTGGTCCTGGTCAGAGGTGAGCACATGATGTCATCTGAAATGTTTTGTTTTCCTGCAGTGAGGACATGATTTAACACTTAGGAATAAGGTGACCAGATGACTGGGAGAACTCATAGACTACTCTGTTCATTTTGAAAGTCAGATTAATTTGTACCATTTTCCATCATAAAAACTAACCCAAGAAATAATATACAAGTCAAATGAAAGAATTTTGGAAAACAGCATTCTTATGACATACTCCTATTTAAAAGGAGTAAGTAATCAACAACATGGTACAAGAGTAAGTGAGAAAATGAGAGTGTGAACTGAAAGTACATATGCTATAATATTAGGAGGTATCTCTAAGTAATGGGATTCTGAGTAATTTTGTTTCTTTCTGTTGCTTTGTATTGGCACCTGACCAAAATTTATCAGAATTAATATGTATTTCAGTATAATAGAAAAAAACATAAAAAAAAGAAAAACATAGAAAAATTTCAGAATAGAAAAAACGTAGAAAAAAATAGAAAAACAGAAAAAATAGAAAAAAACAAAGTTACAAAATAAGTAAAAGGAAACTACATATGAAAGGTTTAGAAAATTCTATTTATTTATTTATTTATGTAAACTCTACCCCCAACACAGGGACTGAACCCATGACCCTAAGATCTAGAGGTGCATGTTCTATTGACTAAGTCAACCAGGCTAAGAGGCTTAGAAATTCTTTATTCACACTTAAATTTAATTTGTTCGTAAAGAAACAAAAAATTTACACTTATCACCTATTTCACAAAATACCAAGTAAAAAAAATAAATCTTTATTTGTAATAAAGCTCTTGCATCATCATTAAGAAAATTAATGTATCTTTTAGACGTTACCCTTACCACACATAGGGATGTGCCTCCTGCTGATGAAATGGGATGACAAGACGATCTAATTATTGTCACATGCAGAGCACAAACCCCAAAATGCCACAGAACATGTAACTTGGGAGAAATGGCTTGGGAAAAGCAATTTTTTTATTAAAAGCCCCACAGCAATAAGTTGTGTGTCCAATAGATGGTTACTGGTTTCTGGTGAAACATCCTACCTGTTTTTCATTAGCCTCAGCTCTCGTTTGCGTGTTGCTTCTTCGGCTAGTTGCTGGGGACTGTGCAAGCTTCCTGGCGAGGCAGCCATCACTACTCCCTGTGGCAAAGCAGTAGTAGGAGCTCGGATCTGGTAAGTCGGCATATCACCAGTGGCGGCTGCAATGAAACAAAATATGACAAGTTTATATAAACAACTGACAACTTGGTCTTTTATATAAAACTGACCTGGAAATAACATACTTCTTTTCACATGTCATAAGAAGTGACCTTGCTAATATTTAAGATGATTATTTTGAGCATTAAAGTCTTAGGTATCAAAGATCTTTAGCATTTGGAACAATAATATTCCCTATGCTCTCTACAGTTAAGGTAGAAAAATGCCCCCATGCATTTTAGAAAGGTTTTTACCAAAGGCTAACTTACAGAGGCTTTTCAACTGCTCTCTGGGGGCAAAAGGCCCTGATGTGTTTATCAATTCACATGATGTAAATACTTTCACTATGGCCAATTTCAAGCTACTAGTGTGACCTCTTGGAAGGTGGAGATGAGAAGACATACATAATAAGTAGCACACCATAAAAGAGATGTAAATAACCTCAAGAGCATAGATAAAATTATGAGAAGTGATGAGTTTTGAGTAGTTTTTAACATAACTTATTTGTTAAATATATATGTATTTCTTTATATATATTTAATTTTTAACAATGGGTCTTTTTAAACCAGCTCACAAAAACCCTAAAAATTTAATAATCACCCTAGTATACCAGGGGGAGCTGGCTCTACCATACCACTGAAAAAATGTTAATTAAGCAGAACATCTCCATTCTCTGAATATTCAAGATAAGAGATTTTCCTGTACCCTATACCATGCCTGAGACAGTTACTGGATGTCTTTAAATACAAGTCCTACTACCAGAAGATGACGGAGGTTTGCTGTCTTTTCAGTTTAAAAACCAAAACAAAATAAAGAACAAAACAGCAAAGCTATACTTAAATCTAGTTTCTCTGGGGGATTATCACTTTTGTCTTAAGTAGGTTTCTTGAGTTAATAATACATCTCTAAGTATTCATTTAAAAAACTTTTCTAATTATATAGTGCAATCATAGTTAAATGACAGACTTAATATTCACTTAGTATTCATATTGAATACTAAAAGTCCTCCAACTTTCCTAATTTATACTCAACATTTGCCTTTCTACTGTAATGAACATAGCTTCCTAGAAGAGACAGATGGATTTAAGTGATGAAATATGTTTCTACCACCGTTTCAACTTTGAGAATGTATGGTCCAGAGTTAATCTGACACTCTAAGAGATTACAAAATTCATGCTTTCTCAAAGCTAACTGCAAGAAAAAGGTTTTTAAAAAGTTACCAAATCCTTCAAAAATTGGTCTGAACCAAAGCCAATCAAAATAGAAAACACATCACTTCCATATTTCATTAAAATGCATTATAACCATTGAGTAAGAACTGAAATTTTACCCAAAAGGGACACAAAGACTTTTTTCACTTAAATAGAATATAATAAATGAAAATACCTAAGCAGTTTAAAAGATTAATCAAAAACTGATCTAGGTGCTCTTTTTGGGTAAATGCCAGGGTTTGTTTTTTTTTTCCCCTAGAGCTTAAGAATTAGGTGAAAATATTTTTTAGACTTTCAAAAATAGAGCTTTGGGGGGCAGATCACTTTAAGGTCTTCATAAGATTAACAAAAATACCACTTATAAGAATGCACTGTTCCTTCCTTCTACATATAATTTTTAAAACAACGGTGATAAATAGTAACTGATAAGTATAATGATCACCAGCAAAATGTCTACCAATAATAAACTTGGGAAAAATCCTAAATTTTTGTGACTATTTAAAATACTGTATACACAGTTATCTCAGTATATATCATAGACAATCTTAGCTTTGAAATATTTAAGAAGATAATTTTAAAAACAGTTTTAAACTGTTAACTAACTAAAGATTTTTTGTATCTTAATTATATTTTCAGAGGAGGTAGACTGGAACACAGAATAACATAGTTCCCTCCTCTTTTCTCTTTACCCACATCCAGGGAAGGAGGTTATGGGATAACAAAGGTTGACACAATAGAACAGCTGGAGGCTACACAGGCTTTCTAAAACTGGAACAATAGCCAGTGACGAATGAGAAGTTTATGAGAAGTTTATGTGTCATCACATTGACATTTGCAGGCGGCATGAGTGCAGACCTTGGTCTAGGGCTGCTCTTTTGCAAACTCTGGTTACAGAGAAGTGCAATAAAATTAATAGAGGGGTTCATTATACTCTCTCTCCCTCTCCTTTTGTATGCATCTGCTGTTTTCTGTCCTATAAAGTTAGAGCAGAATGCTCATATGATATGTAAAAGTTAGCGTAAGGGTATCCATTCTTTTTTTAAAGAGGAAAAAAGGGGGGGTAGGTATACTTCATAGATGAAAACTAAAGTTCATTCATTGGTCTTACAAGCAGAAATGGTTCTAAACTTTTGCCTGATTCCAATAGCTGAAACCACCCTCAAAGAACCAAATTTGGCACCATGAAGGATAAAATCAATTCAAAAGAACTGCTTAAGTTTTAAGAATTCTTAAAACATTCTGAGTAACAGCTCAGGAAAAAGTTATCACTTTAAAATGATAACTTGGAAGGGGATCATATATTTAGATATATTAGTTCTGGGACGTTAGGTAATAAATTGGGATTTATTGCAATGTTTCAGATATACTATATCTTTATCTCCTTCGACAAAAATCAGATTGCAGATCATTCAGACTGCATGTCTGTTCAAGGCAGAAATATGAATTGGTATTAACTAGTAGGAGTTGATATACATTTCTGTAATATCCTAAGGAATCTATATGATGGTACATTTTAAGTGGTCACAGAGTAAATGTCAATGGATAAAGTCCATATACTCAAATATGATCTTATCAGTAAATACACTAAAAAGATATGGGCAAAGAGAATCTCTTGTTTTGAGAAAATTCAAATGTCAAAAAGTTCTGTTGTTGAAAGAAGTGACAAAAAAGTTTTTATCTTGGTTAGCTTCAGTTTCCAATATTATCAATTCAGTGGTAATTAAAAGCAGATTCAATACCTAGAATCACAGTTCAAAGAACCACCTTACAGTCTTTGATGACCTATTCTTATCCCTGTACTCCTATAAAGGCCAATTCCTATTCTTTCTAACTACTAAGTGTGTGTCCACATTATTTATTCTAGTATTTCACTGTATACATTATTTCTGACAATAAATGAGTCACCAGTGGGGCTATTATCTTGTGATTGAAGAAAGATAATATGTAAAAGATACTTCTATACTAAGTTTATTCTAAGGCAACAAAAACTTTAAAGACAAGTCAGGGATGTCTCTTTTAGCTTGGTACTCCCTCTAACCTAGCACAGTGTCTGGGATATGATGGGTGCTCAGTGAGTTTACAGGCATACCACAAAGGAAATTTTGAACTTCCCAGGGTTTTGTCATTTGAATGTTTAAAATAAGCAGTATTATTAGTATAAGACTATTATTAGCTATTATTATAGCTAAGTCTTTAAGTCTTTAACACTAAGGTGTGAGAAAGCCCTTACAAGATGCTATGTATTTATTCAAACTAGCATTATTTCCTAACCTTCCCTTACATAGGAGTCATTTCACCTGGCATTTGAGAAGCAGATGAGTTCTAATTAGTGTTTCCCACTATCTACCTCCTGACAGGAAAAATTTTTTTTAGGTTTAGTATCAAATATTTCATGGAAAAAGAAAATTCCTAGAACTCAATTCTGGTCATTAAGCTTCATACCTCTCTTCGTAAGCTTTAAACACAGTACAGTAGAAAAAGCATGGGATCTGGAGTCTGGATTCTAGTCCAGCTCTGCCACTTACCAGCCATGTGACTTGGGGCAAGTTCAGTTTCCTCATCTGTAAAATGGGGATACATTATCTCATTTAATACTCACAATAAACCCTGTAATGTATGTCAAAGTGTCTAGCACAGTGCCTGGCACATGGTAGGCATTCAGCAAATGTTAGTTCCCTTCCTCTTCCCTTCCTTAAGTTCTGAAAGACAATGTTCCAAATTATGCTTATACTGTATATTAGTTAAAAGGCATATAACATCCATAAATATATTTTCCCCTGGAGTTTCCCTTCTAACAAACCTGGGTAAGAGAATGATTGAGACATATGGCTCTTATTCCTTATTTTGTTTAAAAATATGCCTATTAAAAACTTCTAAAATGTATACTACATTTTATTATATTCCTTTAGACAATAAATTATTAAAAATAAAGTCCTTTTCAATGTTTATAATCATTTAGAATAGAACCTCAAAGATGGAGAATCACAAGTAACCATATTATACAGTCTCATCAGACTGGTAATAAGAAAACTAACTGAAAAGCCTCAAAAGTCAAAGAGGTATTTGTTTCTTCCTAACAAAGAAAGAAATAAGAAACTCAGCCAAATGCCTATCTTAATAGTTTTCAAAGTGGAACAACTTATCCACATCCCAAATAATGGTGATTTTGTTTGTTTATTTATCTACTAATTGAGATCTCTGTAGTACTGAATACATTAACTGAATAAAAACATTTTTATAAATGGAGCTCCTACCTTCAAATGTCATTTTGTTAGGTGTCCCTTATCCCACATCTACCTAAGTAACAAGCAATAGAAATAACTTTGAAGTTGTACTAATAAGCTGGAGACTTCCTTTCCCTAGCTCCAAGAAGCTACTGACATCTTTACTTTTCTTTTTTCGTTTTCTCCCTACTTTCTACCATGCCAGGGCATGCGATGCCTAAATCAGCCTTGTCCTTTCCTGGTGTCTCACACTATCAAAACGTTTCCCTTTTCCACTGCTCTATTTTTTCCAGGAAAATTAAACCTTAATTAACATGACTGTTTAAGCACTGAACATTTTCAAATTTGTTACAATAATTATAATAGTTAGACCACAAAGAATTAAAACATTAACTATTTTTACTTTAAGTTACATTTAAAGGAACTTCCTGAGTTGTTTAAGTGAAAATCTTAAGAGTCAAAAAAATAAAGTCTATGTAAAAGATGAGAAATTACAAATATTGACATGAAAAGTTCTATATATTATCAAATATATATTCAATTGCCCTGTGAGAGTAATAATAAATATTCTAGAAAAAAAATCCATTTTGTCTATTTAAAATGATGCTAGCTTTATTCTGTATGTTTTCTGAGTAGTGTGTAGTATGCTGTGGTAACTCATCTAAAATTAGCATGAATTAAAAAAATTAAAAAATAAAATTAGCATGAATTTACTGGGTGAATTTTGAGGAGCAATGTAATATGGTGTGAACAGAACCAGACAAGGTCTGTTCTTGAAGTCTGAAGGTCCAAACTGGTTCACCACTTGTTAGCTTTGTGAGCTGGAAGAGTTATTTACCACTCTGATCCATGTTGTTACAGGAAAAATGAATATAATACTATCTGCTCTGGGCACATCAGTAAAAATACATGGAAACTGCTTCTCTTCTTGGGTGTTTAAATACAGTTTCCTCAGCAAGGCCTACCTGGATCCTTTAATCTATATTACCTGTTTCCTGTAGGTCTCTCACCATCTGATCGTTTGAGAGCACTGACCACATTTGTATTTGTATTTATATTGTAACACTGTAATTTTTTTAAAGCTTCCATAAAGCTTCCATATGCAAAGTATCATAATTATTTTATTAGGCAATATATCCATATAGGCAAATAAAACCAGGCAGAGTGAAACAATCATCCCAAAAAATATTTCACTGAAATTTTTTCAAAAATATTGGGAACATAGAACAATGGAAATTTCAGTAAAACTTCCACACAGATTCGGAGTTTTATTAAAACTTAAGGTAAATAAATGACTTTTTTCACTTCCAACATGATTATAACTTGCTTTGCTGGCAAGTTTAAGAAACTATTATACCTGATCCAAACCTTTCTTTTATGTGAAAATTCCCCAACAATAAGCTTTTCAAGTGCCCTTCTTTCACAAGGTGAAATGTATCCTTATTCTCATGCATCAAATATTAACTAAGATGCTATTTTCCAAATTTGAATAAGTTGGAATATTTATTTTTAACAATTCAGAAATCCAGCCTAATACAATATATTAGAGTCTTTAAGATTCAGAGACTAAAAGATATGGAGTGAGGCTCTTAATATAATCAGCTTAGGAATAAAGCCAAAAACTACTTCTAACAAAAATTTAAACTATACCCAAAAGTCTCAATAATACAATTTTATAAACTATAGATATTCACTTTCCACATTTTATTACATAATCCTATAAGTAAGTACCTAAAAACTTCCCATACCAGTCAATGTTATCCTGATTTTGGTCTAGGCAAGTTTTTCAAACTGTAAGTTTTAGATGATTTAGTGGGTCATAAAATCAATTTCATGAGCAACAGAAAAAATAGAAAAGTACATTATTATATCTCTACTATATTTAAAGATAAGCATTTAAAAAACAAAACAAAACAAAACAAAACAAAACAACCAAAAACACTGCAGGGCTTAAACTCATGACAGGGAGATCAAGACCTGAGCTGAGATCAAGAGTCATAATTAACTGACTGAGCTATCCAGGGACCCGAAGATAAGCATTAGAGACAAACCATAAGAGACTCTTAATTATAGGAAACAAAGTGAGGGTTGCTGAGGGAGAGGGGAGTGGGGAGAGGTAACTGGGTGCTAGACATTAAAGAGGGCATGTGATGTAATGAGCACTGTAAGACTGATGAATCAATGACCTCTATCTACCTCTGAAACCAATAATTACATGTTATTTTATATGTTAATTATATGTTAATTGAATTTAAATAAAAATTTAAAAAGAAAACTTGTTTTATGTACACACACACGTTCGCGCACACACACAGAGGTATGCAGCATCATGATGTAAAACGTGGGTCATGATCAAAAAAATGTGTAAACCAAAGATCTACATCAGCCCACATGGTTCACCAATTCACACAGTAGCTCCTCTACGATTTCTTCAAAAAAAGTCCCTTAAACACTGTACTCTTCAGGCTCCTCAAAACAAACAAACAAACAAACAAACATAAACAAAATTGTTTTTCATTTTTAAACAGCATTTCAAAACAGAATTGGTTTTGTGAAAACTGATCAGATTTCTAAAAATAATGATTTCCAAAGCACAATTAGGTCTTGTGAAAAATGTTTGACATTTTTAAATTTTAGCATTTGGAAAATTTTAAATTGGAAGTAATTCATGTATAAGCATTATGGGTAAAACTGTGAAACAAAGCTCTTCAAGGACAGTCTATGTTCATTCCATACACATAAATATATAAAAATGTTCACTTACAAGCAATGATTAAAAATATATGCAAAGTTTTACTTTAAACTTTCATCTTTAAATATAATGTGTATTTTCAAATCTTTTATTTTTTATTATAATTTTCATTCATGGTTAGATCTGAGAATTGGAATTAAAGGCTTAGTAAAGAAACATAAGCTAACTAATGATTTTTAGCAAATAAATACATGAAAAAAATGCCTTTTGCTTCTAGAATCATACTGCAGTATTTGAGATTATTTTAAATCCATCTGTATCTTACAATAAACTTGTCATTTAAAGTTTCTGCCACCTATAGCCTTTCTAAAATTTCACAAAAACTTTGAGAAAAATAATAGTGCATCAAGATAATTTTCAAAACGCTTTAATACAGGTTTTAGTTGCTCAAATCGATGGAATGTTCCCACCGAGGAAGAGCGTTTAGACCCCCACCGAGAAAGAGCGTTTAGACCCACTAACTCTGAAAAGCTAAACTGTCTTGAAGCTGTTTACAATCATCCATTCTTCGTGAATTCAACTGCAAATTCAGAACTCGGTTAGAAATGAGACACCACCGGGGAAAAAAAAACAACGCAACCCTAATACAGAACATTAGCAACTAAGTCGGGATCATTACCTGTAATTAAAAAAAACAAACAATGGAAGGATTACTGATCACAAATTTAAAGAACTGAGAATGGGAAGTGGAGGGGTGGGGGTGGGGGTGACAGCTTTCAGACAAGCACTTCCCTGACAGAGCGCTAGAGGGCACTCGGAGGCGCCAGTGTCCGAGAGCGCTCAAGGGTGCGGAAACCCTCCATCCAGCTCCAGAGCCCACCTCTCCCCCTGCACGTGCGTGGCGGCCTCAGCGGGAGGCTCAACCTTACCACGTAGGCGGAGGCGGGACCGACGGCCTTGGAGTTCTGCTCACCCAAGCATTACAGGTTTCACAAAGCGTTCCCCCTCGTCAAGGAGATACTTACCTCAAGAGAAATGCTAAAGTAAGGCTTACGAGAAAAGCTATTCAGTGGAAGAGCGATCTTGGAGATAGAGGCAGTGGCAGCTAGTTAACAACTCTAAATCTGTCAGCAGCCCTTGACAAAGCAGAAAGGAACTGACTAAATCACAGCATGACTCGGAGCTGACGTCAATGTGTAGCTCGCTTGGAGTTTAACTTTTCCACTTCCCTGCCGAACGCGATTCCAGGAAATGTAGTGACGTAAGCCCTTTGAACTCGATTAGCAGGGGTACAGACCATTTTAAACACAGGAGGAAAGAAACAAGTAGGCACGCAAACACTCCTGACACGCTGGGTTTTCCTATTCTGTTTTGGAGCAACATTTGTACACAACAATGAAATCGGAAGCTTAATTTTTTACTAGTTGAACAGTATGTATGTTTAACTTGTAGCTGCACTGGATTTGCAACAGGTTGCAAAGAAGTAACAGCTTATTTTAATAAAGCACAACGGAGGGAGAGAGGATTACTGCCTTGATCAAATAAGCAAAACGCTGAGCAAAAAAGCACTTACACTAAGATGCCTTCACAGAGTGTGAATACAGATATATATTAAAAGAAACTTCTTACTCCTCAGCCACTAGAAAATTAATACTTTTTGAAACACTCAGAGGTCCCTAAATTTTTCTGAACTTCAAAATAAAATTTTCAGAATTAATTTAAGTCTCTCTTTAAAATTCTTACCTGTTTCATCTCCAGTTACAGCCATGATGGGCTTCTGCATGCAGAACTGTCTTGTCTCCCCTATCACAGGCTGACATACAGTGTTCCAAACTAGCAAGCATGTGCAGGCTAAGTAGGAGTAACTGACATCACAATGACATCACTAGCCTATCATTGCCATCAATTTGCTTTGTCACAGAGGAGCTCAATGAAACCAAAGCCCTATAAAAACTCTTCCTGTAATAAACCATATTAATGTTCTTGTTTCTCATTGTACATAGAAATCTGTTGAGATGGGCTCTGGCAAAAAATGTCTCATAAGCATTAAGTTACAAGATTGTTTCTTATGGAGCAACTAACTTCTTTATTACTGTTCTGTCCAAGGTTTCTAGATAAACAAAGGGGACATAAACTCTATCTTTTATAACTCCTAGGAAGGAAACAAAACAAAACAAAACAAAACCACATGGAGATTAAAACAACAACAAAGGGGCCCCTGGGTGGCTCAGTCATTAAGTTTTTGCCTTCTGCTCAAGTCATGATCTCAGGGTCCTGGGATGGAGCCCTGCATTGGGCTCTCTGCTCTTGGGAAGCCTGCTTTTCCCTCTCCCACTCCACCTACTTGTGTTCCCTCTCTGTCTCTCTCTGTCAAATAAATAAGACAAAAAAACCTGACAATCAGCCCAGAAAAACATTGTGAAATACACAGAAATGTATTTCATCGAGGAAGAAACACCCAGCCACCTTGGTACACTTAACACAGCTTTATTTGCTTAACTATTTGCTACCACACCATAAAATCCAGCTGTTCCCAAGGTGACACAGAATTTGCTAATTTCACTTGAAAGGCATAAATACTGACATTTAAAAAATTCACTGTGCCAAAAGTAGCAAGAACTACATAGCATTCTTCCATAAATATTAGTTTGAATCATAGGAATTTGCTATTTGACATTTGGCCCATAAAAAACAGCAATTTCATAAGGCTTAGTCTAATACGTTATTTTACTAAAATATTTTACTAAAAATCCCTTGAAAAGAATTTGGGGATTTAAAAAAATTCATAAATAAATCACAATTACTAAAAAAATAAAAATAAATAAATCACAATTACTACTAGTAAATTTTTTAAATGTCAAATGTTATTTGGATCACTTAATGAAGAGTGCATGAAGAGCTAGATCACTATAGGAAATTTAACAATGGCAAGGTTAGATAAAAAAAATTAGCTCATGTTAAACAGTATAAAAGACCATCGTCTGGAAAAAGAAATGATGTGCACATCTATCTAGTGCACAATAGTAAGTGACATGGCACTGAGACTTTTTATCTTTACCAGTAGGCTGAATTCCCTTATATGATTATTCCCTCCTATTCCCTTATATGATTAGAATTCTCCCTAACCTTATGTTGATCATGTCTATGTGCTTCTCCAGAGCACATGAACTGAAAACATCTGGCTAAGAAAGTCTGGAGATCAACCTAGACATCAATCCTAAACAGAGGCTCCATGACACACTCTCTTCCATCCCAGCCACACCTAAGGGTTTGGGTCCAAAAGTACTAGTCAATTTTATTACCAATTTCAGAAAGTTCAAGTGGTTTTAATCTAATTTCTTTAAATTGGCACTTAGGTGTTCAATAACTATTAGCGTAGAAAAAGGGTAGAGGAAAGAAGGAGGGAAGTTGGTTGTTTGGTTGACCACTGCTATTAGTAAAGTTTTAATATAGTCCATGGACCAGATAAATTCGGTTAACTAGCTCACAACTAATAACATTTTCACAGAAGAAGAGTATTTCACTTTCATTTAATAAATAGTTTTATTAAACATTTATTATATAGGCCAGGGATTTTGCTAGATACTAAGGATCTCTATCCAAACTGAAGTTAACTATCTAGGCATGTCACACACACCCTAAGGAAGTACAGTAGTAACTTGCAGGTTATCTAAACCAGATCTGCAGGATCAGGGAAGGCTTCCTGGAGGAAGTACTAAGATGAAGCCAGATTAATGCAAATGACTGACATAAGTTCCTGTCAGGGCAAATGGCTAAGTGTGAGGCCCTACAAAGATAGAGAGGGCGTGGCATGGCACAGGAAATGAAGAAATCCAGCACAGAGCTACATTCCAAAAGAGGGAGAAGTTGAGTAAAGGGGAAAGTCTAGTAAAGGTGCCAAGGCCTAGATCAAGCAAAGATTTGGGCCACGTTAAAGATTTTGGACTAAGGAACGCCTGGGTAGCTCAGCCGGTTAAACATCTGCTTTTAGTTCAGGTCATGATCCAAGGTCCTAGGCTCCTTGCTCAGCATGAAGCCTGGTTCTCCCTCTGCCTGCAGCTCCCCTTGCTTGTGCTGTCTCTCGCTTGCTCTGACAAATGAATAAATAAAATCTTTTTAAAAAAAAGTTTTTGGACTTCACTGAAGAAGTCTGAATAAGAGGCTGACATGACTAGATGTGAATTTTAGAAATAGCACTATGAACTGCAGAATGGAGAGCATAATGGAAAAAAGAAAATGTTAGAGGTAGAGATATTTGTTTTTAAGAAATGTTAGTAGCTCCGAGAATTACTGGGAGGGATGAAGAAAGGGAACCTGAGCTTTCAAGAACAATTCTCAAAAAACCAGACCAAGAAAGGATCTGCCAACTCTGGCATGATTAAGAAGATCAGGGGGCACCTGGGTGGCTCAGTTCGTTGAGCAACTGCCTTCGGCTCAGGTCATGATCCTTGAGTTCCAGGATCGAGTCCCATATCGGGCTCCCAGCTCCACCGGGAGTCTGCTTCTTTCTCTAACCTTCTCTCCTCTCATGCTCTCTCTCACTTTCTCTGTCTCTCAAATAAATAAATAAAATCTTTAAAAAAAAGAAGATCAGGAAACTTCTCCACAACTACCAGCTTCAGGGCAGCCACCCAGCAGAAGGGATGACAGGTTGGAGGGCATGGCGGCCAAAGTAGGATTGGACAGCAAGAGTGGAGAGGAGTAGGATGAGTGGTTTAGCTGGGAGGAAGAAGGGATGACACATAGGTTTCTAGCCTGAAGCAACAGGTTAGACAGGAGTCCATTACTGAAATAGGGTAAACTAAAGGTGAACGAGGGTGGGGGAAATGGATGTGACTTTGGACTTAAAGAGTCAAGAGGTGTGTGTGGAATCTCTAAGTAGCTCGCTGGAGTCAGGGGCATGGTCACAGTGCACTGACAACCAACAGGGAGGGATGAGGTCATTCAGGGAGAGTGCTCCATTCAGATGGAAGAGGGCCCAGGCCGAAATCTTGACAAACACCAACTAACACTGAAGAGATGAGCAGAGGAAGATTAGACCAACCAACAAGACTGAAAGAGATGAAGGAGAAAGAGAAGGAAAAACTGATAAGAATACAGTATCATGATGGGAAGTGAAGGAAGCAGAAATCAATAGTGTTTAAATACTGCTGAGGGATGAATCAAGATAAGGACTGAGAACCGGCAAAGAAATCCCTGTGACCTGTGAGCAGAATGACAGGATGGAAGGTAACAGAATAAGTAACACAAGAATGCCCACTGACCCTATATTTAACATAGAAGTTGAATTCCTACCCACCATTATTTTAAGGAGAAGAGAAAAAGAAAGGAAAAGGAAAAGCAAGGAAAGAGAAAGATAAAAAGAAAACACAAGGAATCAAGATTGGAAGAGAAGAAACAAACACCTTAATTGTATTTCATATGAACATTCACATACCAACACAGATTCACAAAGGATGAGCACATTATTTGAAATAATTTCAGTTTGGCAAGATTAATAAACAAAAACATTTTAAAAAGTCAGTAATTTCTCTACAGCAGCAACAACTAGAAAACATTGTTCATAATAGCAACGAAAACCTTCAAGCATTTAGGAACTTAAAGAATATAAAAGACTTTCACAGAGAAAATTTTAAACTGTTAAAAAGTTAAAATAAGATCCAAATAAATGAGACATTCTACAGTTTGGAACAGGTCAATTTAACATTATAAAGACCTCAGTTCTTCCTCACCCTTATACACTGTTCGTAGGAATGTAAATCGGTGCAGCCACAATGGCAAACAGCATGGAGGTTCCTCAATAAATTAAAAATAGAACTACCCTATGATTCAGCAATCACACTACTGGGTATTTATGAAAACAAACAAACAAACAAACAAAAAAAAAACCCCAGAAATACTAACTGAAAAGATAAACACATCCCCATATCCACTGCAACAGTATCTATAATAGCCAAGATATGGAAGCAACCGGAGTGTCCACTGATAGATGAATGGATAAAGAAAATGTAGTGTACACACACACACACACACACACACATACACACACAATTATTATTATACCATAAAAAAGAAGGCTATCTTGCCATTTGTGACAACATGGATGGAACTTGAGGGCATTGTGCTAAGTGAAGTGAGTCAGAGAAAAGACAAATACCATATGATTGTACTTACAAGTGGAATCTTCAACAACAACCACCCCAGGACTCAGAGATACAGAGAACAGATGGGGAGGGGGGTGTTGGCAGGGAGGGAGTGTACAAAATGGGTGGTGATCAAAAGGTACAAACTTCCAGTTACAAAGTAAGTCCTGGGGATGTGATGTACAGCATGGTGGCTATAGTTAATAATACTTGCTCTCTGTTTGGAAGTTGCTAAGAGAGTAAGTCTTAAAAGTTCTCATCACAAGAAAAAACCAATTTGTAACAATGTGGTGGTGGATGCTAACTAGACTTATCGATTTATTGTGGTAATTACTTATTGTGTCTAAATAAATGTCAAATCATTATGCTGTACACTTGAAACTAATACAATTGCCATATGCCAATTATATATCAATTTAAAAAAAGACTTAATTTTCCCTAAATTAATCTATACCTTAAAAGCAACCAACCTCCTTATTGGTTTTATTATTATATTATTATTATTTAGAAACTCAAATTTATTCTAAATGCATACTGTTCACATAAGCTATATCAGCACTAAAATAAATTTTTTTTAAATAAAAAAGGGAAACTTGTCCTGTGAGATAAACCAGTATGGTGCTGGCATATAAAGAAAAGGAGACCAATATGGAGCACCTGGGTGGCACAGTCAGTTAAGTGGCCCACTCTTGGTTTCAGCTCAGATCATGATCTCAGGGTCATGAGATTGAGCTCCGTGAGGGGCTCTGTGCTCAGCATGGAGTCTACTTAAAACTCTCTCCCCTCCTCTGCCCCTCCCTCCCGCTCTCTTTCTCTCTCTAAAATAAATAAATAAATCTTAAAAAAAAAAAGAGAGAGAGACCAATAGTACAGAGAGTTTTGAGACAGATCCAAGTGTACATGAGAACCCACTGTATAATTAAGATTTTTAGCCCCATAAGTTAATGGGGAAAAGACAAACAATGAGTAGGGGAAACTGGCTCCATCTGTGGAGAAAAATGAAAATGAACTCCACCTAATACTATATACAGAAGTGAAACTCAGGTGGACTAAGGACAAAAATGTGAAAGGTAAAACGATAAAGCTAATATAATTAATATAGGAAAATATCTTTGTGACTTACAGGAGAAAAAGAGTTCCTAAATAAAATCCCACAAGCACAGAACTCATTAGTCTATTATCTATGCAAAATATAAAAAATTTTTAAAGCTCTTCTGGTGAAAGTATCAGGTTTACAGTAGATTTTCCATATTAAAGATAAATTAGAAGAAATAATGATTCTTTATGATTATTTATTTAGACATAGAGGGTTCATGAGAATCAAGGGAAATAGAGTAGGTAGCTTTGATTTTACAATTAAAAGAAAACAAAGTATTAGGTACATACTATGAATTTGTTTTACTCCATAAATGGAGTGGAACTACCACTCAGTTCTTCATACATTTTTATTATAGTCCACATTAACCCCCAAAATACCTAAGAGTAAAGCTAATTATCAAGATATCCATCAATCATAATCTGCTTTTTTCCATACTTGCAGGACTTTCAAACCGAAAGAACAAATATTATTCTCTTTAAAATTAGTGCTACATCAAACATCCTGAGCAAATGCTAAGAGGAGTAGAGTTAAATGAAAACATAGGATTTTTGCAAGTTGTATTAAACACATTATAGTTATTATGAGCAAAACTGAAACTAAAATAACGTATAACTTGAATTTAATTGAAATCTTAGATTACCCTAAAAGCTTAGGGTTACATCCCAAATGTTTTATTTTACTACTCCCAAATGAAGTAGAATGGGTACCTGACATTTAAATATACTAGAATGGTCTAGAGAAAAAAAAAAAAAAGCATTTGCTTTGAAATGAACTGTCTAGAAATTAGACTTGAATGTAACATCTGGGAAAAACCCTCAATTCAGTGCACCACGCAATGGATATTTAAATCTTTGTAGACTAGGTAATAAAAAATATGTATTAGGTACAATGTTTATAACCCCCAAATGAAGATTATTTACTTAATTAAAAAATTCATTCACGTGTCCCAAATCTTTTTTCCCATCATGCTATTTGGAACAGAACCTTTCTTTGGAGCCAATAAAACCTGCTAAAAAGTGAAAATCACATAATTTAACATGTTGTTGAATATACTAAAATAAGTGCCCTCCCTCCCCCAAATCTGCCTCCTGTATATTTCAGGAAACTAAAAAATTCCCACTAACTGGTGTGATATAGTGATGCACAGGTATTCTAAATGTACGAGATTAATAAAATATACCTTGAACAACAACCTGGCTGCCTGGGACAAAGAACTGCTGTGTGCCATCAGCTGACTGTGCTGCATACTGTACAATTGTAGCACCTGGCGGAGGAGCTCCTGAATTTGTCATTGTTAATGCCTGCAGTCCCTGAACACCATCAGATCCTGGGTTAGAAATCTGGATTGTTCCACCTTGGGCTATAGCAACTTAACAGAAAAAGAAAAGAAATATTAGAGGATTTCAAGATTCACTTGTAACAATCCCATATTGGAAGAATACACTGTGGCTCTGTTAATTACCAATGTCAGTTTACCCTTATTTCTCTATGCTGAATTGATAAGGAGATCCTTCTTCATGGGACAACACTCTGAAAAAGCTCATAAGCACTGGAAAATATCTTACATTCAGAATTATTTGAAATACATAGAACCCACAGAGTCTGCCTCCTCCCTGGTATCCATCCAGCTAAATTATTTAAGAGGAAGAGCGGAGATGATGACAGGGAGGAAGACCAGCTTCTTGGTTTTCTCCATTTTCTCAGATGTTTTTAGTCATAGATAAATAACATTCTTTCAATATTTAAAAAGTAGTCAGTAAAATTCCTTGAGCATTACAATCAGCCAACTACTTCTCTAATTTATCATCAGAAGAAAGTAGCTCTTAATGGAATATATATTACTATATATTTTGGTTTTAAAGCTTAAGTCTACAAAACTGTAACCTTTACCATTTTGACTAAGTCAGGAGAATCCTGAAATATAAAACATTAAGTTGCAAGGGTTCTTAAAATAAATATATAAATATATCTATAATATATAAATTTTCAATATAAAAATACTGAAAGAATCTGTGCTACAATATTTACCTCTACCAAGTGTCTTGAATAACTGCAGCTCATGGCAACGAATAGGAGGCAGAATTCCTCTAAACACTGAGACTTGCCAGTCATGTTTAAAAGTTAACATATTAACCAAAAGTTTCCAAAGAACAACTGATCAAATGTTTTGTTTTTAAATTTCACTCTAATAGACAAATAAGCACTGTTTAAAACATCTGAGAGTTCTGTATACTGTAACATAAATATTATGACTCTATGGTTTAAGTGGAACCAAAGGCTATGCTTTCAAAAAAAAAAATCACATATAAACTAGCTCATTAGATTTACAATGAAGATAATGACACATCAGAATAACGCAACATATATAAATCAACATAAATGCCTTACAGGAATGTTAACAGTAGTGTGTCAAAGTGTATGTTGAGTATTTCCGACTTACTCCCTAACATTTTCAACAGTATCAAAGCAAAGGCCCATCCATTTACATGAATACCTGATTGTATAAACCTACAAACCACTTGGGAAGAGTAAAAACAAATCTTTAGTTCCTTGACCTGAGACCTAACACAGAAAGAAGGGTTAACATTTTGAAAAAGATTTCTGCAAGATGCATTCTCTGTGTTTTTGTTCTTTGACAGGCCACCATTGGGATAGGGTTGACAGAAACTTAATCAGTTACATAATATCAAGGACGCTGAGGTTGAGAAATTTATGTAATATCACTTTCTTTATCTGGCTCACATAAAGCATCATATTCTGTACACATTTTAAAAACAAGATTTCAAGGGTCTCAGGATTCACCCTTTATAACAAAAGGGTTTGGAAGAAATCTAAATTTCTTAAAAGAGGAGTATGAAAGAGAAGAAGAGGTATTGCTTCCTCAGATCTTCATGACTGGGCATGAATGTATTTCATAGGTTATCATTTATCTGAATGTGTGCTTTCAGTTGATAATTAGTTTGGTGTTATAGAAATAGTGCTTTAAGAAGGAGCAGGCACAGGCAGTGTAACCACAATATGGAAGAAGCAGGAAGCCCAGCATATAGCAGGCACTCAATAAATGATGAATGAATGGCTATCATTTCCTCAGGACAGACTATATCATAAACAACTTAAGCCACTTGTGAATCTAGAAGCATTAAATAAGGTATGGTTTCAAATTCTAATTACAGAACTTAATTTTCAATGCCAATACAATTAACCACCTTTGGGACTGGTAAAAAATCTAAGGTGAGAATAGTTGCTGCCAAGGATAAGAACATGAAATAGCTAGATAACAAAGACCCTTACTTTTTTTCTTTTCATATTTTCTTTTTTTCCACTCTTTATTTTTTCAATAATGTTTCCTCATAGTTCCAACCAAACTTTTTTGCTTTCACGTCGTGAAAAGTTGGCATGTAAAGAAGCTGTTCCTCTCATCATTTTACTTTCTGGTCAAGTCATTATATAATTAGTGGAAACAAAAGCTACACACACACACACACACACACACACCTACACACACACGAGCTAACACTAGGGGAAAACATTTCTACTGCTAAGTCTTGTACTTTAACCTAGCATTTATTTTTTATACCAAAAGTACTTTTGATTTTGGCATAACATTTTGAATGTTACCTCTCATTTGACAATAAACAAGATTTCCCCATGCTTCAGGATACTAGAATTAGGTCTGTGTGTGTGTGTGTGTGTGTGTGTGTGTGTGTGTGTATTCAAGATTTGAAGAGGAAACTTTTCAGGGTACAAAATATTCAAGGATAGCAAAATATGTGTTTTCAGTAAACACATATCAAGATAAATTAAATAGTGGGAAAAATTAAGATGAAATTAACTGAATGAATTTAGTCACATCTTTTGTTTTACCTAATTATTTTTTTAAACTTATGAATTTTCCTAGCAAACCTAAAAGTAGAAAGAATCTTGTGTCATATATTTTCCTTGCCCACACATCCCCAACCTTTTTTGGGGGGGGGGGGGTCTGGAGTATTCTAAAACAAATCGCAGACATAGCTGGCTAATCATTTTTAAGTAAAATGATTGGCCTATATGAAGACCATTAGTTACCAATGAAGATAATACCTTTGTATTTCCTACCAATTTTACTTTGGGGACCTAGGCTTTTTTAATGATTTCTTAGACTGACACATGCAACTGAGGTATAAAAGCTTCTACCTATGGCCTCACTGCTAATCATAATTAAGAGTCCACATTGGTCTATGAAGACTGATTGGAACCCAAACAGAAGTAAAAGCATCTTTATTTTAGATTATATACATACTGATTTCCTCTTTTAAGTAATCCTTAATAATATTACTTTGTTAATCTAAATTGAATTAAAATTGAACTAGATTATATAATCAATTAAATTCTTTTTTATAATCAATTAAATTCTACTTCAATGTCCATTATTAATAGATTCAAGCCTGCTAGTATATTGCTGCTCATAATAATGGTGGGTAGAGGTTAGGCTCTGTTGGTTGTCCTAGTTATTCTGGGAGTTAGCTAACTTTTTTTCCCTCTCAAGTCTCAGGTAAGCTATTCCCCATAACTAAATAGGTCACTTTATACCCACAGTTTGAATGTTGGACACACTGACCATACATTAAGAGTCTGTATAGATAGAGTATAAATCATTAATTTACTATTTTTCTACTAAGTTGGTTTTAGTGGTTACACAAATGTCTCTATATACATCCTTATATAGTCATGGTATTGAGTTTCAAATCATTATTAACCCAAGTATGGTATCTCCATCCCCAATTTACCATACACCACAGTAACCAGGATGACCTCATATGAACTAGTATAGGCAATAAATTCTTTAAAAATTCCTAGTTTACAAAACAGTATTTAAAAAATCTGTTACTTCTGGGGTGCTTGGGTTACTTCAGTGGGTTAAAGCCTCTGCCTTCGGCTCAGGTCATGATCTCAGGGTCCTGGGATCGAGAGCCCTGCATCGGGCTGTCTGCTCAGCAGGGAGCCTGCTTCCCCCCTCTTCCTCTGCCTGCCTCTCTGCCTACTTGTGATCTCTGTCAAATAAACATATAAAATCTTAAAAAAAATTTAAAAAATCTGTTACTTCTACTCACTGCCATTAAGCACTCCTCTCCTAGAGCTATTAATATCATAGAAGTAAAAAAATATTATGTGTGGAATGAAAATTTGAGAATTTTGGCAAAAAAATTTTTTTAATTAAAAAAGCAATATTTTAGGGCGCCTGGGTGGCTCAGTTGGTTATGCGACTGCCTTCGGCTCAGGTCATGATCCTGGAGTCCCAGGATTGAGTCCTGCATTGGGCTCCCAGCTCCACGGGGAGTCTGCTTCTCCCTCTGACCTTCTCCCCCTCATGCTCTCTCTCTCTCAAATGAATAAATAAAATCTTAAAAAAAGCGCAATATTTTAAAGTTCTATATGATCAATAAAGAAAGAAGAAGAGAAAGATAAGAGTTCATGACCAAATGAGGAAGGAGTAGAATTTATTTAAATTCAGATTTCATCTGACTTTTCGTTTGATACTGTCTTTGTAATCCTAAACCTGTATATAGGAGCTAATACAACATACATAAACATATAAAGGTTTATTTATAATTTAAAACCATCTTTATTCCAAATTCCAAAAAAAAATCATAAATAAAACTTCACTGAATTAACTTTATAAAGAAAACAGACCTTATGCTAGTGAATTCTCAAATTTGAATTTAAAAAAGTGAGCGTGGAACAGAACATGTGAGTACCTGTGCCTTAAAAACCAAGAGGTTCATACAGCTGAAGAGAGACTAAAATAGCCTCGTGCTGTAACAAGAATAGCAATACCAAGATTAAAAAGCCAAATTTACATTAAGCAGATACCTTCTATGTTTGCTTTGAAAGTTACCTTGGGAGAATGTAAGCAAAGTCATTACTAAGAACTATAAAAGGAACTGCATCTACTTTAGAATGCTACACCTAACATGCAAATTCCTTTTATGGTGTTTATTCATAGGAGTCTCCTGAGAATTCTGAATTCTTTAAGTAGCCCACAAAGTTCACATAGATTTTATAATGGTGGATTTTGGACTGACCCACTTACCTTTAGTGTATAAGGACTCCAGTAAAGATGAGTTAACAGAGACTCATTCTAACAAGGTTCCTAGTAAAATAAAGTAGGGACAAGCAAAGAGACAAGGGACATTCAGAAAAAAAATAATCTCGGGCAATAGTCCTTAACTGGTAAGGGAAGAGGTCAGGTATAACAGAGTGAGGGACCAAAAAAAAAAAAAAAAAGACGGTCTTTAGAGAAAATTTAATGAATTAAGAAACCGCAAACATTTAAATTCCTTTAGTTACTTTTACTATGTTTATGAAATTCATTCCCATTTAATGCAGATCTTAAATATCTTATGTAACAAGTAACATTCTTTGCTTATTCTGAAGTTATCTGAACTGCTATCTTTCAGAAACATTCTCTTGAGACAAAACAAGTTTTCTTTGGCCAGAATGACTTAATTGGCCTAGAGCAAACCTACCCCTAAGATCTGTACTTCCAGTAAAGATTTTGCAAGTGTAGCTGACTTTGTTGGTGTTGCAATAATGAATCTCTGTCTACGTAGAGGTATTTTTACTAATCCCAGGGAGTAAACTATTCTAACTTTCACTTCCTCGTTTCTGTGATTAAAAACTAAGTTGAAAAAATAAGGCCAGCTTCTGTCAAAAACTTTTGACTATTAAAACATGTAACTGATCGTATATGAGAAAGCCTGAATACACTTTTTATTTCTTCAGCTTTGACACACACAGTCCTTTAGTTCTTTTTGTTTTTAAGTCCAACTAGCTCATTATAGTAAATTAAAAATAAGTAATCTAAAATAATAACATTTGAAAAAAAACCAAAGCAAAGCCTGGGGGAAAGTCATCCATAATTGAACACACAAAAACACATTTTACAGAAAAAGGTTATGAGAGGGTCTCAAAAACAGGTACAGGTACATAACCCAGAATAATCTCCAGAAATTCTAGTAAAATAAAGTATTCTAGTCTAAACACCAAAGGACACTAGTAATTATTTTGTTTTTTAGATACCCAGGAACAACATTAAGGCATTAATATCTGTTAAGATTCCTACTAAGAAATCTGATTAATGAAAATGGATCTTGTGTATATATAAATATACATTTACCCTCCTATGAAAGTAACTGTCTTTTAAACACTTTTAATGTTAGTATTCACCTTTCAGAAGGAATTATCAACATAAGCAAGCATCACTAAATGTCTCAGTGATGCATTTTAACTGCAAAGGCAGTTATCACTTTTCATGAAGCAATAAAAAAGGCAGTTTCTACCTGCAGAGAGCACATACAGAATAATATCTTCTACTAACGGCCAGGATCATATTGTATGGGTCTAAATTAAGAAACCTCAATAAGAAAAAAAAAAAGAAACCTCAATAAGAGACAGTCCATAACCTCTAATGTGGCACACAGACAAACATCTAACTTCCAAACTTTTGATTTGCTGTTCTCAACCTAACTCCAGACTCTACTCCCACCACCTTGCACCCACAGTGACATCAGTCTCCTGCCGGGCCCTGCTGCAAGTTCGCACACTCAGAGAACAAGAAATAGAGGCTTTGTTGCCACCGGGAGGGAAAGTTCACATATGAAACACTGCCTTACATTTCTGTTTTGTGTCAAAGGTAGCATGTCTGTTTTCTATCACGTTTCCCTGTTATTTCCTTCTATCCTCATGCCAACCCCAGAGTTTGGCAAGTTTTAGTATTATTCCCACTTGAAAGACCCCTAAGATGGGAAAATAAAGCTTCTCTATCTGATCCAGTTGGTGAATGGCAGGACTTGGAGCCTTCCCCACATCATCTCTAGCTTTAACGTTCTTGCAACCCAATGCTTTCTCAATTTCAAATTTTCAACTAATAACCTAGGCAAAATAACCTACAGCATCTCCTTCCATATCACTTATAAAGAGATCACCACTTCTACAAATTCCTAAGCAGCATTGGGATATGTCAAAGAAATGTATAAGATGAAAGCATCTTAGATCACCCCCAAACTTGAACATGTCTTAGTATTATTTCATCAGTAGTTTCCAACCTTTTCCCTACCACACCACAAATAGGAAATGATAGTATGTGTACAGCCTACTGCTCAAGACCAGACCTGAACAAGAGGAGTTTCTAGCAGCTCCAAGCCCTGCCCAGCCACTCCAGGGACTGAGGGCATGAGGCACTCACACTCCTGTACCTTCTTGCTGCCCTGCAGGCCTGCCAGCTGGCAAACTGATTTACACTTCTAAACACTCCCACCATCTATTCCCACTAAGCCAGACAGAAAGGTACATACATCAGAGAAGTCATAAAAAAAATTACAGGGCGCCTGGGTGGCTCAGTTGGTTGAGCAACTGCCTTCGGCTCAGGTCATGATCCCTGAGTCCCGGGATCGAGTCCCATATCGGACTCCCGGCTCTGCGGGAAGTCTGCTTCTCCCTCTGACCTTCTCCCCTCTCATTCTCAGTCTCTCGCTCTCTAATAAATAAATAAATAAATAAAAAATTAAAAAAAAAAATTACAGTGTAATCTCAAGGTCTAACCCTTTACACAGGCAGTGTCAAGTTTCCTTTTCCTAACATTGACTTTGGACATGTCCATTCAGCACCCAGTAGAGGCTGTGGACAAATTACATCCCAGTTCTGCTAGTTATCATGGTAGGTACCTAGAAGAACTAAAATTACCAAATGAGAATTAGTTTAATACTACAAATCTACCAACACCAAAATAAAAAACTCTAAAAAACCTAATTACTACATAAGATCTTCCCATATGTTAAAGAGTATTGTTTGCTTTAACAGCCACATCTTAAAGACTTGAGAGTTTTTCTAGGTATTACTGTTTTTTTAAAGGGAAAACAGAAAACATATCTAAAAATCTTACCATCATATTTAAACCAACAGTATTTAATACCATACATATTCCATTACCTAAGTAGCTTTTATTTTAAAATCTTTTCTGTCCTTTTTCTGGCTTTTCTTTCCCCTTTTTGCTTTTCTTCCTAGCTCTTTTTTTTACTAAAGCATTTTTTTGTTTGTTTTTTACTAAAGCATTTTTATGTATATCAAATGAACTTGATTTGAGAAAAAAAATCAGTGCTTTAATTAGAGCACAGGATGAACAGCCCATTAAAATGCACAAGACTAAATGTGAATGTATCTGTTTATTTACAGCTTTTGATGTTTAAAATTTCAAATAAAATGATCTGTCCAATCGCTGTACTTTAAAAAAAATAAGTCATTTTTCCATTCTCTTCTAGAAAAAGCTGCAGCACAAATTAACAAAGAGTAGTGAAAACATAATTACATTTAAAACATAATTTAGGAAACATTATGTACCTCTTTTAGATTAGTAAGCATAAAATGTAATTGTTGGGAACAAAAGCCAATAAGAATGAAATACAGACATTTATATCTTATGTTTGCATGCATCTTATAAAGACAACAAAAAACAGTTTTAAATTTTTATCAGACATGAATATAAACACATAAATAGGCAAACCCTCCCTTTATTGTTATTCAAAATTTTTCTTCTATATTCAGTAAAAATATTTTTACTCTTCAAAAGTATATGACAGCTCTCAGTACAA
Source organism: Nasua narica (assembly GCA_028533885.1). Classification (NCBI taxonomy): domain Eukaryota; kingdom Metazoa; phylum Chordata; class Mammalia; order Carnivora; family Procyonidae; genus Nasua; species Nasua narica. The sequence continues at coordinate 26,418,688 of CM052807.1, read as the reverse complement.
ATCTCTCACTTCTTTAACATATACTTTTCATTCTACGATACACACAGTTTAGATATTACCATGCATTTTTAAATGGAACAATTGAATGCCAAACCCAAGTTGCTTCAATGTAACTAGAGAAGACTTAAAGCTAGCACTGTATCATAGCAAATTGCAGCATACATACTGTATTGCCCCGTGCTAGTCTGATATATGCTAGTCGGTACTGCCATGGTAGCGATGTTAGGTGGCGTTCCTTCTTCCTCTGATTTTTCTTCTTCAATCTTGGGAACACCAGGCACATCAGAGGAAAGTTCATTCAGTATTTTTCTAAAACATAATTTGACAACAGAAATAATCAAGATATATGAATGAGATTTAAAACGGAGAAGCTATAATGGAAGACTTGGTTTGATACATAATTATTCTCCCTTTTTGGAAAAGGTCTCATTACAGTAGGAAACTCAAACAACTTACCTATAAGAGGGTCTTCGTGAAAGGATTTCTCTACGTTTATGAGAATCAATTACACCTTCTGATTCTGCAGACTCATCTGTCTCTGCAATTGTTGCTACCTATAATACAAGAGTTTCTGAAATGCATCATAAACTATATGATCTCCTTTATTCAAAAAACAGTGCTTAAGGCTCTAGATGTGCATCACTAAGCCAGGTGCTGGGAAAGTGTCCTGCAACAGACACCAAACCTGCACTACTGCAGCTCACACCTGGCTTAGGAAAGGGAGCAAAGACACACACATTTCAGTTGTAGAGCAGGTATGTGTGGACACGAATGGTTCGGATAATAAATACTACAGAAATGCAAATGAAAGTGGTTGGCATGGCCAGTGAAGCTTCATAGGAAAGGACTACATATAAAAACCTGAAGACTTAAGATCTCCACCCTAAACCTACTCTTTGAAATCCAGTGGGGACTGAGTGAGCTAGTGACAGGCAAAATCAAGCATCTGGACCTCACTGCCCTCTTCACAATACCATAGCTGATTTGAGCTGGGTCTTCAAACTAGACATTAGATAGGTTCAAAGAAGCAAACAAGTAAACAAGCCTGATTAAAGTTAGGATTTCTAGGACAAGAAGTAGGGTGAGGCTTGATAGTGGTAAATCTTGAAGGTCAAAATAAGGAATTTCTCCTTAAAAGAAAGATCAGTTTTTTTTTTTTAAAGATTTATTTATTTATTTATTTATTTATTTATTTATTTATTTATTTATTTATTAGAGAAAGAGAGAGTGAGAGAGAACGTGAGAAGGGAGAAGGTCAGAGTGAGAAGCGGACTCCCCATGGAGCTGGGAGCCCAATGTGGGACTCGATTCCGGGACTCCGGGATCATGACCTGAGCCGAAGGCAGTTGCTTAACCAACTGAGCCACCCAGGCACCCAGAAAGATCAGTTTTAAGCATGATTTCATTTTTCAAGTCACATAATCATCACAAGATTTTAAGGAAAGTCTGGAAACTAAAATAATGAATCCCTACAATAACATGATGGCTCTCAACATACTTTGCCATTATGATTCAGAGCCTAGGGTAGTTCTGACTTTATAAAACTCACTTTTCTTAATATTACAATTACAGGAGAACCTGACTTGGGCAAAATCAAAATAACTTGTTTAAATGTCAACAATGCAAGCAAGAATATATACTTCTTGAAGCACACTGATGTACATGTTTACTTACACATATGACCATGCATCTCTGGTCATGGACACCCTACACATAAGCATAGGCACCAATGAATAGAACTTAGGAAAAATGTTGCAATCAACAATCATATATCACCACCAAACACTTATCACTTTACACTGGACTTTCACACATCTCTCATATACTCAAAACAAACCCCATACATGAGGTAGGATACTATTTTACCCCCTTTAGAAAAGTGAAAGCTGAAGTTCATGCAAATAGGTTAAGTGACAACCATTGTTCAACAAGCAGGAATTCTAAGACAAGATCCAATGGCACTTAAGATAATACTTTCTTCCCATAGCAGCCAGAAATATCTAGAGCAGAAATATCTGCAACTCAATAAAAGTCCTAATTCAAAAAGGAGAGCGGAAGGATTTTCTTGTTCTATAATTAGGGTCAGAAAGAGTCAGAAATTCTTGGAATCAAGGGTCATGACGGGAAAAAGAGACAATGCTAAGAATGATTCTTACTCTTTTGAAAAGAAACTTGTGCAGTAAAGCTAACTAAGCTTTTAATGCATGTGGATTTATTACTTCAAATATCATGTTGCAACCTTTTTCTGCAATAAATCGTAATCAAATATGCAAGGGACAAGACTGATTATGTGTGCACACCTATGTTTTTCTCATCGATCTTTTTGTCATCAACTATGTTCAAATAATTTCAACATCTAAAGGATAATAACTGACCTAAAAAGGGAACAGAAGTAAATTCAATAACCAAGAAAAGTATGATTTAAAAACCACATACTTAACACCTATCAGAAAGGCTAAAATCAACAACAGAAGAAACAACAAATGTTGACAAGGATGTGGAGAAAAAGGAACCCTGGTGTACTGATGGTGGGAATGCAAACTGGTGTGATCACTCTGGAGAACACTGTGAAGGTTCCTCAAATATTGGAAAATAGAATTACTCTACAATCCAGCAATCGTACTACTGGATGTTTACCCAAAGAATACAAAAACACTAATTCAAAGGGATACATGCACCCGTATGTTTATAGCAGCATTATTTACAGTAGCCAAATTGTGGAAGCAGCCCAAGTGTCCATCAAATGATGAATGAGTAAAGATGAGATCTATATATATATATACAGTGGAATATTACTCAACCATAAGAAGAATGAAACCCTGCCATTTGCTACAACATGGACAGAGCTCGGGAGTATAATAATGGTAAGCTAAATAAGTCAGTCAGAGAAAGACAAATACCACATGATTTCACTCATGTGGAATTTATGAAACAAAACAAGCAAAGGGAAAAAAAGGGAGGGAGGGAGGAAGAGAGGGAGAGAGAGAGAGAGAAAGAGAGAGAGAGAAAGAGAGAGAGAGAGAAACCAAGAAACAGACTCTTAATTATAGAGAACAAGTGATGGTCACCATGAAGGGAGAGATGTAGGGGGATGCGTGACATAGGTGATGGAGAATAGAGTGCACTTGCTGTGATGAGCACCAGGTGCTGCGTGAAAGTGTTGAATCACTACATTGTACACCTGAAACTAATATTACACTATGTATTATCTAACTGGAATTAAAATAAAAACTAAAATATTCATACTTAATTTACACCTATTGATGCAAAAAAAAATGCTTTAGCTTCAAGAAATGTTAAGGATTTGTGATCAACTCTGATAATGACAAATTTAAAAACAGATCTCTGGGTCACAACCATAATAATCATGTCTACAAAAACCACGGTTTATCTGAAAGGGGATGGTGATTAGAAGCATAATACCAAGTTGACAATAATATCCTTTCTTACAAGTTTTGGATATTGAATTAAAAATAAACTTAAACTTCCACCTACTTACTAATGTGAGTACTTATGTAAACAGTAATCTTCATATTACTATTTTTATCAGGCATCTTCAAAGAATCCTCAAAATATTTTTAAGTATCACTGGAGAGCTTTGCAAAATAAATCTGAGTCTGAGCACAGAGCAACGACTCAAAGAATTACTCATCTGGCAATTACTCATCCTGTAAATTAAGAGCAAACAACAAAACTGCAACTCTTAAGTCAAATCTATGTATCCAGCAGGGCACAATGCACTTCACATAGGAAATGGAAATTCCCCCAAATTTCTAATAAAAAAGACTTGAGCATAAAAGCTACACAAAGAAAAAGATTACACATGAATTAATAAAAGAAAAAAAAAACCTGAAGAAAGTCAAAGACAAATCATCCAGGAAGGCAGCTAACCTGAACAGTTTGTATTTGTGGTGATTGAATAACCGATGGCTGTGGTGTCTGAATTACTCCCTGGACATGTACAGTTTGGCCCGAAGGTAACTGTACTAGAGTTACAGCTGGGGAGCCTCTTCCGGTGCCTGATCCAGCTACAGAAACCTGCAAAAATGATCATCATTCAGGATTAAGGCTGGCCATTTTCTGTTTTGTTTTGTTTTTAAAGAAATACCATTCACTATTATGACTGGGCATTTTTTCCTTCCTTTCATCTGCTTCTAAGAAATGACAAGCACACTGAGGTACTTACCATTAGGAGGTAGTTACTGTCCTGGAATAGTCATTCTCTGATGTGATAGATATTAAAGAACCCATGCTCCTCACTTTCGGTTCCCATGCTTCGATGGCTAAGAATGTTCCAAGCACAAAGTTCTAAAGCAGTTAAACTACCTCACTACGACCTCACGACTATTAACAGTGAATCCTTATTTAGGCCAGAGTATAAACTACCTTCTCCAACTTCCTGAGAGAAATTAGAGACAGAACTTAAATATGGTGAATTATTTTTTAATAAATGAAACATTCAAAATAGGATATTCTGGTACTACTCCAGAGGCAAGCTAATGCCTTGTCTCTATATTAATGAAAGTCACACTTTTATGCCCCCATAATCACAAAAAGGCACAGCCAGAGGAATTCCAGGATTTCCCACGCTCTTAGCATGTCTGATCCAGAGAAAGTGCATGCCTTAGATCTGGGATGTCCCTCTTATAGTTTTCCTCCCTGGTACCTCCAGCATGTAGAGAAAGGGCCGAAACAATCACTTAGCTTGCACAAAGAAAGTACAACCATCTCCCAGTACTCCTGAGTAGTTTCAACAGAGATCCCTACCAGCAAAACACAGTACTTCCACTGCCCTGGATTCAAAATCTGCCAAGCTGTCTAGTCAACAACTCAATCCTATAGGCAGGCCAGTGTAATCTTAGAAACTTTGCCTCATTTTACTGTTTCACTCACTATTCATTATGATTACTCAAAAAAGTCAAAGACTTTGGAATGAAATAAGTGAAATAAGCTACTAGTTTCTACCATGAATGGTAGTAGAAACACAGATCTAAAACAAACTTTGAAGGAAGCCTCAGTATAGGGCCTGACTTTAAGGAACACCAATGATTTTCAATCTACTTATACTTAAAAACAATTATTAAAAACTGGGCTTATGGGGCGCCTGGGTGGCTCAGTGGGTTAAAGCCTCTGCCTCTGGCTCAAGTCGTGATCTTAGGGTCCTGGGATCGAGCCCCACATCGGGCTCTCTGCTCAGCAGGGAGCCTGCTTTCCCCCCCCCTCTCTCTCTGCCTCTCTGCCTACTTGTGATCTCTTTCCTTGTCAAATAAATAAATAAAATCTTAAAAAACTAAAACTGGGCTTATAACAAATAATTATAAGATTTATTTATAAGATCATTTCCTTAGAAAGCAAACTTCTTTCGTTATCCAAAACTAAAAATCTTTCATCCATGCAAGAGAACCTATGTGATGAGCACAGTACTGGATGCATTAGGGTAGAAAGTAAAATTGATAAAATTAACACCTAAGAAACAATAGCACACCAAGCACTATAGAATGAATCGCTCCGCTGTACAGGTCACGAAAGTCATGGAAGTACAGAACAGAATGGGTCTGAACAATAAGTACAGGCTTTGTGTAGAAGCCACAGCTTGAGCTAGGCCTGCATAATAGACAGAAAAGGGCAGAGACACCCAACATATAGCCCAAGGGGCAAGTTCAACCCACCTGCCCCTGGAGCATTATTGTCTGCCTCAGATTTTAGGAGAAAGAAAAAGATTATACCATAGTAGAACAAATATATTTAACAACCAGAAGTTAAAAGAAAAAAAAAAGGGGGGAGGATTTGTTCTAGAAATGACAAAGCAGCACAAAAGATAAATCTGTATGAATAATAAAAAGGCATCCAACGCTTTGTGGACCAATTTTCAAAAGGTACTCCTTTAGCCACAAAGATAATTCTCAAATTTTTAGTCTCTCAGAACACCTGTATACTCTCAAAAATTACTGATGACTGAGAGAGCTCTCGTTTATGTGATTTATATCCAGTCAGACGCCGTAAACGTTTTAACAGCGTTGGGGAAGAGAGAACCTTGATTTTTTTAAAAAAAAAAAAAAAGAAAGAAATTAAACTGAAAAAATTTTATACCTTAAAAATAATTCTACTACATGCTAATATAAATAGCACTTTATTAAAAATAATTACATTTTCCAAAACAAAAAATCAGTGAGCAGATATCAATGTTTACTTTTTTACAAATTCTTTCAATGTTCAGTTTATTTGAAATCAGCTAAATTTTCATACCTACTTGTGCACTGAATCTGTTGCAATATTTTAGTTGATACGTGAAGATGATATGGACCTCACAAATTTTGTTACTACACCAAAACTGAACAGGTGGTTATTTTAGAAAGATCAGTTGCAATGGGGAATCTGAAACCATAAACCATTTTAATATAACTTATTAAAATATTCATTGACCAATCCTGCACTTTGGATGGATCACATGCATGATTCTGTAACATCATGCAGTAAGTAGTTATTTGGAAAATTTTGGCTCACTGAATTAAGCAGATCTCCCAAATGCTGACATAGTTCATGATACTTTATCAGATAATCTCATTCATTAAAATTAACACCAATCTCATCAGAATACTATAGATACTGAAAGCTATCGAGCTCACAATGGTAGATACAGGATTTCCAAAATTCAGAACTTCTCCCTAAAAGCTTGAATTTTATCATGGACAATAAACACTGTTAATTGTTTTCCTTGAAGTGACAAGCTTACTTCATTTGCTTTTAAGAAAATGTTTTCTAAACACTCAAGTTTGAATAGCTATACTTTGGCTATTGGCTATTCTGTAGAGAAAACGGATGTCTTATGGAAAGAAAACCCAACTAGTTCATTTCACTACTCAAACAATTACACAAGTGTTTTTCTTCAAGAACACCATCAGTCTTTACTACACAGCAGAAATGCTTTCAGTAAACATACCAATTTCATAACACAGATTATTAAAACAACACATACTCAGGGATAAAGGTTTGATACGATAGGTACTATGAAACTTTTTTTTTTTTAAACTGCAAGTGAATGGCAGTGAAGAATACAATGATTACTGGTATAGTTTGATGCCCCTGACTTGATTCATGCTAAGACACCAACAACTTTACTCTCACCCTCTTCTGTTTTTACACCATCAGTGTAAATATCATTACAGAGAAAAGAAAAATAAGCATTATTATGAAAATAGCCTAGTCCTCCCAACCTCCTCAAAGTCTCCTGAAAGTCTCCCCCTAGGGTTCCGCACACCACATTGTGAAAACTGCTGCTCTATCCCAATGTAGCCCTTAGGCCTTGGCTCACAGTGTAAAGAACTGAGCACTGAAGCAGGCTGTGATTTCAACTATAGCACAGCAGCACAGCTGGAACCACCATATCCCAAAGCGTAAGAGACAGTTCGTGAGTCAGAGACTGAGTGAAATAGAATATGAATTACACCCAAGAGTACTACAGGTCTGATAGACTGGACCTGTGGATTGAGATGATGGAGAGTGTCCACATTCATTTTCTGTGGGGAAATACCCCAGCTTTAAAGACATTAGATAATCTTTTTTTTTAAATTTTATTTATTTATTTGATAGAGAGGAGAGAGATCACAAGCAGGCAGAGAGGCAGGCAGAGAGAGAGGGGGAAGCAGGCTCCCTGCTGAGCAGAGAGCCCGATGCGGGGCTCGATCCCAGGACCCTGAGATCACGACCTGAGCCGAAGGCAGAGGCTCCAACTCACTGAGCCACCCAGGTGCTCCAGACATTAGATATTCTGAAGAACTAAACAACTCAAGAAAGATTTGTGAGGTTTTGATGAATATAAATCATGCTTCAAGTTGCTTCAATTACTTTCCAAGTAAATTTTCAAGATTTTAAATTATTAAATAATCACTCTATCAAAAGGGCTTGGTTGTCAAGAATACCTGCTGTGGAAAAGGAGCTGTAGTCACTAATACAAAACTGTACTCCTAGAATTCTGGAGATAAGTTATAGGAATTCTGTAACTATAGTGAAACTTGTCTATGTTCAAACTCCGGTCAGTGCAAAAGCTCATGAGACAACTCTTTTGTTAAACTGTGGAAATACAGGGTGAGAACCTGCACAAATGACATACTCTAAAGAATTCACATGTATCCTTAAAAAAAAATCCTTAGAGACATTCTATATTCAGACATTCTATACTATACTATACTATATTATGTATAGTTTACTATACTACTATACTAAACTATACTATACAGTTTTGGTTTTGCCAAAACTGGTGACCATCATGAAGCCTATCCCTGTCCTGGTAAATAGGCTAAACTCCACTGTTACACATTAAAAAAAAAAAAAAAAAAAAATTCATGTGGCTCCCTACCTTTAGCATTTCAGTATTATTATATTATCATACTGAGCACATAGGCCACAACAGAATCTACAGCATTTGAAGTAGGGTATTGTACACAGATGGCAAAGAAGGAACACTGGCAATGATTCAAGAACATGCATGGAGGCTCCAAAGCCAAAAGTGGGTAAAGAAAGAAGCATCTTTGTGTTTTGTGTAAGGTGGCAGATTCAGTTTTAGGGAGGCTAGATTGAAAGCAATGGTAGGGTAACTAGGTAGAAGTATTAATAAGCAAGGAGAATTATGCGACTGACGCTTTAGAGCTAGAAAACAAAGATCTGAGAAATACTAAGAGCAATATATTAAGAGTATTATAATTACTTTATTCCTAACGTGCAAATAGAAGTCTAAAGCAGCTCTGGAAAAAGAGAATAGTTTTTCCTAAAAGACACTAGTATAGGGACACAAACTTTAGTTCATCTGAACTAAAATATGTACTGCAGGCAGAAATAAAGAAATATTTCTGGGGCACCTGTGTGGCTCAGTCAGTTAGGCATCTGCCTTTGCCTTGGGTCATGATCCCAGGGTTCTGGGATGGAGCCCCACATCGGAATCCCTGCTTGGCAAGGAGCCTGCTTCTCTCCCTCCTCCCCACTTGTGCTCTCTTTCTCATTATCTCTTTTGCTATGTCTGTCTCTCTCTCAAATAAATAAATTAAATAAATAAAATCTTTTTTAAAAAAGAGAAATATTTTTTTCTCTTTCTCAAAAGAGAAAGCATCAAATATTCATTCTAAGACTTAATAAGCAAAAAATATCACAAAAACAGGTCATACTTATGAGTTAACTCATTCTTTTATTGTCAATACATATTTATCAGGAGCCTGCTGTATGGGCCAATCTAGACAGTAGGGATGTAACAATGAAGAAGAAAAGTTTCTGCTCTCCTCCATTAGGAGACAGAAAATAGATGAAGACAAATATATCATTTTTATTGGTGATAAATTCTTTTTTTTTTTAAAGATTTTATTTATTTATTTGACAGAGAGATCACAAGTAAGCAGAGAGGCAGGCAGAGCGGGAGGGGGAAGCAGGCTCCCTGCTGAGCAGAGAGCCCGGTGCGGGCTCGATCCCAGGACCTTGAGATCATGACCTGAGCCAAAGGCAGAGGCTTTAACCCACTGAGCCACCCAAGAGCCCCTGTTGGTGTTAAATTCTTAAAAGAAAAATGAAGCAAGGTAAGGTATCAGAGAGCTACAAGGCAGGGGTAGTGTGGAAGGAGGCTAATCAAAATATACCTGTTGTAGAAAGCTTCTCAGGGGAGAGAACGTTTGCATAAAAAGCCTAAATGAAGAGAGGGAGAAGGCCACAGGAAGATCTATGAGTACATTCACCACTTTCCAACAATCATGTAGGCAGCTGCTCAAAAAAATAAACAAAATGGGTGCATTTTATATTTCATCATTTTTATACCTCTTTTTATGAGGCTCTAAAAGTGTGTAGAATGAACTCATAGTAGACATAATTTACCTTTTCTTCCAGATCCCCTGAATAATCCTCTTCTATAGGATGCCTGAAACATAGATTATGCTGATGCCACCACATCCACCAACGACCCCACTGTAGGCAGTAGTTAATCTGAAGTTAAGATGATGCAATTGACAGCCTTACTTGGCTTTGCAATTAAAAAAAAATCCTTATAATGACACTTGTAACTGGGAAAACCTCACAATGTTGTAACACAGCACTTGATTAGCACCTAGTACACTACCTCCAGTCCGTAGCTAGGTTCCCTTATGATGGGGTTTATGATGTCATAGTACAGCTGCAAATGTCACAGAGCTATTGGGCCTGCATTCAAGACAGTTAATAAAGGATGGAAAAAAAATGTGAATTCACAATATAGCAGATTTCACATCAATTATGCTCCTGAGAAATCTATACCTTACCTATTTTAATTTTAAAGGACTACAATTAAAATCCACTAATACTCTAAGCAAGAAAACCATCTTGATTTCTGTGTATTAAGACAAGATTCTTAAAAGAGTTTTTTTCTTCTGTGAGAAAAAAAAGTGTTTACAGAATATTTCAAATATTTTAAGGTTGAAAACAGGAAAATAATAAAAGTGAACACTTGAATATAGATGCAAAATATTTCATTTTATTTTTTTAAAGTTGTGCTTAATTGCACTAAATAAAGACAACACAAAATGAAAAATGTAGAGTTGGCTCATTTTAGTGTCTTTCTTTCCCACGGACGTTTTTTTTTTTTAACTGTGGCTAACAGATTGCAAAATTCAATGCAGTTAAATTTTACTTAATCTTACAGGCACCTGGGTGGCTCAGTGGAGTAAGCATCTGCCTTCAGGTCAGGTCATGATCGCAGGGTTCTAGGATCAAGCACCATGTCAGGCACGCACCCTCAGTGGGGAGCCTGCTTCTTCCTCCCTTTCTCCCTCTGCCTCTCCCCTGCTCACACTCTCTTGCTCTCTTTCAAATAAATAAATTAAATAAAAAAAATTCTTTACCTAATTTTACCTTGAGAATTTCAGTTGAAAATATTTATTGATAACAGAGTTACCTACATAAGACTCATATTTTTATATCTACTATGTTAAAATTCTAAAGAGAATTACATGGGAATACTGTTAACTCACATGCTTTTTGTATGTGTAGAGCATAAACAAATACTGTCTGAAATCTATAATCCAGATAAAATGAGAAGGGGGGAGTGGATCAATGTTTCTGGTATTGTAAATATAAATGGCTGAATATTACGTCTTTTTAAAAAAATTCTCCTCTTATGGGGCACTTGGGTGGCTCAGTTGGTTAAGCATCTGCCTTCAGTTCAGGTCATGATCCGGGCGTACTGGGATCAAGCCTCACATTGGGCTCCCTGCTTACTGGGGAGTCTGTTGCTCCCTCTGCCTTTGCCCCTCCCCTCACTCATGCTCTCTCTCTCTCTTAGTCTTTCTCAAATAAACAAAATCTTTAAAAAAATTCTCCTCTTGAAAGGAAAACAAATATCAAAATTAAATCATTCTTAATTGTACAGTCTATTTTCATTATATTTCCAATAAGCAGTGATGATCTTTTGAGGACAAATTAAAATTAGGAGTTCTTTATCCTTTTAAAAACAATCCTCTAGCTGATTGGTTTTTCCTACCTAATCTGTATAGTATCTTTTGGTTTCCTATTTGTAGCAGTTGGAACATCATTTTATATATATATTTTTAAATTTTATTTATTCATTTGAGATAGAGACAGTGAGAGAGACCATGAGAGGGGAGAAGGTCAGAGGGAGAAGCAGACTCCCCACTAAGCAGAGAGCCCGATGCGGGGCTCGATCCCAGGACCCTGAGATCATGACCTGAGCTGAAGGCAGAGGCTTTAACCCACTGAGCCACCCAGGAGCCCCTAACTCCAGAACTTTTAAATATCAATCCTCTATTTGGTTTCAGTAAAACTGAAACTAAAACTGGTCATAATTACCAGCCAGATGCAAGTAGTAAGTGCACATAATGAAGTTTCAATGAGATCCTGAGCCCAAAAGGGCATATATCCAGCAGACACCTTATAAGAACAAACAATAAATACTAAAACTACTTTGAACAATAATGTAGATCATTTCTAGTAATTGATAAGAATGTATATGCCAAAAGCCAGAAACCACAAAATGAATATCTAATATCACTTACTAGCCAAGCTTCACGTTAATCTTTATTTCTGAACAAAAACTCTATATAAGAAGGTCTATGAAGCAAACTTCAATTCACTTGGATTATTTTATTTCTTCTATCAATAACTTTGTGTAAGTCCTAAAAAGTTCTGAACTGGCAAAAACAAATATCAACAAACAAACAAAAACACCAAAAAACTCTTAAGAATTATAATAGGGGCACCTGGCTGGCTCATGTAGAAGAATGTACAACTCTTGATCTTGGGGTCATGGATTTGAGGCTCGCATTGGGTATAGAAATTACTTAAAAAAAATAAATACACTTCTTTAAAAATAGTAATAATAAATAAAATGTGGTATATACATACAAAGGAATATTATTCACCCTTACAAAGGAAAAAAGTCCTACCACATACTATGACATGGATAAACCTCTAGGACATTATGCTAAGTGAAATAAGCCAGTCACAAAAAGACAAATACTGATGCCCCCACGTATATCAAATTCTAAAAGTAGGGGCACCTGGGTGGTTCAGTGGATTAAAGCCTCTCTGCCATCAGCTCAGGTCATGATCTCAGGGTCCTGGGATGGAGTCCTGCATCGGGCTCTCTGCTCAGTAGGGAGCCTGTTTTCCCCTCTCTCTCTGCCTGCCTCTCTGCCTACTTGTGATCTCTCTCTCTCTCTCTGTCAAATAAATAAAATCTTAAAAAAAAAAAAAAGGTTCTAAAAGTAGTTAAGTTCACAGAAACAGAAGGTAGAATGGTAGTTACCAGGGCTGAAGGCAGCAGTATTAAGACAGTTTTTGTTTAATGGATATAGAGCTTTAGATTTGCAAGGTGAAAATGTTCTGGAGATCTGTTTCACAACAAGGTGAGTATTCAAAACACCACTGAACTGTACACTTAAACTTGTTAAGACTGCAGATTTTATGTATTTTTTACCACTCACAAAAAAATAGTAGTAACTCTGGCCCTATATTTAGTGGAGATAAGAATTAACTGGTTTCTTGCCAGGAAAATACTCAATAAATTGATTTTACCAAAAGCAACGGGACTGATTTCTTTATCATCTTAAAACATAATTCTTTTTTTTCAAATTATTTTATTTATTTGTCAGAGAGAGAGAGAAAGAGCGTGCACAAGCAGGGGGAGCAGCAGGCAGAGGGAGAAGCAGGCTCCTCGCCGAGCAAGGAGCCTGATGCAGGACTCAATCCCAGGACCCTGAGATCATGACCTGAATGAGCCAAAGGCAGATGCTTAACCAACTGAGTGACCCAGGTGTCTCATAAAACATAATTCTACTCTCATACTCTTGGCCCCATTCTGTGTGTGGTTCAACACACAGAATGGTTACTGATGCCAGAAATTACACAGAAACAACTACTAATACCTGAAAATAGATAAAATTGAAATTTTCTATGTTCTTCACATAGCCCAGATCAGAAGCTGAGTTGGGATCTAAATATAGAACTATCTTAATCTGCCACTGAATAATGAAGGAATAACAGTATACCATACATATACAATATGTACTGCATAGTACTGCTTATGTATGTGTGTATATATATATACACATACACATATATACATAATATATATACATGTAGGTATAATACAGTAGCAATATATAACATTTTTATTATTATATTTAATTATTATGGAATTTCCAAGGTAATGCCCTCTATATGGTCCAGTTCAACACTAAGTACCCTATGTATTAAAAGTAATAAAGAGTATAGCGCTTAATTAAATCTAAAGCCAGATTGCCTGAGTTCTAATTTTGACCTTGCCTCTTACTAGCTGTGTCACCTATGACAAGTTATTCATTCAGCCTCTCTATACCTTATTTTCCACAACCGCTAAGGAGAATGAAAGCAGTACCTTTCTACAGAGTTGTGAGGACAGAGTCAAAGTGCCTGGCACATACTGAGTATTCAATACCCACTTTTGTTATTCTTATTGTTGCATTTAAGTAATTTAGTCAAGAATGTGTAGTTTAAACAATTTACAAGTATTAATCCTTTGATTTGGAAAGGTTAAAATACTTTTTAAAGTCTTCCTCAAAATTCAGGTGAGGAAAGAAGAATTAAGTATTTACATTAAAAAATAAACAAAAATCTGAATCAGGGACAAAACATGGCCAGACTAAACTGCATCCTTAAGTTTTTTCCAGTTTCAGTCCAAAGGTCAGAGTTTGGGGCGCCTGGGTGGCTCAGTCATTAAGTGTCTGCCTTCAGTTCAGGTCATGATCCTAGGATCCTAGGATCGAGACCCACATCAGGCTCCCTGGTTAGCGGAAAGCCTGCTTCTCCCTCTCTCACTCCCCCTGCTTGTGTTCTCTCTCTCTTTCTCTCTCTCTCTTGCTGTGTCTCTCTCTGTTAAACAAATATAATCTTAAATAACAAAACAAAACAAAAAACAAAGGTCAGAGTTCATACACAAGCGAGTCTAAGAATTTAGCTCCTAAAAAAGCATTATAATCAAACCTCTGGTCTTAACATAAAATCTAAAATCTAGTAATAAATTATATTTTAGATTTTCAGAGCCAAAATGGCATAAAGAAATTCTTGCAATATTTTAAAATCCCTTTAAAAGAAATCCAAAGTATAAAAATTTAGGAGCATAAAATATACCATTTAAAATAAGTTCATGGTGTCCTATCAGAATATTGCTTATAAAACAACTATTTCTTTTTTTTTAAAGATTTTATTTTTTATATTTATTCATGAGAGACAGAGAGAGAGGGGGAGGCTGAGGGAGAAGCAGGCTCCCTGCAGAGCAGGATGTCCGATGTAGAACTCTATCCCAGGACCCTGTTATCATGACCTGAGCCAAAGGCAGCACTTAACCGACTGAGCCACCCAGGTGCCCGTTATCTTTCCTTTTCAATACCCTCCGGAGGTCTATTGAAGCACAGTAAGTAGATTTATATATCACTTTCAAATGAATTCCTAATACAACATATTTTTAAACCAGCATACGCCACTTCCTCTTAAAGCCTACTTGCAACCACTGGCCTAACTGCTACCATTCTAACCATTTGAGGCAGGTTAGTAGAATGATAAAAGGAAACAATTATTGTACATTGACATGTGCCAAGCACTGTACTTGCACTTCACACATGTCATCTCCTTCATCTTAATCTATAAAGATCAAAGAATCCAGTCTATTAAGTATTAACTTAAAACTATATATAAACATTAGGAAAATAATTTTGAGGGGATCTGGGGTGGGGCTCCGTCAGTTGTCATCATAATTAATCAATGAAGTGAAAATTTCCCAAAGTCTCTGTGTTTTGTAATTCCTTTAACAAATGTAATTCTTTTAACAGCTTGGGGTTTACAAAGCTTGTAGTAACTTTAAAAATTAAAATCAGGCAAAGTAAAATAACCTCTGAATATTATTCAAAGAAGAAACTACAAAAATAAACACTTTTTCTTCAGATTTAAATGTCTAGTCTACTCCCTTCGTTGTTCTTTTTTTTTATTATGGTAAATAAAATGTAGACTAAAATTTACCATCTTAACCATCTTTAAAGATTTTTTATTTTTATTTATTTATTAGGAAAGAGAGAGAGTGAGAGAGAGCATGAGAAGGGAGAAGGTCAGAGCGAGAAGCAGACTCCCCATGGAGCTGGGAGCCCGATGTGGGACTCGATCCCGGGACTCCGGGATCATGACCTGAGCTGAGGCAGTCGCTCAACCAACTGCGCCACCCAGGCGCCCACCATCTTAACCATCTTTAAGATTATAGTTCAGGGGGCGCCTGGGTGGCTCGGTGGGTTGAAGCCTCTGCCTTCAGCTCGGGTCATGGTCTCGGGGTCTTGGGATCAGGCCCTGCGTCGGGCTCTCTGCTCGGCAGGGAGCCTGCTTCCCCTCTCTCTCTGCCTCTCTGCCTACTTGTGATCTCTCTCTCTCTGTCAAATAAAGTCCTTAAAAAAAAAAAGATCATAGTTCAGTAGTAAGTATATTCACACTGTTGGGAAACATTATTCAGAACATTTTTGTCTTGCAAATCTGAAACTCAATACCCCTCAAACAACAGCTCCCCTACAAACCTTTCCCCTAGTCTACTTTTTTACTAGAAAAAAAAATCATAGACAAAAGGGTAAAAAGAATAACTATGTTTATATTTAGTTATTTTCCTATTGCTAGTGATAAATCACCTCTCTCTATGAAGAACTTGGAACATCAAACAAAAGGTATCCAGACCCCATAGAAAATCATTATAAATGACAGAAAATCTTTAACACTCTCTCCAACACTAAAACCGATTTGTATGCATTTTTTCTGATTATAAGTATAAAAACAAAATCTCTTTCTGAAATTTGATTCTGATCCCCTTATATCTGCTTAAATTATCTTTGAAATATCAAGTTTTACTCAAAGTATTATCACGAAGATGAAAACAGAGGGTATTCTAAAGCCAAAAACTAACCTTTAAAGAAATGTGCTGGCTATTATATACAAAATTACAAAATATAAGTACAGATGCATAACAAATTCCTGTTCAAATTGAATAAAATGATCTCTACTATTAGCAGTTCACAAACTACTTTTAACTTACATTCCTCATATCTTGAATTACCTTCAAGAATGAGTTACATTTTAAAGCAGTATATTTTCTTGAATTAGTTGACTAAAGAACATCAGACAACACAGATTTAGCATTTACTGAAAAAAATTCAGTTTTACTTTTTCTTCCAACTTTTGTTCATTTTTAGAGAGAATTCTAAGTGAAGTAAAACATTATATAAAAAAATTAAATTAAAGCAATGAAAAAGAGCCAGAGGAAGGAATACATAAAAATAAGGAGCAATAGAAAGTCAATACTGAAATGAAAATTTTACCTCAAAATCTTTTTTTTTTTTTTTTTTTTTTTTAAAGAGAGAGTGAGAGAGAACATGAGAAGGGAGAAGGTCAGAGTGAGAAGCGGACTCCCCATGGAGCTGGGAGCCCGATGTGGGACTCGATCCCGGGACTCCGGGACCATGACCTGAGCCGAAGGCAGCCGCTCAACCAACTGCGCCACCCAGGCGCCCTACCTCAAAATCTTAAGAGGAACATTTTTCTCCTTCAGTAAGAGTCATTCAAGTAAGGGAATTAGTATGTTGAAGTTGAAAAACAAGATTCAGTTGAACACTAAGCTTAAATTAGATCTACTTGGCTCGCAGTAAATATACCAAATCAACCTAACGCAATGCAGACCATCTTTAATATACAAATATGATGTTGCTGACCCATTATCAATAGTAAAGGTTTCATTTGTTTTGTTTTTTCTTTTTTTTTTTTTATAGTTTTTATTTATTTGACAGACAGAGCGAGATCTCAAGTAGGCAGAGAGGCAGGCAGAGGGAGAGGGGGAAGCAGGCTCTCCGCTGAGCAGAGAGACCGATGCAGGGCTTGATCCCAGGACCCTGAGCGCATGACCTGAGCTGAAAACAGAGGCTTAACCCACTGAGCCACCCAGGCACTCCTGTTTTGTTTTCTGATAGCCATCCACATCCTTCCTGGTCCTTCTTGAGACAAAGAAGACACGATTTTTGGCACAGCCAGCCAAAGCAATGAGAAATGTCATTCTAATTTCCCACCAATTGAAACAGAAAACATACAGCTCATACATTAAAATGTATCCTTTGTTAAATCATTCCTACTTCAATCCCTCACTGCATGCTGGGCCAGCTTTATTTAACTGAGGTGCTCCTTTACATACTGTTTGCATTTAGAACTGACGATAAGAAAGGAGATTAGTAGAGTATAATCCTCCTTGAACAACATTCCCAAGTGGTTTTCTCTGCTCCCTATAATCTTGTTTCCAAAAACATACAAGCCCATGGGAAGGTTAAATTTTATATTAGAACAAATTCTCTTGAGGTACTGTGCTGACCCTGATGATCTCCAGATCATCCTCTGGACTTCAAGCTCTAGGACTCCCATGCTTCTGCTCCTTTCACCTTTGCTGACACCTAGAGAACTGGTCATTTGCAAAGAGTTATTTAGCTTTGAGAGCTGAGATGCCAAACTCAGGCCCACAGGCTTCAGCAGTAGCTACAAGGAATGAAGCTCTGGGAAGCTGGTTTTAAAGTACATCCTTTCCAGTGGCTCCATATGGATTACTTCAACTATCCAGATCTTCATGGTGACATTAACAATCCCCAAGGGACTTGCAACAAGAAAAGTTCAGGGTGTCCTCACTTTTACTTTCAGAGTAGATTACACATTTGTAAGATAAATGAGGAAATGTGAACAAGAAATATGTATCATTGCAAGGAATTATGCTTGATTTTATTAGGTATGACAATGACATTTGGTTACATAAAAAAATGTCCATAATCTTTTACAAGTTGCATACCCAGAAGTAAGTAGGAGTAAAATGACATGATGTCTGAGATCTGCAGAGCTGCTTAAAATACTTTAACAAAAAGAAAAAAAAGATAGATGAGGCTACAAAATCTTAGTAATTATCAGGTTTATGTATATATAAATTTATATACATAGCATTATTCTATCTTGTATATGTTTGAAATTTTACACTTTAAAAGAAAGTTCAACTTCCCATTACCCATTTAAAGATTATATTATTTCCAGAGGATATGTGGCTTTTTTTAAAACTACTTGTATATACAGTAATATATATACACATATATAGTAATTTTGCTTTTCACCATTTTGCCTTTTGGACAGGGTTTCCTCCTGGCTTGGTTATTTAAAATAAACTCTCCAACTTATTACCTACCAATAATTTTTCCAGTGGCAGAGGGGAATGGAAACTAGTCTTACGCAGCAACACATATACTTAACAAACAAGAAAGCAGCTTCAATTGAAAATAAATCAACATAAAAAATACCTCAGGCAAGAAGAAACCCAAATTACAATTTAACATCAATTATCTGCCACCCCCAGGATCTGTTTATGGAAACTTCTGCTTTCAGCTCTTTGACATTATCACCGCTGTGACTTCTATTTACTTTTGACTACAGGTAGAAGGAAAAGATTCCATTTATATCTGGGAAGTTATAAAACAGAAAAACTGGAAACTTAAAACTCTAGCCTCACTTGGTGCACACAGAGGCCTGAGGGCCAAGAGCAGGCTCGAATTGCCAGATCTTCCTGAATGTGACAATTTTCAGAGTAACCCTGATGGGCAGAAGCTTTGGAAAGGCCACGGTACTGAAAACTACTACTATCTTGCAAAAGATCAAACTGACTGAATCTTTTTGTCGCATCTTTTGTTCCCACACTAGTTAATGATAATTTGACCATGTAAAAAGGAAATTGTTTTAAATTCCTACCTATAGCAAACCGTCCTCTTCGAAAAAAATAAAACAAGTATCAAGTATACAAGGACATCAGGAATTATTCAGAAGTCAGTCGCTTTTAGCATACATTATAGGTTTAATAAAGATTTCAATCTGATTTCCTAATGCGATGTGATAGAAATCACATAATATCGCATCATAATGAATACTCACAAATGAACAGCTTCAGGCATCACAAGAACCTAATTGTTTAGAATCTAATTATGTTTATAAAATTTTGGGTGCCTGGGTAGCTCAGTGGGTTAAAAGCCTCTGCCTTCGGGGTCCTGAGATTAAGCCCCCCCCCCCCCCCCATCCAGCTCTCTGCTCAGCAGGAAGCCTGGTTCCCCTGTCCCTGCCTGCCTCTCTGCCTACGTGTGACCTCTCTCTGTCAAATAAATAAATAAAATCTTAAAAAAAAAAAGGAAATTTTGACTGCTAAGAATGTGTCCTAATTCTTCAAAAAATCATGATCCATGCATGGCATAGGGGATAACTTTTAGTTAACCAAAGTAATCAATGAATCAGCACACAGATTACTTCTTACTCTCTCAACATTCCTAATATGTAAAAGATAAAAACCATAGTTTATCCTTTGATCAGATCCTTAAGATATACAGAAAATAAAATACCATAGCAAGTCCATGAACTTGCTATCCAGACTTAATAATTACCAACATTTGATTAGTTGAGATTTTTAAAGAAACAAGCATTATAAATGCAAACCACAGGTTTTTTCCTAGATCTGATTCAGTCTTCTCATATTTCTCTCCTTCCAACTTTCCTCAAAACACTTCACTTTGCCGCACTCCTGCCCTTACCCCTTTGTCTCACAGATTCACTTTCTCTATCATTTCACAGAAAAATTTCTTGCAGAATCTATACTTCCAATTTCTACCTCCCCTCCCTCTTATTTCTTCTCTTAGCTATGAAAACCTGAACTCTCATAAATCCAAGGTTCTTTTTCAAACTTCATATTACTGGAACTCTAGTTACTTCTGACTGACGCTCACAGAGCCACAGAGCTGGTTGTGACCCAGGCTGAAGGTCCTCAGGATTGCAAATTATCATTTTTAAACAATGGAGATGTATTGTTTTGACTGTGCAGGTCCAGAGGAGGGAGAGAAGGCAATGTGAGGGTCAGTGAGCCAGGACCTAAAGGGAGGGCAGTGGAGGCAAAAGGAAGACTTGTTTTCAACTACCACTTCAGCAAAGAAGGGCAGAATTAAAGGTCAGGAATCATAGTGACAAAAACTCCAGAAGATGGCAAATTTATGAAAAAATGTATGTGTATTGTATTCTTTTCATAAAGACCCTAAGACTAAAAGATATACACCAAAATGTTAACAATGATTAAATCCCTGGATGTTAAGATTATGGATAGTTTTTATTTTCTTTTTTATAATAATATATATCTGTTAATTTTCTACAATGAACATACTTTTTTTTTTAAGAAAAAGGCTGCTCCCCCTTCCCCTTTAAATAGCAAAAGGTCTGTATGCCTGTATTCTAGGGTAACAAAGAAGGGTTGCCAGGGAGATGCAGCTCCACAGAATACTTGTGAGAAAACCCCCAGGGAGCAAGTAGGTGTTAGGAGCTTTAAGGAGGAAAGAAAATCGGGCTGGGTGCTTGGGTAAGAAGAGACCTCACAGGAACCCGTCTGGCCTGAGACAACCCAGAAGCACCTGGCGCTCCCCCTGGACCTCCAGTCAGCCATATGGGTCCTCTCTATCCTCCCTTCCAGATACTGTGAAAAGCTCACCACTGCACTGTATCCCACACTACCATGACTCCACACAAAAGGTATCTCCACTACTGGCTGGCTGACTTCCAATCCAACCTCCACGAAGTCCACACAAATATTGTGTTCTAAACACAAGAAACATTGTGCTTCAAGAAGATTTAGAATCCAGGATACTCTACACACTCAAATGTACACAAACTCTACTTACATTTACCAGCTCAACCTCCCAGCCCAGATGTTAGGCCCAAGTTAGCCCCTCTACCCATAGTTTCCTGACACTCTGGCTTTGTGCCTCTGCACACCCTCTTCCCTGGCCTAGAATATGCTACCCTATCCTTGTCCACGTGGCAAACTCCTATTCATCCTTTATATCTAGCTCAAAAGCAAAATCCTCCATAAAGTACTCCTAGTTACCTGGCTGCTCCCTCCTCTGTAAGCCTTCGTCAGTTTGTACCGAACATTTTATAGCACTTCCTATACTATTGGAGCTATCATTCAATTACCTGTCTTCCCTACTAAACCATGAGATATTTAAGGCCCCAAATTACATTTCTCCATGTATCTACATAGTGCTGAGAGCCAGTAGGTACTCAAAAATATGTGATGAACTAAATAAAGGAATGTGTTTGTTTTTACTACATATTTTTATAGATATCTCAGAAATAAATTTTAGGACCTGAAAATCACGCACTAACTCATACTGGTAGTCTCTAAATGAAACCAATTCAAAGACCTAACTAAAAAGAAAGTAAAGCTCAAACCAAATACATACTAGGCAAATGTAAGATTTCCGTATTATTTCCAGCTAAGAAATCTAAGACATAATCAACCTGGAATCAACCTTCTGAAACAATAATTTGAGGATTACATATTGCGGATAGGTTTTTGTTTTTCCTTTTGCATAGCAGTGTGGTGGAGGGAGCACTACAAAGTGTCCATTACAAGGCAAAGTAACTCAAATACATATCATCTCTTTGAAATCAAATCAGTAAGAATGGCTGATAACCAGGGAACAGGGGAAACTTATGATCAACTTCAAGAAAACAGAATCTTAGGAATCTTAGGGATGGGGTGGCTGGTTTATGGACATTGGGGAGGGTATGTGCTATGGGGAGTGCTGTGAATGTGTAAGCCTGATGATTCACAGATCTGTACCCCTGGGGCAAATAATACATTATATGTTAATTAAAAAAAGAAAAAGGAAAACAGAATCTGCACATACTTATTTTCATATAGTTTCTTTCATCAGTGCCTGCCTATTGCCTCATTAAATTTACCTGAGCTAAAGTAGGGATTGAATTTTGACCAGTCTGGGTCTGCATATGAGCAGATTCGTTCTCTGCCACAGAATCTGTTACACTTCCATCCTGCTGAGATTCAATTGTTTCCATGGTCATTTGTCTGAAAAGACAATAAAAAGGAAGAAGTATTAAGGCCCTATCTGAAAGATTTCTCTGCTTTTACTTAGCTTTCTGATATTTGTTTCTGTCACAATTGTACTACCTTATTTTTCAAGAAATAGGTTCAGTGGCAGAGTCCTAACTCTCCAAACTAACTCTGCTCATGGGATATGAACATTACCACTACAGGAAGCACTGCAAAATATTTTACAGGAATTAACTTATTACAAAAAATGTTAATCTTATAATAAAGTCTCCTTGATAATTATTTTATGCATTCCAGTATAAATAAGTGAAAAAAGAAGGCTTTCTATTTTACCTGAAGTATAAAGATTCTAGGATTCTCAAGGCCTAAGGTACCTACTTCATAATATATAGTATCAAAGAATTTCTCCATAGTCTAAAGTAAATGCATTGTAATATAAAGATGTGTCTAGCTTTGCCAGCACTAACCAGTTTCTGACAAACTCTCAAATGGAATCATGCAGAGCTGGCCACATGTCCTACAGCTTCCCATTTCGTTAAAGAGAATCTAATTTTTCCAGAAAAACTTTTCACGTAATTTTGTCTAAGATATCAATTTAAGTTAATGATTTCTATTTCTATATAGAAGATAAACCATATTATAATAAATTTCATCTTACTAGAAGAAATACAAACTACAAACAAAATCAAATATTGAAAATTTACAGGGACTATTCTCCCTGTTATGTATCTTTTCAACTGTCAATGATACAATGTGTTTTTCTCACTTCAGTAGTTTAATTATATAGCCAAAAAGTATGCAACCTACTGAGAACTTTGATTTAAAATATCCAAATCCTTTTTCCAGATTTAGTTACCAGATCCTACAACTCTTTCATCCATGCCTTGCACTTTACTATCTTCTTTTGCATTTCAATAGTGTTTATCTGAATCCAAGCCTTCCATTCTCAAACCCATCAATAATACTGCATTTTAAGTTTCTTCTCACTGTTGAAAATCACTTGAAAACTTATAACGAAACATGACAATTTAGACCAATTAAAAGATAAAATCTAATCTACTAGACAAGATAAAAATCTAGTCTACTATGAAAAAATATCTTGTTCTTTTATCTCTCTTCTTATTTTCTAGAATAGCCTAGGTAAGTATAGATCACCTGCATAAAGTGCCAATTCTTCTGGCTCTACGTTTGCTTATGTGAACAGTTCCCAAAGAGAATACCTCAGAACATTTAGTTCTACAGGTTATGAAAAGGTATTATCTAAAAAAGAATGTGGGGAAAACATTCAGTGAAAAAGTTCTCCATATCTGGGGTTAAAAGGTTTTCTTTGCTGCAGAATTTCTCAGAAGCCTGAATATTCTAGCATGCCTTCAGAAAGTGGAGGGTGTAGATCCATTAGGCAGCATCTTCCAAAACTATCTGACCACTAAAAACTCTTTTCCACAAGGCATGTCCTAAAGGTAGTGTTCTGAAAACAACTTGAGAAATGTTGTCTTATGCTATTTCTTACACCTTTTAAAGTTCTCTTAAAGGGCTCTGCCAGGAACTTGAGTCTCAACTCAAACACTATATGCTAGAAGGCCTTCCTCACTAAACTTTTTAGAGTTACATGACAGACCCCGAAAATACAAAAGTGGGTAAATTGCAGCCCTTGCCCTGAAGGAATTCATTCATTAATTGGTCCTTGAACAATCTCTATCAGAAGTAACTAACATACTTATTGTGGGGAGTGGGGGGAGCATATTCCGAGGCTCAACCCCAAATCTACTGAATCAAACTTCCTGGGGCATCTAATTTTTTTATATTCAAGAGATTCTGATGTATATTAAAATTTAGGAAAAACTGAGCTTATTGGTAAATTCTATCAGGTAGATCCATAAGGAACACATGCAAAGTAACTTTTTAAATTGTGTAAAGGATGTTATGCACAAAATACTTTGGGAAACATAGCAAATAGTGATTACATCTGCCTGAGGATGGAGCCATAGAAACATATACTGAAAAATGAGAAGAATTTCACCAAGTAGAAGAGGAAAAGAGAACTATGAGAGGAAGGAAAGTACGGAATATGGTTGGAAAATGGAATAACAGTAGAGAATTATAGTAGAGAATCAAGGTGCCAGGGAGCCTATAGATTCAGTGAGGAGACAAAACAGGACTGGTAGAGTAGGGCTAGAAAGATCAGATAGGATCAGAGAAAGAATAGCTCTTAAAACTCTAGAGAGAGGGCACCAGAGTGGCTCAGTCGGTTGGGCATCTGACTCGTGGTTTTAGCTCTGGTCATGAGCTCAGGGTCCTAAAATCAAGCCCTGTGTCGGGCTCCCTGCTGAGCAGGAAGTCTGCTTCCCCTCTCCTTCTGTTCCTCTCCAGCTTGTGCTCGTTTGCTTTCTCACTCTAAAATAAATAAATAAATCTTTTTTTAAAAAAAAGATAAATAAAGCTATATAGAGGGAAAAAAAGTCCACCTCACTCAGATGCCTCCTCTACTCTAGGTCCTTCAGTCTGTGTTTTGTCAATCTATACTGTATAACATTTCAACTATTTGATATCCATGTAGAATTCAATCAACAACTGAACAATAAGTCAAAGTTACCTGTTAACAGGCAAAACAAATGGCCTAAAGCCATAGAATAAAACTTCTAAAACAAAGAGAACCTCTCCTGGTACGCCTGGGTGGCTCAGTTGTTAAGCATCAGATGATGATCCCAGGGTCCTGGGATCGAGCCCCACCCACATCAGGCTCCCTGCTCAGGAGGAAGTCTGCTTCTCCTGTTCCCATTCACCCTGCTTGTGTTCCCTCTCTCACTGTCTATCTGTCAAATAAATAAGTAAAATCTTAAAAAAAAAAAAAAAAGCCACCAAAAAAAACAAACCTACAAAGAGAACCTCTCCTAGACCATGCTTTAAACCCATTCATTTTTATTTCAAATACAATTCTCATTTATCTGGTTTCTAAATATATTAAAGAAGTAATAGTTGAGAATGGCAGGGATGGAGGGAGAACAATATAGAATAGAACAAGCAGATCAAGAATCCCAAGTGTACAGCAATTTGGGTCCATACAGGATAAAGTCGCCAAGTTCTTTACATTCAAGAAACTGAAAAATATATGAGTCAAAATTCAACAATGATATTTATAATAACTACCCTGAGTCATAAACTCAAGGTTAATTATACTCACTATACTTTAAAGAAAGAGGGATATACATAAGTGAATCCAGAAAGACTTATATCAAAAAAAGCTCTAATGCTTAAAAAGGTCACCCTAAACTAGGACTCATTTTTTTGAGGTATATTAAAGACTTCATAAGTTATTAACATTTCAATACGTTTCACACATGAAAGTTTTTTTTCAGGAATTATGTCAGGCAATCACCTTAATTGTTCCCATTTTCTCCTGGGTACTTCCCACAGTCCAACTCTTTGCCCTTTGCTTTCTTTAATCTACATACTCCAGCTTCTTCAATCCCATAGGCAGATGGGATTCCCAAGTCTGTATTTGTGCACACTCCCCTCCTATGAAGCATCTCAATCTAGTTTTCAGATGACCGTCCCTTCTCTATTTCTTCTTTTATTCCAGAACATCACAACCTACTCAAGCAGCACAGCAACAAGCTACAAGCATGTGTCTATATGTGAGTTGGTACCAGATTAGTGACAAAAACCACAGAGATAAGTATCAGCCAAATCAGGATGCCGTAAAGCCTGGAAATGGGAAGACAGGCACATATGGAAGGTCAGCAGCCACCCCCATTCATACTTCCTGCCACATGTGGCATCATCTACTGTAACCTCCTATCCCAACACTGGACTAAGCTGCTGAGTTACTACTCCTCACAACTGTGGCCATCCATTCTAAAGACTACATATCACACTTGGCCTTCCTGTAAGCCATGACTAAATCATGATGACCCCTCACCCGTGCCTGAATCACATCCATTAACACCTCACATTCCTACCTCCCCAGTCACTGTCAAAGATGTGAGCTCCTCTCATACTTCATTACCCCTCTCATAACTAGTACTTCCTTTCCCCCTGTAATTCAGTTGCTTACTTCTAACTCCTATTCTCCTTCCAAGCCCTTGTAACACGTTATCTGGAACTCCCACCCTTCACCCCAGCCTCTCAACAGATAGCAGCTTGTATTCCCAAACCTAATCAGAATCAGAATGTTAACCTGGTACCCTCTTGATTACCACTATTTGTCAGCTGTTCCTCCTCTGTGCCTTTGCAGAAACCCCTGTCCTGTTGAGGCCCCAAGTCATCGGGTATGCCATCATATATTCATCCACATGATAATCATTTTCTACTCACATCCAGGATGTAAACTGAAGACTTTGGCACTGGAGTTAGTTTTCCTCTCCAGAGCACCTAAGTGGCTCAGTCAGTTAAGATCTGACTTGATTTTGGCTCAGGTCCTGATCTCAGGGTTGTGAGACTGAGCCCTGCATTGGGCTCCACCCTCAGCAGGGAATCTACTTGAGATTCACTATTTCTCTCCTTAAAGGGGCAGCAATCTTACAGGTTCCCTAGTGAACTTACTCTTCCATTCTCTACAACTCTTTCAAATTTTTCTCCCTCTTCTCAAATCTCTAAGCTCACCTATGGTATACCTACACTCAGTGTAAGGACTTGCCTCCTGTTCAGATGAGAACTCTCTTGATTTCCTGCCATCAAATCAACAAATCTATTTACATCTATACCCACCATTTCACCTTGCCTCCTGCCTCCCCACTCTTAAATTCTTTCATCTGTGCTTTGCATCCCTTTTCAAAGGGATTATCAATTACCCCCCCCCAATGGTTTCCTCTTATCAAGATTTAAACAGGTCTCTTCAATCTCTCTCTCTCTCTCTCACACACACACACAAACACATATCGGCTGAACCAGAAGTCCTTTTCTAGCTATTGTCTTGTACCTCTCTTCTTCCTTTCACTGCTAAACTACATTAAAGAATTACCAACATTATATCCATTTCTTTACCCCCCACCTATTCCTAGACAACCCTAAACTGGCTTCTGCTTCACTAAACTTCTCTAGTAAAGGTAACCGATCTGTCACTAAATCTAATGTTCATTTTAAGTCCTATCTGGCTTGATCCCTCAGCAGTATTCAAAACTGTTGGCGTCTTCCTTCTTGATGTAATCATATTGCATTTTCTGCTCCCATCTCATTCTCTGACAACTCCTCCACAAGCACCTTTGCTAATTTCTTCTCTTACTCAATGTCAACCTTCACATTGCATGTCTTCAGGGCTCTGTTTAGTCTTCTCATCTCACTCTCAAGTCTCCCTTTGTGTACTGTCATCCATTTCTCCAGTTTCAAACACCGGCTTCAGGTTTACACTCTCAAATCTAGATCTCTAGCCCAGAAGTTTCTCTTTAATTCCAAAACCATATATTCAAATGCCTATCTTATCATCTCCAAATAGGTGCCCTACAGGTACCTCAAACTCAATGGGTCCAAAACTAATTTCTTCTTCCTCCACAAATGTATTCCTGCTCTGAGTCTCTTACCTCGGGAAATGGGGCTCTGCCATCCATCAAGTGACCACCTGGGTGTCACCTCTAACACCCTCTCCCTTTCATTCCCTACAGCATCATTACCAAGTGCAATGACTCTTCCTACTAAAGAACAAGTTGGTCCCCTTCTTTACCACTGCTTAATCTCCCTATTCCAATTCATGCCAACAGTTCTCTTTCTCAAGCATACATTTCTGCTTAAAATACTTCTCTGCTTAAAACTCTTCAGTAGCAAAAACAAAACAAAACAAAACAAACTCTTCCGTAGCCCTATATTGACCATAGGATAAAATTCAAACTTCTTACAATAATAATAACCACGACAACTATTTCTTGGTGCTTACCATGTGGTAAAAGCCTACTGGCTTTAATCCTTAACAACTTTATAAGATCAGGATAGTTAGTTCCTCTTTTAGAGATAATGAAAAAGAGACATAACGAGGTTAAGAACTGAATCTTACCACCAATCTGATCTGATCAGAGTGGCATAGCCAGGTTTTGAACCTAAGATCTTTTTCCAAAGTCCATATTCTCAATTACCAAACCAAACTGCCATTTAATCTCTTCACAATGTGCCCCCATTTTACTTTTTTTTTTAAAGATTTTATTTATTTATTTCACAGAGAGAGAAATCACAAGTAGGCAGAGAGGCAGGCAGAGAGAGAGGGGGAAGCAGGCTCCCCGCTGAGCAGAAAGCCCGATGCGGGGCTCGATCCCAGGACCCTAAGATCATGACCCGAGCCAAAGGCAGAGGCTTAACCACTGAGCCACCCAGGAGCCCCCACCCCCATTTTACTTTTATGGCCTCATTTCCAGTCACTCCATTCTTCCCACATTCTGCCTCCTCATAAGCCATTTCTTTCAAATACACATCCTATTCCCCTAGTTCTAATCTTTTATATCTGTTATTCTCTCTTCCTGAACTACCCTTCACCCCTTCTTTGTCCAACAGGCAAATTCCTACCAGTTTTTCAAGGCCTGGCTGAAGGACACCATCTTTCAAAAGCCTATTCTAATAGCCTTGGCCAGAATTAGTTATTCTGTTCTGAGTTCCCAAAGCATTTTATGCACTACTTCCATTATAACACTTGTCTAGCATATAATACATTTATTCGCAAAGTACCAACATCAGTGTAAGCAACTCAGGAACAGATTACATCTTATATTTCAATGTATTCCTAGTGCCTAGTACAGAAGCTACCATAATTGTTAAATAAACCAATAGATCAACTATTTGGGAAGATTGTGCAACTGTCAGATGTCACTAAAATGATAAAAAACAAGGTTTAGAAATTAAGTGACTTTCTATAGGGCACATAATAGATGGCATGACAGACAGTGAACAAGAGGTCTTGTGAACTCCAGGGTTCCTTCCACAGCCAGTGTCCTGAGTACTCCAGTTTAGAAAGCATTTTATAATAAAGATGTGCTTTTGAGTATGCTGCAACTATTGTTATAATCTTCATCCAGATACGCTTTGTCTTTCACACTAGGCTATAGGGACTCTAATTTTATATCATTTGTATTCTTCTAGAATGCCTAGTATAGTGACTAGTACATGTCATTCAGTAAAAGTTTGATACTAAAATCAATTTATTTGAGGGATGGTGAAGCACGTGACTCTTGATCTCAGGCTCTTGAGTGCGAGCCCCATGTTGGGTGCAGAGACTACTTAAAAAAAAAGAATATTTTTAAAAAATAATAAAATCAATGTATTTGAAGGTAAAAATCATCTACAGAAAAGTAAAGCCAGTGCTATCTATTAAAAATATATACCCTATCATTTTCAAGCCCGTTTATTCTACTAATCAATATCCAACTGCTCTCTAGTACAACCTCCTAAACCCATTAAAAACCAACCCTAGAACAGGACTCAGAGAAGAAGATTCAACTAAGAACTAAATGTTCAATATGGGTCAAGCATTATACCAGGCATTTCCAAACAGTATTTCAGTGGGAGATATAGGATCCAGAACTCAGGGTAAATGATACACATATAACACTAACACTAAATCAGCCTCAGTTAGTCCAGACAGAATTCGGTTATAAAGTATAAGAGAAAAATACATTATAATCCTTCATGGTTCACTATGTATCTTATAGTTAAAATTGAAGAGATGTATCGAAGAATATGTTCCCCAAAATCTCACGTTCTATATTAAGTGCTAAACACAGTTGTACTAAAATTAATTATCGATAAATTGAACAATATTTTAATCTTAAACAATAATCCTTAACAATAACCATTAACCCTTAACAATAATTAGTAATCATAAGTAATAATATATTTAAAAATAAAGACATATAAGATGAAGCAATAAAAAGCTAAAACAAAACCAAAAAGTCCATTAAGCACTATAAACTAACAGCAAGCAAAATACTGGCAAATATATGGTTCCACAATTCTGAAACACAGACTGCTAAAATGGGCATATTTAAATTTATAAATGATTAATAGTAGTAGCAATATTCTTTTTTTATGAAGGTTAAATATTTCTTCTGAAATATATATATATATTCAGCAAACCATTTTCTTCTTTGATAGAAAAATAAATGTTATCCCAACATGTTCCAAATATATTAAGACTCAGTTTAACAAAATGTAGATAGCTATGTTTTAAAGTAATAGGATCCATCCATTAGCACAATTTTCAAAGACTTTAGATTAAACTACTTTTAGAAGGGTAGAACTGTGTTTGTTTACTGTTATTTTCTAGAACTTTAATAGAATATCTACGTAATACTCAAATAACTCCTCAAAACACTAGTACAACAGTACCATACTGTTTATACAGTACAACACAATAGGTAGACAATCCATTATATACCTTTAAGAAATAAACACAAAGAAATATATTCAAAAAATTATATTTACAATTATAGAAATACTGAGGCAACTAATGACCAAAGTTATTTAGGCATCCTTATGTGTCAAGAACATATAAGATACAGAAGTAAAAGAAAAAATTAGAAGAAAACAGGAAAACATTTTAAAGGAATGCTATCATTAGTACCTAGGAAAGTGTTCTTAAAAGGTGAGAGAAAACAAAGAGAAAAGGAAATAGAGGACAAATCAATCTAAATGAAAAATAAGACAAAGGCAGTTACCCAATTATAATTAAAGTGTTCAATTAACTAACAAACTTCTAAAATCTTAGTTGTATCCCATTCGCAAAGATAAGCTACAGAGCAAAGGAACTATATTTGCCCTTGTAAAATTTTAAAAATAGAATTCAGCTGCAAAAGGAAAAAAATATGTTGTTTCTATTCTTTATAAATAGTCTTACAAAAAGTGTCATAGAAAATTTATTTTCTTTCTAAAGCTAGATCCAACTGATAAACCAGAATGTCTCTGAAAGCAGGCAAAAGAAACCTTGAAAAATTCTATCTGGATTTTTGTAAAGATTGATACGGACATTGTTCTGTTTTACATTACGAACAAGCATAGCCTAAAGGCAAGGAAGGAAGAGAACGAAGACTCTATCCACATCCTCATATATGGTCTCCTTTCTAAATGAAAACGTCTGCAGGCAACATAAGCTAAATGTAAATGTCCACTTCTCCCCTCCATTGCCTCACGCGTACAGGGTAGAAAATGAACACTTTAGTTGAGTGGCTGACCACTTTGGGTACATTTTATCATATTTTCTTAGTATCACATATACACATACACACATATATATACATTCATGGACACATTTCTACATATATACATCATTCACTTATCTATTAGTTTAACTCTCTAAGCAGAACTTTCAAAAGAACAGAAGATACATCCACTTACCTTAGATTTGTCTTAATATATTTTTTCCTGCCACATTTGCTCATTATTAAGACATTTGTAATCAATGCTTTGTTCCTTCTCCGTTTTCTTCTTTATTTATCCTGCAGTAAAAATTACAGTTGAATTGAGAGATCATACATTTTATTAAAAAAAGCTCTCAAAATAAATAAAATAAAAACTACATCAGAAGAATACCCCCTGAACACCCTAATTTCTATAAAACTGAAAAAACAGACTAGAAAGCTAAAAACCCTGTACTTTTTCACTCTTATATCTTTGCAGTTTTCTCATCTTCTAAGAAAAAAATTAAAAAAACATAAATCATGTGCTACTTATCAGGTTATTTCCTACTGAAGAGAAAGCAGTGCTGTCTGTATCATTTAATATAAACTACATATAGCTCACGGTATCAGTTCTATTTTAAAATAATAATCACTTAATACACTGAGTCAATTTATCATTTCTTTTATCATTTTCTTAAATTTCATTCCACTGCAATAAATTTGTCAACGATTTTTTATTTACCTTAGATTCAAAATTGGCTTTTGTCAAAGAATTTTAACCTCAAACAAAATATTAACAATTCCTTTAAAATCTCCTCCAATAGTCCACAGTACACTTAAAAAGCTGTTTTAGACACTTAGCAATTAAACCCCATTTTTTACCAATATCTTTTAAAAATATATATTTGACAAGCTGAATCAAGTAAAATTGGCAAAGAAAAAAGATAAAGGAACTGGGAGCCCTTAATTTACCGTAGAGGTGGAAAGGACAAATGTGCACAGCCCTAAGTGTCTTCTAGGCATCTTTGCCAGCAATGCTGGTGCTTAGCCACAGACATACTGCTTTCAGGCTTCCCTCCTAAGTGGCCCCTCTAAAATGGTGTCATACCATCCTAGTCATTTTAAAACTGAGCCAGTAGGTTTGCCTAAGGGCACTAGGACACTGGTTATAGCTACTGTCTGTCCCCTCCCCATCCTCCAGCAGAGGAATAACAGGAGATGGTAGGACATTTGAACCAGGCTACCTAGAACATGAAAAAAAAGATAGTGCCATTCCTCTGGATTAAACCTTATTCTGTTATATTCAACTAGTGTTTTACATTGGGACATCTAATCTTCCATAAACACTACATAGCCTAGAGGGCAGGGATCAGCACAGACAAGACAGATAATAAAATGTCCTCACTCTCCAGGAGATTGCAATTTAATGAGGGAGACAGACATTTAAACAAAGAACACTGACCATATTATTTAAATAATAATGATCATGGCACCACCATCACGGCACCATAGAGAGGGTAACTGCTAATTTCTATACTTCTCTTGGAAATACCATTTTTTGGTTTAATTTTTTGAATGAGTAATACATTCTTATGGTCCAGAATTCAGAAAGCAGCAAAAGGTATGCAACGAAGTGCAGAAACAGCTAGCTACCCACTTGCTCTTCCCAGAGGCAATCAGCATTGAAGAATACCAGCTTCCAGCCACCAGGGCCACAAAATGTCAAAAGGGAAAATGACCCGTCTCATCTCAGAATAATGACCATCAGACAGAACTGATTCTGACTCAGGCTTATCAAAGAATGATTCCATCCCAACTACTAAGAAGTCATCACGATTGATTGCTTGCCAAATCTAAAAGAATGCTTCCCAGTCCAATTTTCCTTATATCCCTACAGCATTTCCCAATCCCCAAGTTTCTGCTGCTCTTTGGAACACCGCTTTCATACTTTTCTTCCAAATTATCCAGTCCCTTTGTCCTCAGTCTTCTTTGCTTGCTCTTCAAAGGCTGGTATTCCCAGGCTTCCTGTCACAAAAATCTCCCCCCACACACAGGCTCATCCTTACTTGGTCAGTCAGTCTCAGATCTCATCTGCAGCCTACACTTCTTTCTCCTGAGCTCCAGCCCACATGCATCTGCCTATTAGATATTTCTTAATGGTTTCCTCACAGATCCTCAAGTTCCAAATGTTCAAATTTTAACCTCAACATCCTCACTCTGCATCTCTTCTCTTGCTGTACTCTTATCTCAGTGAGTGACATCAACACTGACTCAGCCACCCCATCTGGGAGTTCTCCTCTCCTTTCATTCCCTACTTCCCATGTTCTCAATTCCTGAGGAGGCAATATGGTCTAGTGGTAGCAATAGTGTGTGGATTAAAAAGCACTGGCATTGGAAGCTGATCTGGGTGTTACCCTGCCCTGAGTTTTATTGCTTATTGGCTATATGATCTCAGACAATTATAAAATTTTCCAAGTATTCTTTCCTGTCAGATGGAGATCTTTTTGTGAGGTGAAAATGTAATAATGAACACAAAATGTCTAACTGTGCTTGGAATATAAGCAAGGACCACTACCTAACTCAGCCTCAATAATTTTATTTCCTGTTTCTTGACTCTGCTCCATTCTCTCCATCATTTCTGACACTGTTTTAGTTCTGAAACCGATTATTTGACATGATTAAAGCAATAACTACCTCCCCATAAGGCGATCGGTCTCTTCCTGTAATAACTTCACCTCACTCAAACCTCTCTTAACCCCCCTTAATCTACTCCACTAGACCACAACACTCTATTCAAAATGCAAGCCCAAATACGTCATTTATTTCCTTATTCAAAAATCCTCCAATAAAAAAAAAAAAATCCTCCAATAGACCCCTTGCTTTAATAAACAGCCAAAGTTCTGGGCATTATAGTTTGAGGTACTTGGTAGAGGCTTAATAAAGTTTGTTGTAAAAGCATTCCAATTTTAAGGTATACCAATTCTTTCCATTAATTTTCCAGGTTCAAAATTACCTTGTGTGGATGTGTAAACCAGGAGATCCCATTTTAGTAAAGTATAAACAGTGCATACTTTGAAAAACTCAGCTGCTTTTTATACTATTGATATCATCTCAAATCTGGTTTTAATATCCTAGAACATGCTACTCTTTGGTAGACAAGGATTGATTCAGGGTCTTCCACTCCCACATACACAAACGCCTGAATGGTTAAGAGCTCAAATGTCCTACTATGCTCTCATACTGAGATTATGACATATATTCTATTTAGCCTAAAACATGCCCCTTGAATGCATCATATTTCATAACACAGCCTGAGGTTAGAATTTTTAAGCTGATCTCCTTATGCCTAAAATCACAAAGGTCACCGATGTAATGTCTTGAATACTACCAATTTTCTATAAAAATATATCTTTTTAAAGTCCTATCTGCTAAAGAAACTCTTTTAGAGTGGAAAGGCATATCTTAGTTTATTATAGGCAAATAAGAGCTCATACTAAGAGAGAAAAATAAGTTCAAAATTCTTTTGCCTATTGTGAATTTCTGTGCTGTATATGGAGAAAAGTCATTTATCATATCAGTAAAAATTTTCTATCATAGGGGCGCCTGGGTGGCTCAGTGGGTTAAAGCCTCTGCCTTCGGCTCAGGTCATGATCTCAGGGTCCTGGGATCGAGCTCCTCTAATCAGCAGGGAGCCTGCTTCCCCCTCTCTCTGCCTGCCTCTCTGCCTACTTGTGATCCCTCTCTCTGTCAAATAAATAAATAAAATCTTTAAAAAAAATTTTTTTTCTACCATATATTAGGTTTGATTACGAAAGTCACATCTGGCATTCACCTCACTCTTTCCGTGTGTTGCCCTAGTCACCCTCTGGCATACAGATTCAATTAATTTCATTGCTATCAAGTATCCCTTAATAAAGTGATCTCTAAACAGGTATTTAAAATACACTGATTAGGGATGCCTGGGTGGCTCAGTTGGTTAAGCGTCTGCCTTTGGTTCAGGTCATGATCAGCAGGGAGCCTGCTTCTCTCTCTCCTGCCTGCTGCTCCATCTGGTTTTTCTCTCTCTGACAAATAAGTAAATAAAATCTTAAAAAAAAAAAAAGGATCAAACTTCTTGGGCAATATTACTAGAATATAAAAGCTTACCTAACCGACTTCCTTCTCCCCAACCAACTCTCTGCATGAACCAATGTTCTCCATTTCTTCTATAAAACCTATAGTACAGCTAATGCCACAGTCACTCTCTAGTGTTCCCAAGCACTTCTGTTTCTAACCGCTGTGGTGGATGCTTAGCAAGGTTAGCCATATTTATCACCTTGGTTGATGATGCCAGCTATACTTACTGTCGCAATTTTGGAATTCTGTTAAATAGCATGTTAAATTATTAAACAGATTTAAAAGATTAAAAAAGAGCTGCTTCGATGAAAACTAAGTTGACTGCTTTGGAAAGACAATAAAGGCAGACTGTTTTTTAAAAAATCCTGCTTTCGAGCTAGATATTACAGTTGGAAAGAACTATAAAATGTTGGGGAATTATGACAAATGTGTAGAGTTCTTTACAAAGACACTTGTAAAACAACCCAAGTTCTTTCTCTATTTTCAAGAACCCAAAAATGGAAATTGCAAATTATGCATTGAGATAGTTTTTGCAGGAAGGAGGAAAAACAAAAAACAAAAAACACAACTAATATAACCCCACATTGCAATTAGAATAGTCAAAATAAAAAAGGAAAGAATGTGGAATAAAAGGGCATACACCTCTCAAGGAAGCAGGAAGAGAGATTACAGAAAAGTATATCTATTTCTCTGGTTCCAGGATGAAACAAGGTTTTAGTTCCTTGGGAAAGGAGGAGATCTTCATAGATTAATCATGATTTAAATAGCAATAGCAGGTAAGGTTTGAAAGATAAGGGAAGAAGAACACGAAGTGCATATACGGCTGGTTCTTTTCAATCACATTGATTAAAAACTAGGGAGAAGGGACGCCTGGGTGGCTCAGTTGGTCGGGCGATTGCCTTTGGCTCAGGTCATGATCCCAGCATCTTGGGATCGAGTCCCCTATCGGGCTCCTTGCTCTGCAGGGAGCCTGCTCCTCTCTCTGCCTCTGCCTGCCTCTCTGCCTGCTTGTGTTCTCTCTCTGTTAAATGAATAAATAAAATCTTTAAAAAAAAAAAAAAAAACTAGGGAGAAGGCAGAGCTGGGTAGAAAAGAGAAGTAATTACAAAGAGCCAAATACCACAAATTGGCAGGGATAAGCCTATCCTTACTACGCATTTAGACGAAGGAGATGAGTACAGGAGAAACAAAGTGGGAGAGTAGTGACAGGAAATTATATACCACTTTTAAAGTTTTGTAATCATTGCGAAACAAGGTTAGAGTAACTTTCAAGTAATATTCTTTACAGTTTTGTGTAAAAACAGAAGTAGCCAGGAGCAATACTTATAAATAATTGAGACACTTGCAAAATCGTCTTTAATATTTTAAACATGAATCATACAGAAAATCAGGTGGCTTTCTAATACAGATTCAAGGCCACTCCAATTTAATTGCTTCAGATACCTGTTATTTAAGAAATCTTAACTTTTTATAAAGTCACCAAAGGATTAACTATTTCAGCATCCCTTTCTCAATTCCCCACCTGGCACCTGCTTTTGGCTATTTCACAGTCAATGAACAGCAAAATTGGCTGGTAGGAGGAAATGAAAACTAAAATTCAAATAATCATGGCCTATCTCCAACCTCTCTAAATACCACCCGCTCCACCACCACCACTTCATGGAAGGAAACAAAATTTAAAATTTTCTGTGAGTTTTTTGCTTGACTGGAGTCATTGCTGGGTTTTCCTGTTCAATACTATATTTCATTACAGTATTGCACTTTAAGTACATTTCAAAATATTTATCTACACAAAGTACAACTCTAGTGACTATTAACTAGTAACCTGGAAAAAAGTAGATAAGACACTTGAATTGGGTAAAGTTCAGAGAAATGAATTGCAACGTTATTATACTTACCTAGATTGGTCCTATTTTGTGTATATGAACAAAATTGCTACTTTTCTAAGTCCAGAAACATGCTTAAATAGGTTTAACATGCTTAAACTTTAACACCTCCATCAATTTTAAAAGGAGTAAAAGCATCCCAAGTGTCCATATACAGTATCATAGATCTTTATGCATGATTCAGTTTCTCTAATACCTGAGCTAGAAGCTGTTATAATATCAGCGCTGGAATACAAGTTCCACTTTAAAATATTTCAAAGCAAAAAAACCATTTTTGCGCTATCAATGAAAATGAACAAAACTGTATTACAAGAGTTAGGATGGCCTAATTTTAAGTCTGCTGTGTTAAAAAAAATTCAAGAAGATAACTTTGAAAAAACTCTTTTTGGGAAATTCTCAAATTATCAGAATCACACGAGCTCCATTAGGATTTCACATGACTTTGACATTTAATGGGTCTGGCTGAATCACTGTTCAGAAAATACACCTGAAGATGCTTCCAACTTTGGGAGAACTGGGTACTTCAAAAGAGCCTCAAAAAGGAGCTGCTAGTAAGGTTTTCTATAAGGCAAGTATCCTCCCTTAACACTGAGACAGTTATTTCAACAGGCTTTAAGCAAAACTCCCACATAACTTTCTAGCCTATGTTCTTCCTCAAAACTGTTTCATATATCCCTTGCCAACAATTTTCTCTAACACTCCTGGGAAAGCCAATCAAAAGATGTGCAAGATTTAAAAGAAAAAATGTGCAAGATAGATATTGCACTTTTTAAAATTTGCTGTAAACGGAAATATACCAGTAAGACTCAAGTTGTCTTCATAAGTAGTATCAAGATAAAATCTTACTAGTGTTATTCTTAAGTTTTCCTCTTCATTCCCCCTATTATCTACTGGATATCCTAAAGCATCAGAAAAAGAAAACCCATGAGTGAAAGGATTTACTCTTATGTACTCTTAATTATACAGTTGTCACAGTAGAAAGTATTTTAAAAACCTTAAATATTGTTTAAAAGGAAATTAACAAAATGAGCTAAAATGTTTATGTCTACCTGTGTGTAATGGATAAAAAACATTTCCCCTGAAATTTTTATTTTTATGATCTGTATTGATAACATTAAAATTGCATTCAATGTACTATAACTCTTCTCAAAGTTGATTTTTATATATAGAATCCACTAGTTCAATAAAGTAAAAATATTTAATAGAATTCAAAGACATTTTGGGCTTATTTCCCTAATGACCAATGTTGACCGCATGTCAAAATATCAGTGGTTCAGCTGTGAGGTGTTTGCGTTGTTCAGTTTTACTTTTAAAAGTGTATCTAAATGGAACGGGACATTTGAGTGCTTTCCAATGGACTACCACGTCAACAAGAAACCTTGCTCAATTTTCTGACCCAATATTAACTTGCAGAGAATATCAAGTTAGGGAAAATGGATCATAAATATATGTATGTACTGGTCAAGTTTCAATCAGGATTTCTTATGGGTTAATAACCTGAAACTCTTCCCTACTTTTCATAGAATTCTAAAATAGGTTTTACATTTTAATCATGCAATAACTTGCCTCAGTAGGAAACTAAAGTGGTCTATGGAGTCTGGAGTTTCTTGAATTCATCAGTAGAAGCAAATTTCATTAACCTTCCAGGACAAAGCAAAAACAAAGACTGAAGAGCTCCTCTGTGTTTATACATTCAATAAAAATTTATTCATATATTCTTACAAGATATGTACACAAAACATAAGTGTAATTACAACTTCACACTCAACCAAAAATGATTCGAGGTTGACCAGCAAGTCATTGGGAAAGCATCTGCTTACACTGATCTATTTACAAATTCATACCAAAAATGTTTGTGTAATTATCAACACTTAATATGACAATGCTTTGTGTTCACTCAATCAGGATCAAATCCATTTAAATACCTTTCTAAAAGTTGTATCTAGATCAGTAACCAGTTGTTTAAACATTGTTTTTTTTTAATACTTAACTTTTATTGGCCAAAACACTATTTGCAGTTTAACTTCCTTGGGAGGAAAAAGTTCAAAGCAAAGAAAAAAGTTCAAATTTAAAAACTATGAAGGGAAAGCAGCTTGTTATCCAAAAACAGGACCAAGACTAGGAGAAAAACGCGGTACTCAAAGGGAAAAAAACCAGAGAACATGAATTATTAATGTAATCTATTATAATTTTCATATCGGACCTCTATCATGCATCTATTTAAAGGGAAGGTGGCTTACTCTCATCAGCCCGCCAAATGAGGCTTGAAAGGAAGAAATCTTAAGAAGTTACATAGCTAAGAGGTACTGTTAAAAGGGGCTCTTTCAGTTTTAGTCAGACCTTCAGGCTGATCCTGTAAGTCAAAACTGCTGAAAATTTGATCGTAAGCAGACTGCTTTCCTGAGCGCTGTGCACGGGAGGTCCCAGCGATCTTAAAGTTAGTGATCTGGTATACGTGCAATAGGCAGTAGGATGAAGATCTATGTTGAATAATGCGTCTACTCCCTGGTCAGCATATTCTGGGAATCTTGTTAGGTGCGTTCTAAAAAGGCACAAATCAAAAGTAAAGAACAAGAGAAACTGCAATTTCTATCAGCTGTCACGGTTCTGTTTCTTCTTTGCAGCTATTATAGAAGTCTTCGCACTATTTCATCAGCTCTGCCGCGTCTGGGGACTAAAGTGACTCAACACCGGTATCCCCGACTCATGTTTCGGAGAAGAAATGGGTTAACGCTGATTTATATCTAAACGGAGTACACAAAATTGAGACAAAGGTGCTACTAATCGTCGCTGTGGTCAATAAAACCAACATCCTTACTTCTCGTTTCCTTTTCTTCTCAAAGAGGGAAGACCCCACTCATCAAAGCAATAAGGCCTTTTCCGAAAGACTTGTCCAACTTGTACCAAGTTCAAAAGGAGTCAGGGAGGGCTGCAAGAGCAGAGAAGCCCGCTTCCTGCTCGGGAGAGCTCGGCCACTAAGCCGAAGGCAACCCGCGGGCGGAGCCGGAGAAGTGAGCGGCCACCGCTCCGCCGGGAGGCCCCTGGGCCGGCGCCCCCGGCCACTCTGCTCCCGCTCTCCCCGCCGTCCCCTCGGCCCCGCAGCCTCCCGCGCCCCAGCCGCGGGGCCCCTCGGCCCCCGACCCGTCGACCCGGCTCCGCTCCGCCTCCTGCCTCCGCCTCCTGCGCCGCGTCTCCGGCTCCGAGGTCTCTGGGTCCGGGGCCGGCGCGCCACTTACCCGCCGCGATGGGATTTACGTAGCGGACCTCGTCACTGATTACGGACGGGAGGAGGTGGAGACGGCGAGCCCGACGGCCGCTCAGAAGCGGCGCCGCCGCCCAGCAACCCGGCGCCGGCGCCGGCGGCGGCCCCACGTCGCCCCCACGTCAGCTCTGATGCGGCAGCCGCGGCCTCCCCGCCGAGCCGGGACCAAAAGTAGCGCAGCAGCCGACCGAACCGCGTCCTCGCGCCCCGCCCTCCCCTCCCCCACTCCGCGACTGCCTCCCGGGGGACGCCCGGCGGAAAAAAAAAAAATCCAAGCCCGAACTCTGCCCCCTGCCGGCCGCCAGCGGGAGTGCAGCGCTGACAATCCAACAATTAAATAGAACGGGGGGAGGGGGAGAATGAGGGGCCAGAGGGCGGGGCCTAAGGGGAGGGCGTGGCCTTAGCGTGAAGAGGAGGACCAGGGCAACGGGCGGGGCTGGGAGGAGGAACTGGGCTGCGTCGGGGGGAAGACCGAGTCCTGGGCAGGGCATGTAGGGCTGCCTGGAAACCGGAAGTTTCTTCTCTGCGCGCGCGCCGAAGGCTGGTTAGCAGCAAACAAAGCTAACGGCGGTCGCTGGGGTTTCCATCTCGAGGTCGCTTAGTCTCTACACTGCCGGCTAGGGCGCCTCCAACCCCAACTTAAGCTGAGGTCCCGAACTTTGTGGGTCCTTCCCGGCCAAGGGCGCATCCCGCGGATCCCCGCCCCAGGGCTGCCTAGCGGGCCCCTGAAGTATCCCCACTCCCGCGCTCCTGCGGCGTCTGCCATACAGAAAAAACGCTGATAGGTCCTGGATATCCCTCTGGACTTGAGCCTTCAGGGAAGTGCAACTGACTGTCCTTGTTTTCCAGCCTGCTGCCGCCTCGCAGTGACTTTGTGCATCAGGGTCGTGGAGAAACCTCAAGTCCCCACTTGGAGATGTGACAGGAAAGAAAGGCTTTTGATGACAAGCAAAAATCTCTGCCTCTAGATGAGAGTTTAGTTTTCATCCACTGGGAACCGAGGAACGTTTCTGACTCGCTGTACACTAGGAACCCATTTATACATACTCAGAACTTACTACATTATAAGGCTGAGTAAGCCCTCCGAAAGGGAGGCTTTGTAGCCTAAAGAAAAGCCTCTTTAAGTTCAGGAAAAGGAAT
This sequence comes from Nasua narica, assembly GCA_028533885.1. Lineage (NCBI taxonomy): Eukaryota > Metazoa > Chordata > Mammalia > Carnivora > Procyonidae > Nasua > Nasua narica. The sequence continues at coordinate 26,376,766 of CM052807.1, read as the reverse complement.
TCAAACAATGATTATTACTACACAACTTTATAGTACTCAGGAATGTGTCATGCAGGAAACCGATGTGAAGGACACCACTTGAAAAATTGCTGAGAAAAAATAGAAACATAACGTAGTGCAGGTAGAGAAGGGAACCTTTGTGAAATATTAGAATCTCTGTAGAGTTGGAGAAAATTCTGAACTCTCTTCAGTCCCTGATTTTGGCCAACCTGAAGTACTTCCAGCCGTAATGCTTACTAGCAGAGATAAAAGAATAAAAATCTGGTAAGTTCACTTCCCCTTTGACGTAAGCAGAATTCTGAAGTTCCTCCTTTCAAAAAAGTAGAAGATGCTCATCACCACCGCTTGCAAATATTAATGAGGAACATTAGCACATTAACAAAATTAAATTTAAAAAACAGCCAAGTCCTTTTCGTGTATGTGGTTAAACAAGGCTGGCGCAGAATAATTATATGTAAATAATACAGCTTATTTTAGCTCTGGAAAAAAGGGGTCATTAGAAGGGAAGAGAATAAAAAAGGATTATCAAACACTCAAAATCTTACCATTCACTGTGGTCAAGGTTGACCAGTGCAGGATGAATAGATTTTTAGCTACAAGAATTGAGTGGAAATTGTGATCATTCCCCTTCACCAAAACATTGTTCTCTACCTAATTGTTTGCTGCATTCTTTACATAGATAGCATCTATTAGATAAAGGACTTGAGATGTAAGTGGTAAATCAACATACACTAACATGTAAATGTCAAATCATTCTTGAGAATAGTGGGGAAGATTACCTGGGGTCTAAAGAGAAAGGGCATGACAGAGCAGCAGGAAAGGCAGTTTCCTATTGCTGCTATGACAAATTACCACAAACTTATTTAAAACTAACACTTATTGGGGCACCTGAGTGGTTCAGGATCCTGGGATCGAGCCTCTCCCTTTGGGCTCTCTGCTCAGCAGGGAGCCTGTTTCCCTTTTCCTCTCTGCCTACTTGTGATCTCTCCCTCTGTCAAATAAATAAGTAAAAATCTTAAAAAAAACCCGCATATTTATTATCAGACAGTCCTTTGGGTCAAAAGTCCAATACACATCTCACTGGGCTAAAATCAAGGGGTCGTTGGCTCCAGGGAAGAGTCCATTTCCTTGCATTTTTCATCTTCTAGAGACCACCACTTTTCTTGGTTGATGGCCCATTTCCTCCATCTTAAAAGCAGCAACAGCTGGTTGAGTCTTTCTTCTGCTGCCATCTCCATGATTCTGTCTCTCACTTCCCTCTCTTATTTATTAAAACCTTGTGATTGCATTGGGCCCCCCTGATAATCCAGAATAATCTTCCCATATCAAAATCAGCTGATTAGCAACCTTAATTCTGTCTGTAACCTTAATTTCCCTTTGCCATGTAATCTGATTTCTTCACAGGTTACAGGGATTAGGATATAGGTATCTCTGGAGGCAACGTGCTGCCTACCCATAGTAAAGGATTCTAAAATAAACTTGAGCCCTAAGGATAAATCACCTGCCTCTCAGGGGGATCCCTTGCAAATAATTCAAACATTTGATTAGAAATGCCAATAAGTGATTTTTCACTTTCTCATTACCTATGCTAAAGATAGACAATTTTAAAATGGGATATCAGGGATAAAGAAGAGCAAGTTAGGAAGGCATCCATTTTTTAAATGGAAAGAATAATAGTACCTACTCCTTAGCATTGTTACAAAGATTCAGTAAAGTATCTACCATAAAGTATGTGCTCAATAAAAAAGCTAGCCAAAATAGATGATGAATATTAAGGAAGGCACTTTCGATGAGCACTGGGTGTTATACCTAAGTGATGAATCACTAAATTCTACACCTGAAACCAATTTTACCATATATGTTAACTGAAATTTAAATAAAAACTTGAAATGGGAGGGAAAGCTAGCTATTTTTATATTGGTCCAGTGTCCAGGGTTTTGGGTTCCTCACGTAGGCAATAGTTCTCTATTGAGGAGGGACAACCAGATCACCCACTTTCCTGAGAAAATACAGGCTGTCAGTCTCACCCATATCCCTTCACATCAAAATATCTTAAATCATCCCTCCCTTTATGGGTCAGGAGGAACACCTTCCTCCTCTCTTTTCTAAAACCATTTATAAGATAGGTGTCATTTCTTTCTCATATCAGATCTAGCTCAATTATCAGCTGTCTTGTACCTTTATTCTCTTTCTTCCTCTCTGCCTGCAAATGTATTCATATCTGGTCTCTATTTGAAAACTGTTGACACTGCTTCTCCCACTAGACAGGCCACAGAGTTGCCAGCTCTAGGGTGTACATTCATATTACATTTTTTGCCCATATGCCTACTCTTTCATCTCTTACCATCTCTCACTATCAGACTTCTCAAGAAAGAAGGCGCTTGGTGTATTCACTTCCTCACCACCTACTCATTTCTCATTTACTGACTATCTGATTTTTGCCCTCTCCACCGGCCCCCCACCCTCCTACCAGCCAGACAGCTTTCTGTTTACAGAATCTGAAACTTTTTTTTTATTCCTCAGCTTCCTTGACCTTTTTTCCTAATTAATCCTACCTTCTTAATGACTCCTTCCTGAGTTTCCATGACATTTGACTCCCCTGGTTTCACTCATCTTTGCTTTCCTAATGTAGAGAGTTCTAAATTTTCTGCTCTTAATCATCTTCTACATTGTCCTCCTTAGTTATTTCATCCTCATTTCTATTGAAAAGAGGATTCTTTTTTTTTTTTTTTTTTGACAGAGAGAAAGCAGAAGCAAGCAGGGTAGCAGGCAGAGGGAGAGAGAGAAGCAGGCTCCCCGCCGAGCAAGGAGCCCGAGATGGAGCTCGAGATGGGGCTCGATCCCAGGACCCCGGGACCACAACCCGAGCGAAGGCAGTTGCCCAACCAACTGAGCCACCCAGGCGCCCCTGAAAAGAGAATTCTTAAAGTTACACCCCAACCTCCCAACTTCCTTTCCTAACACCAAATCATATTTCCAACCACCTGATAGAAGTTTCCACTTTCATTTTCAACTCAACAGATTCAGAACTACCTATATCATCTTTCCTCTCCATTCTTTTTTTTTTTTTAAGATTTTATTTATTCATTTGACAGAGAGAGAGAGAGATCACAAGTAGGCAGAGAGAGAGGGTGCGAAGCAGGCGACCCGCTGAGCAGAGAGCCTGATTCGGGGCTTGATCCCAGGAGCCTGAGATCATGACCTGAGCCAAAGGCAGAGGCTTTAACCCACCGAGCCACCCAAGCACCCCTTTCCTCTCCATTCTTGAACCTTGGTTTCTTGTTTCAACAATGTTACCGGCACTTTTCAGTTCTCAGTCATCCTGCCTCTAAACTTTGTAGTGATTTTGGTCATTCTTTACTCATATCATTGAGGATCGATCCATTTAGTTTATAATTTGAAGTGTCTGCTATGTTCTAGGCCATATGCTAACATCTAGATTTGCATCTATCCTTTCCATCTCATTCCCACTATTACCAGTGACTGGGGTCATGCTTGCCTCCAATATAGTTCACTTAAGTATTTCTGTTTCATTTTTCCAATACATCACTCTTGTGATTTGATTTCTCATTTTAAAAATCTTGAATGATTAGAGGGACTGGGACTTAGGGGATCAAAGGTGGAAAGGAGATTGAATTCCCTTTGGTGGCTTCTTGAATTTTCTACTACATGTATGCATTACATATTCTAAAACCAAACCAAAACAAAATTTAGTTAAAACAAAGCAAAAAACTTCAGTGAGATTTTATTGGCTAACTAAATCCAAATATTTCAGTTTAGCATAGCGCCTTTCATGATATGGGTCCAACTTAAGTTTACAGCCCTATTCCATGTTAGTCCCTTGTGTTTCATACCACACTGGTCCTCATACCTTGTGGCACATCAGAGTCATGTTACGAGCTTGTCAAAAAGTTGTACTGAGGCGGTAGGCCCACTTACTAAGTCAGAATCCCCAAAGGAAGGACCTGTAAATCTACCTCTTTTAAGATCTTCAGATCAGACTAGTGAGCTGCAAGATTTTTAGTAGGCAGCACTTTAGGCAAACCTTACTACTTACAGTTCCAGATAATTACCTTACATTTTCCAATCTTTTTTGCTTTTATTCACTCCATTTTCTCACCAATTCTCTATATCTGCCTATTAAAGATACAGCCTACATACTATCTCCTTTACTCATCCTCCTTAGAAATAATCTATCTCCTCTTTGCTTGCAATTAATGGTTGTTGTCAGGGATCTAGAGCCAGAATTCTAAGTCAAAATTCCAATTTTCACACTGTACTAGCTGTGCAATGTTAGGCAAATTCCTAAACCTCTCTGTGCCTCAGTTTCCTCACCTGTAAAATGGGGATTAAATTAGTACCTGCCTCATAGGTTGTTATGAAAATTAATTAATGTGTATGTAGAATTTTGTGCTTGGCCTGAAGTAAGCACTGAATAAATGTTAGCTATAATTAATACTTTATGATTTGTACAAGTTCCTTCATTGACTTGTGTGGGATCTAAGCTCTAGAAAGAGTCTTAAAAATCTAATTTGACCCCTTTGTTTTATAAATTAGAAAGTGGAGGGGTGCCTGGGTGGCCCGGTCGGTTACCCGGCTAACTCCTGATTTCGGCTCAGGTCATGATCTCAGGGTCAAAGGATGAAGCCCCATGTCAGGCTCTGTGCTTAGCAGGGAGCCTGCTTAAGGATTCTCTCTCTCCCTCTCCCTCTGCCCCTCTCTCCCCTGCAACAAGTTCTCTCTCAAAAAGATAATAAAATTTTTTTGAAAAAAGAAAAGAAAGTAGAGGCTGAGTAGTTACAATACTTGCTTTGACTAATAAGTAGTAATAGCAGGACTAGGATCCAGGCTTTGTGACTTTTAATTCTGTACTACTTCTACTATACCACAAGTTTTCAGAATTTCGCATTGTTTAAATACAATCTATTTTATTTTACCAATTTACCATGGGTGAGAGAAAATGGATTCATTTGAAAGTAGTTTACACAGGCCCTTTCTATTCAAGCTTTAGGATTTGAGACTCTTAACAAATATATTATGCTCAGTTTAAATATCTGAGAAAAGTAAAACAAGTCAATGTAATATATACTTGATTTATGATGTCTCCAATTTACTCTTTGGGAAAAAATGTTTCATTCTACCAGAAAGTTAACAGTCCTAGGTTCCAACATAGAAAATATCCTTTCATATATGGATGTGTGTTCTTTGTTTTTTGAGTTTTATAAACTTAAACATCCAAATCTAATGGCTCTGAACTCAGCAGAATATCTAACGCATTTATACAACTTCATGCCACTGAATTCTTTAAAACCGGGAGATTATTTACAAACTTTAAACTATTGTGTGTAATTTCTTAAATCATAAAAATATAATGAAAACCTACTTTTAAATGTTTCCTACATGTTTTTATTAACAGCAAATTCAGTTGCCTGCCAAGATTTGCTTTTTTCACATACAATCACACTGTAGCTATTTTCAAAACCATAAGGCCTGGAAAACTAAGAAGCTTGGCTAAAATTGACCACTGTTTAACCTTGGAAATTTCAGGATTTTTTGGAATTAATGTAGCAACTTGATTCTGTTCTCCAAATATTTTTTGATATAATAGTGATAGTAATTAGTGTTTCTTTTATTTTTATACATTTAACTATGTAAATGAGATGCTAGAGGAACACCAGCATGGCAAAGACATGAATGATAATTCATAGAGCACATGAACTGCTTTCTAAGTACTTTTTAATTATTTTAATTATTAAAAAGAAATTTGAAACTAGTCCCAGAATTAAATCCAATGACTGTTATTTAAGACCCTTTAAAAGAATTGAGCCCCATGTTAAGAGAGGATTAGAAAGTTGCTGGATTGAAATATGACAGCATCTCCCATGACCAAGACTGTTTGGTCAGGACAAGATTCTGAAGACTAATTTCTATTACATTTAAATGGAAGCTATCAAGACTCAGGTGTGCATGTCGTTGTCTTTTAGAAAAAGGAGAAATCAAGGTAAGCCAAACTAAAAACAGATATCAAGAGCTAGCAAGAGCTGGATAAAAAGCATCAAATTGAGCTGACTCAGATGGTGAAATAGGCAACTGATCAGATCAAAAAGAAGGAAAAAAAGACTAGGCCAACATAGGGGAGGAGTTGTCAGTGCTATAACTTAGGGTTGATGTTCTGGAATCCTAAATCAGATTATCAGCAAAAAAGTTTAGTGGGGAGAAAAGGAGAGAATGAGACAGGAAAAGTAAAATGGTAGAATGCCATATACATACACACACACCCTTCAAGCCTTTAAGAACTAGAGCAAGGGAGAGGCCAGGCATTAAGAAAAGAGAGATTATCATTCTCAACACATTGGAAAAGGCCTCTGTGTTGCAACTGTTGCTCTGTATCCTTAACCCATCTCTCAGCCTCCTTTTCTTTTTGGCTCCATAAGGTGTTTGTGAAGAATTAATAAATAATTTAAGGCTTAATATAATACAATGCTCAAAACTATTAACTATCATTATATAGTCAATTTATATCATATTTATAATATGGTAGAAGAAGTGGTAGAAACGTTTAGAAATCATCTCGTAAAGTGGTTTTGTTTTTTTTAAGATTTATTTATTCATTTTTAGAGAGAGAGCCACATGCAAGCAGGGGGAAGGGCAGAGGAAGAGGGAGAGAATCTCCAGCAGACTTCCTGCTGAGCACAGATTCCCCACGTGGGGCTCCATCCCACAACCCTAAGATCACAACCTGAGCTGAAACTAAGAGTCAGACACTCAACCAAATGAACCACCTGAAACAGGTACCCTCATCTAGTAAAGTTTAACCCCGCGTACATGTACTTACATTTTGAACTTACATGTGAAAATCATATCCAGAAGAATAGTCATCTGTGCAGTGCCCATTAGCCTGACAACTGTTTTCTCCATAACCAAACTGTATGCAGGCTGCTATGAGCCCTTTTCTCAACTAGGCCTCAAACTTGACTTACAAAGACTTGAACAAAACGCAGGTAAACAGTTTCTAACTGCTCAAGGTGGTATCCCTAGAATGACTCTAACCTCCCTTGAAGTGCTTGCCCAAGAAAACTCAAAGCTGTCAGAAGAATTTACAGCTAGCTCCAGCCAACCCCTAAACATGGGGCACCCGTTTCCCAATCTCTGTGGGAGGGCACTAGTTAAATCCAAATGACCCAACCCGCCTTGTCTTTTTTTTTTTTTTTTGGTAATTGATCACTTCCTGGACTCTGTGGAGCTCCATTCACCCCCTTCCTTATTCCCCAATTTTCCTTTTAAAGCACCGGATCACTTCTCTACAAAAAATCCAAGTTGAGTCAAGTCACAGGATGCCATTAAATATCCCTGACTGATCTCACCACCCATAACTAGGGGAAGGGGGTTCTGATCTACTTTCCTTTTCTTCTATTACTTTCTTCATTGGAGAGATTTTAAAAATACCTACCACACTCCCTTTCTTGTGCCTTTGAGTGCTCACATTACACTCAGGTCCACTATAGGCTGCAGTACTCTCTCTCTGTAATTGGGATACTGTGGCTTCTTACACAGCCACACCTGTGTCACACCCCTGTGCTCAGACACTCTCCCTTAGTTTCTCCATTCCTCTTTTGAACTCCTGCTTAGTTGCTAAAGGAGGGGGGAAAAAGCCTTTCTTCTTACTTTCTCTGATTCTATTTAATTTGGGAAGTCACAATACATGACTAATCATGCTCCTTGACAAAAGAGTAGAGTAAATAATACAACTGTACCAAGGGAAAAAAAAGTTTCAAGTTTTAAAATAAAGTTAGGCTAAAAAGAGCCAATGCTCTTAATCTCTAAAAAACTCTTTAATGTGCATAGTTCTGTCTAGAATTTCCATAAAAAGTCTCCATTTGATCACCTGAAGTTTTTTTTTAAAATTCGCAGCATACAAAATAGATTTTAAATTATTTCTTTTTAATTACCTTTTAAATTACTACTTTATCTTTCTTCTATTTGTTAACTATAATGCAAAAGTATTGTTTATTTCAGGCATGAAATAAGCATGGAGGACATGCTTCATTCAAGGAGAACTGTCCATTATAATTACATTATGGGTTATATAGGCTTCATGGTATTATTATTTATACTATTTTTGTCATGGAAAATTTTTTTCCTTCTAAACAGTTAATTTTCTATCAAACTTAAAATATATTCATCTCTAAATTGGATACAGTGTTCAAATTAAGAGATTAATGAATTGATAACAAAACATTCTGAACTAAATCTTGACTTGTGTCTCCCTCTGACCTTCTCTCCTCTCATTCTCAGTCTCTCTCTCTAATAAATAAATTAAAAAAAAATCTTTAAAAAAAAAAAAAGGGGGCGCCTGGGTGGCTCAGTTGGTTGGGCAACTGCCTTCAGCTCAGGTCATGATCCCGGAGTTCTGGGATCGAGTCCCATATCGGACTCCCGGCTCTGCGGGAAGTCTGCTTCTCCCTCTGACCTTCTCTCCTCTCATTCTCAGTCTCTCTCTCTAATAAATAAATAAATAAATAAAACTTTAAATCTTGACTTGTGTGATTAATCAAGATGGAATGGATTTTATGGACATTGGAAAGGGTATGTGCTATGGTGAGTGCTGTGAAATGTGTAAGCCTGATAATTCACAGACCTGTACCCCTGGGGCATATAATACATTATATATTAACCCAAAAAAGGATGAGATGAATTTTTTTATGTTCTCAATTACTGAACTATGCTATTTCAGGCCTTTTGCACATGCTGTTCCCTGTGATAATAATGCTTTTCCCCTTCTTTTGCCTATTTAATTTCAATCCATCCTTCAGAGCTTGGCTCATTCATTATCTCTTCTTCAATGAAGCTTCCTATTATTTGGCAGACTGGATTAAGACCCTTTAACCATTTATGTTTTCATTTTATTTAGGCGTCTCTTTTGTACTATTTACCATAATTGTAATTACGTAATAATGTCAACATGTATTTAAAGCCTATTTCCCTGCCAACATATAACTTTGTGATGGCACTGTTTCCCTCTCCTCAAGTATCCCTTAAAATAACCTTTAGAAAGACATGACATTATGGAGAATGCATTAAATAGCTTCCCAAATAGTTGAATGCTCACACCAGAATTCTAAATACCTGTTTGTTTGCTTTTGTTTGACTTATCTAGTTCAGTGCCATGTGCTTGAAATGTTTAATAACTGTTTTCTAGTAAGATGAGAACTAAGATGCTGTTATTTAGTCATGTGAAACATGCACCTGAAATGAAGGATTAGCTAGTATGTCTCTGTAAAACATGAGGAAATGATATCCATATTATCTGTGTATAAAATGCCTTATTTGTAAGCATGCTTCATCAATAACAAGTACTTTAACTAGAATTTACTAAGTTCTTAGTCTTCATGAATTGACAACCTCTTATTTTTTAGGTTATAGTGCCATCATGTGGATGTCATTTTCCTAAAATGAAGTGTGACATTTTGGTAATAGAGACTATTTTTTATGATTGGGAAACCCAGTCACCCACACACAGGCGTGACAACTTATAATTTAGTACTGATTTCTAAGACTGGATGTGTATTGATTCATATGGATTCCCGAATTTGAGTTGTTAGCATGCAGAATTTGGAAACATTCATTTAGATGATAAAAAGTGGCTTTCTGGGCATAATAGCTTGAAGGTTCATGCAGTCTTTATGGATGGTCAGGGTTGTCTTTTTTTAAACTTATGTTTATCATAAAGGATACAGATGAACAACCAGATGAAAAGATACCTAGGTCTAGAAGAATCCCAAGCACAGGAACTTCTGTCCGTTGGGGTTGGGATGTGCCACTGTCCTGGCACATGGATGTGTTCACCAACCTGGAAGCTCTCAGAATCCCCATAGCTTAGAGATTTTTTTTTTAAAGATTTTATTTATTTATTTAACAGAGAGAGAGAAATCACAAGCAGGCAGAGAGAGAGGAGGAAGCAGGCTCCCTGTTGAGCAGAGAGCCCGATGCGGGGCTCGATCCCAGGACCCTGAGATCATGACCTGAGCCAAAGGCAGAGGCTTTAGCCCACTGAGCCACCCAGGCGCCCCAGTTTAGAGAATTTTAAAGAGTCTGCATCATGTAGGCAATCTCCAGCTCCCAGAGGATCGGGAGTTGGGCTAATAGTTCCAAGCTTCCTTTTTAAAATTTTTTTTTTTTAAATGTATTTTTTTAAGATTTTATTTATTTATTTGAGAGAGAGAGGGAGAGAGAAAGAGAGAGAGAGAATGAGTTGGGGGGAAGGGCAAAGGGAGAGGAAGAAGCAGGCTCTCAACTAAGCAGGGAGCCCTAGGCAGGGCTTGATCCCAGGACCCCGAGATCATGACCTGAGCCAAAGGCATACACTTAACCAACTGAGCTACCCAGATGTCCCTAAAATTTTAAGTGTATTTATTTAAGAGAGAGAGAGTGCACAAGTGAGGGGGATGCATACTCCCCACTGAGCAGGGACCGTGATACTGAGCTTGATCCCAGGACCCTGAGATCACAACCTGAGCTGAAGGCAACCTCCCAGGTGCCCCTAAAATTTCCAAACTTCTAATCATGGCTTGGTCTTTCAGATAACCAGTCCCCATCCTGACGCTATCCAAGAGGCCACCAAGAGGTACCATATTAAAACAAAAGATGTTCCTATCACTCAGGATATTCCAAGGGAGGTAGGAGCCCTATGTCAGAAACCAAGACCAAAGACCAAATATTAGAGCAAAAGATATTCCTAGCACCTTTATCACTCAGCAGATTTCAAGAGTTTTAGGGGCTCTGTGTCAGGAACCAGGGGCAAAGACCAAATATATATTTCTAATTATGCTACAATTAGCCATTCTACAGATGTGCAGAGGTATCGCATTGTTATTTTTATTTGCATTTCCCAAATGTCTAAGGATGTTATGTTGAGCTTCTTTTTATGTATTTATTTTTCCCTCTTTGTGTCTTTTTTGGTGAAATATCTTTGCCCATTAAAAAAATTTTTTTTTACTTTTAATTGACTTGAGAATTACTTACACATTCTGATAAAAGTCCTTATCATATATGTGTTCTGCAAGTATTTTCTCCTTTTCCCAGTTTCTTTTTTATTTTTAATTTTTTAAATTAACATATAATGTATTATTTGTTTCAGGGGTACAGGTCTGTGATCCAACACCCAGAGCTCACCACAACATATACCCTCCCCAATGTCCATTGCCCAGCCACCCCATCCCCCATGCCCTACCCTCTAGCATCCCTCAGTTTGTTTCTTAAGATTAAGAGAGTTTGTTTCTTTATTACCCTACTAATAGGGAAGTATAATCTAAGGAAAAGTGTTCCAAAACAAAAATGTTCCCTGAAAATTCTAGTAAATCTAGATGTAAATAACAAAATATTGGTATAGAAGGCTAGCTGCAGTGACTTTCATGGAAATTTCACTAAATTCACTGCTCATTTCACTAAAAATGAGCAGTGAATCCCCACAAAATTAAACTGACATCTGCCAGAGACTAAACATAAAATTTCAAGCAACTCTACGGTGCAGATGTGGATGCACAGAAATGTAGAGTTGGAAGGAACTTTAGAATTCTTCTGCATTTAAGTTTTATTAATTTCTTTTTAAGATAAATAACTGAACTGATAAAAACAGTTACTCCCTTTAAAGCTGAGACTGAACCTTAAGTCCTCCAAGAAGGAGGGTGTGGTTGGAAATGATGCTGGATTTCTCAGAATATTGTTTAATAAGCATTGAATGTTACTTTGTGTAGGCACTGTATATAGGCAATAAAAATGTGAGGGAGATCCTGTCCAGGGTTAGGAAAAACAGGAGTGTGCAGGAGCTTTAGGAAATAACTTTTGAGAGGTGGGCAGAAAAAATAAGAATCAGCAAAGATATTTGGAAGTGTGGCCTATGAGACAGGAGCAGACCATAATGAGTATGGGTTGGCTAGCCTGCACCTGAGCTCCTTTTCCCCTTTACTCTCTCACCAGTAGCAGTGATTAGAGGAGGATTTTCAGATACCCTCGAGGTAGATGATGCCTGAAGTGGAGAAAACAGTGAATGTTTGAGGCTTGAGCCAGATCACTACCCCAGAAGTACCATTTCCCTCATCCTAACCTCTTCTGGAGGAGCACAAACCAATATCTAGGCTTTTCTTCCTTTCTCTTGGGTAGACATTATTAGCCAAGGCAGCTGGTGATCCCAAGGAATAAATACATGAGCACAGGGAGAAAATATCTGAAACATCTGAGGAGCAATATAACTACTAAAGAAAAACAATCATAGAAACGACTTGTGTCAGAGAAAGTCAAACTAATGGATCAAAGAAGAAAAGAATTTAAAATAAGCTACATAAAAAACTTCAGAGAAAGAAGGAAGAATTTTGGAAGCACAATGCACAGATAAGCATTTATGAGTTGGATTGAGTTGAAGAACAGAACAGTAGAGCTGGAGAGTTACTTCATGAACTGGAAGACCGGATCAAGGAAGGGATTATGAACTGGAAAACAAGAGAGGAAACAACACATATGGAAGGTAGAAATACAAATATTTTTCTAATGGAAATCCCACAATAAAAATTTTTTTTTTTTGCTTCAGCTGTTGCCACAATAAAAATTTTTAACAAGACTAATGAAAGATGGAGGAATTATTGTTGAGAATTTTCCAGAAATCCAGAATGAATAAAATACATAAAATGAAATGCAAAGTCAGGAGGCCCCTGAAAGCAAAACTTCTTGTAGAATAGTTTCTATGCCTGGAAATAGGTACCTCTCCTCCTGTTAGGTCTTTAATTGGAGGAGAGGTGGGGGATTAACCTAGATAGGAGTTGAGCTGAGTTTAATTTTCAAATTCCTGTAACTATATTTTGTGTTTAGGGCAGGGTTGAGTTGCCAGAGTAATGTCTGTTCCACCGTGAACTTTAGATCTTCCCTTTGTCATATGTCTCAGAGATCTCTTTGCGTACTATTGTACATCTCCAGTCACTCATGCAGCAGTATTCTGCTGTTACTTCTTATTTCAAGTTTGTTAATTTGGAGGGGAGCAGTGCTGGGAGGGGCAGAGTGAAATGGGTTAATCATACACTTTTTTTTCTGATCAGCCTTAGTTTTTAAGCAAGACCTATGAATTCCTCAACCTCTGGGGGTGTGTTTCCCCTCAGTTCTCCTGTTTCTCTACCAAGAGTGGGGTTCTTTTCTCCTGTTCTTTCCTGCTGCAATGACTTTTCATCAGCACCTTAAGTACAATAGTATTTGTTGACATTTGTAATGAAAGATTAAGTCTTCATTTGTAGTGGAGAATCTGAGTGAGATGTCCTCTTCTAGACTGCAAACCAATGGACTCTTTATGAGGGCTCTTTCCAATCTCTTTTTTATAAGTGCTGGTAAGGTTCGTGGAGAAAGAACCCATAGGAAGGTATAGACATGTCCATTTCTGCAGCCCTTATGATTTTTTTTTTTTTTTTAGCCCTTATGATTTTTATATTGTGCTGACAGCCTCCCTTCAGCCTTCAGGAATTCCTCAGTTGTTTTAGCTGAATTTATCTTACCAGTGTCTGGTTGTGCTTGTCCCAAGTAAGTTAGTGCTTGTATCTCTTCTCTTCCTGCAGACATTTGTCTTTCCTTAGATTTTGGGCCAGTTGATTGCTCTGTGACTTCAGCTGTCTGACAGCTTCAAAAATTTGAGGTTAGTTTGCCTCTTTTCTATTGTAAGAGTGAGAGAAATGCTCCTTCCAGCTCTTTGTATCCCCAAATGAGCTGAAAGTCAACCCTGGGTAACTTTAATTTTTTTATTTTTTTTTAAGATTTTATTTGAGAGAGAGAGAGAACAGGAGTGGGGAGGAGAGGGAGAATGAGGCTCCCCATTGATCAAGGAGCCTGATATGAGGCTTGATCCCAGGACCCCTGGGATCATGACCCAAGCTGTAGGCAGACACTTAACCAATCTGAGCCACCCAAGCACCCCAACCCTGGTAACTTTTAAATATACAGATGCCTGGCCTTGCCCAAGACCGAGGTACAATATTTGTGTGTGAGCACCAAGAACTAGTATTTTTTTTTAAGATTTTATTTATTTATTTGAGAGAGAGAGAGAGAGAATGAGAGGGGAGAAGGTCAGAGGGAGAAGCAGACTTCCCGCAGAGCCAGGAGTCCGATATGGGACTCGATCCCGGAACTCCGGGATCATGACCTGAGCCGAAGACAGTCGCCCAACCAACTGAGCCACCCAGGTGCCCAAGAACTGGTATTTTTTAACTCCTCAGATGATTCTTTTTCTGTTCACTCAACTTTGAGAACCACTATGCTGTGTGTGAGAATGAATTGGAGGGGACATATTGGAGGTGGGAAACATTTAGAACTCTAGTAAATTTGAGATCAGATCATGATGACTTATCTTTGCATGGTGTCATTGGAAATGCAGATAAGTGGATTGACCAAAATCAATTTTATGATTGATGAATTGGAGAAATAAAGCTATATGGAAATTTGAGGACAAAATTTAAACATTTTTTAAAAGATTTTATTTATTTATTTGTTTATTTGACAGAGAGATCTCAGGTAGGCAGAGAGGCAGGCAGAGAGAGGGGGAAGCGGGCTCCCTGCTGAGCAGAGAGCCCGATGCGGGGCCTCCATCCCAGGACCCTGAGATCATGACCTGAGCCAAAGGCAGAGGCTTTAACCCACTGAGCCACCTAGACGCCCAAAAATTTAAACATTTTTGACAGGTTTGAGGTTGCATCAAGTAGGGGAAATTTATAGGAGCACTGTGTTTGAGAGTAACTATAGTTCATTTTTGGACATGTTGATTTGAAATACCTATGAATAGACAAATGTTGATGTGGACAATTTGACTGACATATCAGTAGAGAGGTTAAAAAAAAAGAGAGAGAGAGACAGAGAGATTGGTTGAAGATACATACATATTTAGGAGTTGTTAGAATAAAGATGGCAATAGAAGACACACAGTGTATATATTTGTCGGACTTTGAGAATGTGGGGAGAAGAGCCTACCACTGAAACCTAGTGAATTCAACTTCTAATGGTGAGGTAGAAAATTCCAATAAAAATTATTTAGAAGTTATTCAATATTCAATATTACAAATAACAAAATCTACTCTGTAATATATTTGTATATGTAGCTGTCATCTTCAATTAAACAAAACTTAAAAATTACTTGACATACATAGTAAAATCTAATATGTATATAATCATCTGTAATCTATCTGAATCTATATGTACACAGTCTTTTTTCTCCATATATTAATTCAGTAATTCTTTTATCCATATATTCATCCAAGAAATATATATTGAATACCTGTTATGCACTGATATTCACATAGGAACTGGGGACACAGTAGTAAAGAAGACAATGCCATTACTCTATTGGAGCTAGGAATATTGAAAGAAATACCAAATATTCATTTATTTGCCCAGTCATGACACTTAGACAAATAATAGCATTTAACAGTTACTGAATACCACATATTCTAAACATAATATATATATATATTTTAATTTTCACAAGTCATATCCCTATATTATAAAAAAGAATAGTTTCAGATTGAAAGGTTTCAAAAAGTACTAAAGCAGAGGTAAGGAAAAAAGTGACACTCAGACACATTATTATGAAATTAAAAATCATTAGAATAGAAACAGAGAGTAGATTGGTGGTTACCAGAGGCTGGGGGATAGGGTAAATGGGTGGTGTGATGGTCAAAGGGCACAAACTTCCAGGTATGAGATGAATAAGTTCTGAGAATTTAATGTACATCATGGTGACTATAGTTAACAATGCTGTATTGCATATTTCAATGTTTCTAAAAGAGTAGATCTTAAATATTCTTATCACACTCATACAAAGGTAACTATGTGAAGTGATAGATGTGTTAAATAACCTTATCATGGTATACCATTTTGCAATACATACATATATCAAGTCATCACACTGTACACTTTAAATATATACAATGGTATATGTCAATTATATCTCAATAAACCTGGAATAAAGACTGAAAGAGAAAAAAGTAGGTAGAGATCTTTCCAGGTTATCTGATTCTTCTTGAATAAGTTTTGGTGGCTTGTACCTTATAAAGAATTTCTCCGTTTCATCTAATTTGTCAAATTTATTTGCATAAAATTGCTCACAATATTCCCATATTATCTAATGTCTGTAAGATCTGTAATGATGTCCTCTCTTCCAAGCCTAATTTTTGTATTTTCTTTTTCTTTCCTTTTTTCTTTATCAATTTTTTGCCCTTTAAAAAGAAATGGCATTTAGATTCATTGATTTATCTCTATTTCTTTGTTTTCTGTTTCATTAATTTTTGCTCTTATTTTTATTATTTTTTTCTTCTGCTTACTTTGGGTGTAATTTGCCCTCTTTTTCTATTCCTTAAGGTAGAAGCCTAAATAATTAATCTGAGATGTTAATTGTTTTGTAGTGAAAGCATTGATGTCATAAATTTTCCTCTAAGTACTGCTTCAACAGCATCTACAAAGTTTTACATGTTACATTTTCATTTTATTTTTTATTTATTTATTTATTTATTTTTTGTTTATTTATTTTTATTATGTTAGTCACCATACAGTACATCATTAGTTTTTGATGTAGTGTTCCATGATTCATTGTTTGCATATAGCAGTGCTCCATGCAATACGTGCCCTCCTTAATACCCATCACCGGGATCACCCATCCCACTACCCTCCACCCCTCTAAAACCCTCAGTTTGTTTCTCAGAGTCCATAGTCTCTCGTGGTTCATCTTCCCCTCCAATTTCCCCTTCATTTTCTCTTTCCTTCTCCTAATGTCCTCCATGCTATTCCTTATGTTCCACAAATAAGTGAAACCATATGATAATTGACTTTCTCTGCTTGACTTATTTCACTTAGCATGATCTCCTCCAGTCCCATCCATGCTGATGCAAAAGTTGGGTATTCATCTTTTCTGATGGCTGAGTAATATTCCATTGTATATATGGACCGCATCTTCTTCATCCATTTGTCCGTTGAAGGGGATTTTGGCTCTTTCCACAGTTTGGCTATTGTGGACATGGCTGCTATGAATATTGGGGTGCAGATGGCCCTTCTTTTCACTACATCAGTATCTTTGGAGTAAATACCCTGTAGTGCAATTGTCGGGTTATAGAGTAGCTCTATTTTTAGTTTTTTGAGGGATGTATTTTAAGGTAATTAACATAACACAGTAAAAAATAAGTAAATAAGCAAGCAAGCAAGTAAGTAAATAAATAAAATGTTGCCTGCTTAGAATTATGTAGTAAAAGAAAAAAAATTGTAGTATCTCAATGTGGTTTTAGTATATGTGCTGCCGAAGTGAGCACTCTCAATGTGGTTTTGATTTTAATTTCCCCGATGGCTTCTGATGATGAATATTTTTTCATGTGTCTGTTAGCTATTTGTATGTCTTCTTTTGAGAAGTGTCTGTTCATGTTTTCTGCCCTTTTTTTATTTGATTATTTTTTGGGGGGTTGAGTTTGAAAAGTTCTTAATAGATCTTGGATATCAGCTCTTTGTCTGTAGTGTCATTTGCAAATATCTTCTCCTATTCTGTGCATTGCCTCTTTGTTTTGTTGACTATTTCCTTTGCTGTGCAGAAGGTTTTTTTTTTTTAATTTTTTAATTTGAATTCAATTGAGTTAACATAGAGTGTGTTATTAGTTTCAGGGATAGAATTTAGTGATTCATCAGTTGCATATAACACCCAGTGCTCTTTATTTCAAGTGACCTCCTTAATGCCCATCACCCAATTACCTCATCCCTACCTCCCCTCCAGCAACCCTCAGTTAGTTTCCTATAGTTAAGATCTTTATGGTTTGCCTCCCTCTGTGTTTTTATCCTGTTTTATTTCTCCTCCCCTTACCCTATGTTCATCTCTTTTGTTTCTTAAATTCCACATATGAGCAAGATCATATGATAGTTCTCCTTCTCTAACTGACTTATTTCAGTTAGCATAATACTCTCTAGTTCCATCCACATCATTGCATACATTTTCATTTTTGTTCAGTTCAAGATATTTTCTAATTTCCCTTTTGTTTTCTCCTTTACCTCATGAGTTATATAAAAAATGTCCTGTTTGGGTTGGTGACAAATTCTCTTAGCTTTTGTTTTTCTGAAAAAGTCTTTATTATGACTTCAGTTTCGAAAGATGTTTTTGCTGGCTAAGGAATTCTGGATTGACAATTTTTCCCAATGCTTTAAAGATATCCTTCATATTTTTCTCACTTTCATAGTTTCTCATGAGAAATGTTTTTAATTCTTTCTTTCTATATAATGTGTTCTTTTTCTCTGGCTGCTGTTTTTTTAAAGATTTGTTTATTTTTTATTTTAGAGAGAGGTGGGGGGAGGGGAAAAGGGAGAGAGAAACTTAAGCACACTTTGTGCTGAGCACAGAACCTGACGCAAAGCTCAGCCCCACCACCCTGAGATCATGACCCAAGCTGAAACCAAGAGTCTGGCACTTAACTGATGGCACCACCCAGGCACCTTCTCTGGCTGCTTTTAAGATTTTCTATCATTGGTGTTCAGCAATTTGATTATGATGTGCCTTGTAATGTTTTTCTTTGTATATATTCTGTTTGTGGTTCTTTGAACTTCTAGGATCTGTTTAGTTTTCATCAAATTTGGAAAATACTTTGGCTATTATTTCTTTAAACTTCTTTGCTGCCTGCCTGTTTCTAGATTCCATCTCTACATACATGGACCATTTCACATTATCCCACAGGTAACTGATGCTCTAGTCATTTTGTTTTCTCTGTGTGCTTCTATTATAGATTCTATTGCTGTTTCTTCAAATTCACTGATGTTTTGTTCTGCAGTGTCTAGTCTGCTTTTAATCCCGTACAGTGTATTTTTTTAATTTCAGGTGTATTTTCATTTTAAGAAGTTCTATTTGGGCCTTTTACATATTATTCCTTTCTCTTTTCATCATGTCCATGTTTTCCTTTGCCTTTGTGAATATATATTGTGTGTCTATAAGGTCTGTTTTAAAAACTTTCTCTACTAGATTCAACATATTTATTATTTCTAGATTTGTTTGTATTGATTGATTTCTCTATTTTTCTTCTGATTATGGATCATATTTTCTTGTTTCTTTGCATATTTCATAATTTTTTTAAAAAGATTTTATTTATTTATTTGACAAAAAGAAACACTGTGAGAGAAGGAACACTAGCAGGGTGAGAGGGAGAATCAGACTCCCCCACTGAGCAGGGAGCCCAATGCTGGCCTTGATCTCAAGACCCTGACACCACGACCCAAGCTGAAGGCAGATGCTTACCAACTGAGCCACCCAGGAGCACCTGCATATTTCATAATTTTTAATCGCATGACAGATACTGTAAATTTTACATTGTTGGTGATTGGATTTTATTGAATTTCTTTAAATAGTGTATAGGTAAGTACTTAAAATTAGATCCTTTTGAGATTTTAAGATTACTAGGGTAGATGAACAGCTTTTAGTTTTGGATGATTTTAATCCCATAATTAAGGGAATAATTTTCTGAGAATGCTATCTGATTGCTCTGTATAATACAGGATCTTCCCACTATGGCTTATGGGATCATAAGTAATTTATTCCTGTGTAATTCCATCCTGTGTAAGGTCTGGGAAATACTTTGTCTATTACACTCCATAGGTCATTTCTTGGACCCAGTTATACTCTTTTACTGCATGCACAGCCCAAAACTCAGCCAAAGACTCCTCCAGGTCTCAATCTCTAGAGAGCTCTATCTTCTGTACTACTCTGTCCTGTAAATTCTAGGGACTTTGGCCTCCCTGAACACTTGTATCTATCTCTTCAGCTCAGCCAAAGATCTAGACTCTGTCTAGGTTCCCCTGTGCTTCAGCCTGGAAACTGGTGAATTGGTGAACTAGTTCAATTGTAGGGCTCATCTTGTGTTTTCCCTTCCCTCAGAGATTACAATCCTGTACTCCCTGTCATCTATTATCGGAAAACTGTTGTTTTATGTATTTTGTCTGGTTTTCTTGTTTTAGACAGGAGGATAAGTACAATTCTAGTCTTTCCATCTTGGCTAAAAGCAGATGAGGTTTCTGCAAATTTTTGTAATATTGAAAATATGGGTTGGAGTTAAGATGATGGAGTAGTAGGAGGATCCTGTGCTTGCCTCATCATTCAAACAAGCTAGATCAATACCAAATTATTCTGAACACTGAGGGTAATCAATCTGAGTACTGAGAGAACAAACTGCACAACTAGAGGCAGAAAAGAGACCATATCGTGTAAGGTAGGAGATACAGAGATGTGATTTAGGGGAGAAAAGAATCACCAATGCTATGGAGGGGAGGGAGCTCTGATGAGGGAGAGAGGAGAGAAAGAAAGAGAAAAAACAGAGTGCAGGACATTCCACAAGAAAAACACTTCCCCAAAACTATTGATGGGGAAAATGAGAGGGGCTGATTATTGCATGTTTATGAGCAGTAGAGCTGAAAGACCAAAGTTTTAGAAGTCTGAGCCATTACCGGGTGTAGTCTGGTAGATGTAGATGTGCTCCTGTGGAGAAAGAAGGCAGAGGCCTGGGAGTGGACAGCATGGTCTGAGGATCCCCTGGGTCACACTGGAAGAGACAGTTTCCCTTCTTGGAGTGCATTTGGGAGAGGCAGCACTGCCTTACTGGGGACAAAATAGACAATGCTGCCATTCATTGGCTTACCAACAGAACTGCCTGCTGAGGCTTTTTGCTGTGCTTTACCATAAACTCCCAAGACCCTGCATGTTTGTGTGATTGCCCTTCTAGAACAAACCAGCACCAGTCCCAGCACGGCAAGACCCTCCTCCAGAGGATCAGCATGAGTCTGTGCCATGACAGGTCACTAAAATTTAGAGTCTTGACTGGGCACCTGGGTGGCTCAGGGGGTTAAGCCTCTGCCTTCAGCTCAGGTCATGATCTCAGGGTCCTGGGATTGAAACCTTTATGGGGTATCCTGCTCAGCGGGAGTCAGCTTGTCCCTCTGCCCTCCCTCTGCTCATGGGTACTCTCTCTCTAATAAATGAAATCTTAGAAAACAAACAAACAAACAAAAACCTCACCACATGCTGGGCAAGCTCCAAACACTCACCACCTCCCCACTGCAGGCAAGGAGAAACTCTGCAGAGGACTGACCTGAGGGAAAGAGAGCCAAAATACAACAGCAAAGTGTACACAGCATACACCAGAAACACTTGCTGAAGTGCCAGGCCCTAGACAGTATATGACCTTTTCTTAATATAGCCATTACTCTCAGGATCTGGAAACATAACAGGCTTTTTTAACACGCAGAAGACAGAAACCTAGACAAAATGCTAAGATGGAGGAATTCACCCCAAAAGAAAGAATAAGAAGAGGTCACAGCCAGGGATCTAATCAATACAGATATAAATAATATGTCTGAACCAGAATTTAAAACAACAATCATAAGGATACTTGCAGGGCTTGAGAAAATTATAGAAGATAGCAGGGAGTCCCTTACCACAGAGATAAAAGACCTAAAAATTAGGGCAAAAGAAAAAAAATGCTATAATGGAGATTCAAAACTGACTGGATATAATGTAATGACCACAAGAATGGAAAAAGCAGAGGAATAAATAATTGATATAGAGGATAAAATTCTGGGAACGCCTGGGTGGCTCAGTTCGTTAAGCTTCTGTCTTGACTCAGGTCATGATCCTAGAGTCCCAGGAATGAGCCCTGCATTGGGCTGCCTGCTCTGTGGGGAGTCTGCTTCTCCCTCTCTCAGCTCATGCTCTCTCTCTCTGTCTGTCTCAAATAAATAAATACAATCTTTTTTTTAAAAAAAGAGAAAAATGCCCCTTTCTCAGGACCAGCATTTCTATGGATGGACTACAGTATTCATGATCCTGAGCCTCGACAGTGCAGGAACCAAATTCCCCCCTAAAGTGTTGGAGAATAAGCATCTCTCAGCCAACATTTGCTTATTGAATTCCATTTTCTCTCCAACTTCTCTGCAGTTGAAGAGAACACATTCTAGAATCACTTCTACATGGGGGATTTACCACTTGCTAAAATGTTAGTTTAAAAAGAAAGGCACTCCAAAACTTATTTGCTTGTCTAATACCTTTAAGTGTTAGCATTCTGCTTAATACAGTCTCTTCATCTATAGCGAGAATTCCAAACTGAAAACCTGTCACCACTTTTGAACTCTAGGGAAAAAAATAATTTTGTGATCAGTTTTAAGCCACCTCACACACTGATGCCACTATCAGCAATAACAGTTATTTTCAAATAAAAAACAATAACAAGACACATGTATTCTAGATAAACCTCAGTGAAATAAAAAAAGTGAAGTTAAGGCCAAAATATCATACACCAAGCATAATGAAAATTAGATGAAATATTTACACAGTCAGAAATAAACAACACAACTAACTTTGATCTCAGTGATCACTCCCACCACAGACTGACTAAACTGAACCACCAAGTTGTTCAATGAGAAACAGCTCCATAAACTGCTAGGCTAAAGACACTCAAGAGCAGCATTGGTCTTTCTTAAGAAAATATGATTTCCATTCATTATAAATAGCCTTTTGTATATAATACCCTAATAATGAGCTAGTTACCTGCTTACTAAAAGAGATCCTGTAAGAGCACCTCATAAGAAGCACTTTTGTTCATCTTGTTCGTATGCTTAAAATGAAAATATCTTAAATATTCTATGATCATAATTTTCTGTTTCAGAATTATGTCCCTGGTTGCCACCAACTGCTAAGAACCGTTATGTAAGTAGTACAAAATATGTTTTGTCATATTTTTATTTTGTGCAAACAGGATTTTTATATCATTTGCTTTTGAAAACTGACTCAGTTCTTTGAGTTGGTAAGGCTAGACCTTGCCTGAAAGACCTTATTTTATGGAAACAGGCATATAGTGGGGTTGGTGGAACTTTAGATCTACCCTTGGATACCTGTTTGGCGGGGAGTCTGCTTCTCCCTCTCCCTCTACTGTTTCCCCTGCTTGTGCTATCTCCCTCTCTCTGTCAAATAAATAAATAAAATCATAAACAAACAAATAAACTTTAGATTCACCATTAAGACAGTACTTAATGGGGGCACCTGGATGGCTCAGTTGGTTAAGTGTCTCCCTTCGACTCTGGTCATGATCTCAGGGTCCTGGGATTGAGCCCCACAACAGGCTCTCTGCTCAGCGGAGAGTCCACCTCTCTCTCTCAAATAAATAAAATCTTTAAAACAAACAAACAAACAAAACAGTACTTAATGTCACTTTGGAGAATACAAAAAGAAGAGGGAGAAAATAATGTCTAGCTGTTTCTGCATGACTTGACTTGATCTGAAACTATCCTACCACTCATTGTCAGAATTGCAAGCAATCAGTGTCTTTTCTGTCAAAAATATCATTAGGAGCACCATCTTAGAACATGATGCTAGTTCTAATGAATTCAAATGAATGATGCATCCCTTTGCAAAACTGGTGGAGGAGGGGCAGGGCATTCACATCAAGTCTGAAGTTAATGGCACCCCCTGGAGCTGTGCAGCCTAGAGTCTATAAAGTTCCACCCCAGGCCTTGAATGTGTCAAAGTGACTGAGATAGCAGAACCATTAGGAAGTTGCTCTACTGTTTCTTTTTCACCCTGAATCCTATAGCCTGTAGCTCGATAGTTCTCAAGAGAAGTAGGAGGAGAGTTGCTCCCTTGGGGAAATTATATTTGGCGATGTAGGGAGACATTTGTGGTGTCATGACTGGGGGTGAGAAGACACTACCAGCATCTGCTGGGCAGAGTCAGGGACACTGCTAAACATCCTACAATGGACAGGGCAGCCCCCACCACCAACAAAGAATTATCCCACCCAAAGTATCAATAATGCCAAGGTTGAGAAACCCTGGTACAGCTTCAGAACTTCTACTTTACTGAAAGGGTTCCTGAATTTTATGCTGAGAAGCTAGGCTCAAGTGAATACACTTTCACATGTGAATGTGGCTAAGTAAGACAAGAACCCATTTGTGAATGCTACTTTGAGGAATAAAAAAATGAAAAATATATAGGCAATTTACAGACTGTCCTTCTTGACTGGACGTCAATTTGTGGTTTGATATCACATTTCAAACCACGTTAATCAAAGTCAGATGCAGACAGCAAGGGGAAAAGCATTAATTTGATACCTTGAACTATCAACCTTCCATGCCCAAAGTGAATGCACAGATCTAGTCTGAGGACACAGGGGAGTAGGGGGCAAGGACGAGGCTGCGTTAAGCCATGCCTAAGAGGAGGTAGCTGGCTGCCACCTAGCAGGCTAATGTCCACACTCACCTACTGACATGAGCCCTTTGCTCTCAAACTTTCACTTCGGCCAAACACTCTTTCCCACAAACCCCTTCATTCTTTCCTTCTAGTCCTGTCACAGTGTTGTCTTAGAAATATCCAGGCACAAGAATAAATTTCATTGTCAAAAAACCCAACGGATGTTCCTCTCGGAATATTTACGACTTAAACGAGAGAAGAAAATACTGTCTGGATAGCCAGTCTCCTGGTTTCGGGTCAGAATTCCGCAGGGCCTTTCCCAGCAGTACATCTCCATCAACTCTGAAAGTCACTGCCATGCTTGATATCCATCCCAAATTGTTCTCAGGGATGCAGAGGCACCCAAACATCACCCAATACAAAAGCAACCAATCCACTTCAGAGGCCTATGCCTTGCTACTCAGGGCCTTGCTGGGCTGTTGCATCGCATGTGGTGCTGTCTTGTATTTGAGTCCCCCCCACTTGTCCCACCTAACCATGCTGCCACAGCTCCTCCTCACCTCCTCTCTTCATGTACTTCACTTCCAAACGCTCAGGGGCTGCCAACAGCTTCATAACTTGAGTTACCAAGTAACCCTCCTACTGCAGAAGAGAATTCTTCACACAGCCAAGTGTGCTCACAGAACTTGCACGGTGCTTCAGATACATGGCCTGTCAGAAAAAACCATCTTCCACAAAAAACAAATGGTTTGCCAAGCAAGAATATGTTCCCTACCCCTTAAATTTATCCCTGAGTGGTTAATACTTAAAGTCACATTTTTGAATACCAGCTTTGCCACGCTTCCTCTGTACCTCCTACAAAAAACAAGAAATGGAAAAATCAAACATTATATTTATTGAAAAGAAAAGGTATGCTAAAATTAAAGTTAATAAATAATTTCTATCTCTTCAATAACATCCCCAAGTGAGGGGCGCCTGAGTGGCTTAGTCAGTTAAGCATCCAACTCTTGATTTCAGCTCAGCTCATGATCCCAGAGTCCTGGGATCAAGCCCCACATTGGGCTTCCTGCTCAGTGGAGAGCCTTCTCTCCCTCTCCCTCTGCCACTGCCCCCCACTCATGCTCACACACTCTCTTTTGCTCTTTCTATCTCAATTAAATAAATGAAATCTTAAAGTAAAAAAAGAAAGAAATTATATAGAAACAACAATAAAACAACAAAAAAACAGTAGGACAGATCAATGAAACTAGGAGCTGGTTCTTTGAAAGAATTAATAAAATTGATAAACCTCTAGCTAAAAAAAAAAAACCTCTAGCTAGACTTATCAAAAAGAAAAGAGAAAGGATACAAATAAAGAAAATCATAAATGAAAGAGGAGAGGTCACAACCAATGCCACAGAAATACAAAGAATTGTGAGTGAATATTATAAAAAACTGTATGCTGACAAATCAGGAAATCTGGAAGAAATGAATAAATTCTTAGAAATATATAAACTACCACAATTGAAAGAGGAAGATACAGAAAATTTGAATAGACCCATAACCAACCAGTGAAGAAATTGAATCAGTAATCGAAAATCTCTCAACAAACAAAAGCCCAGGGCCAGATGGCTTCCCAGCAGAATTCTACCAAACATTTAAAGAACAGTTAGTACCTATTGTTCTCAAACTGTTCCAAAAAACAGAAGGAAACAGAAGGAAAACTTCCAAACTCATTTTATGAAGCCAGAATTACCTAGATTCCAAAACCAGACGAAAACCCCACTAAAAAAGAAGTATAGGCCAATATCCCTGATTAACATGGATGCAAAAAATCCTCAATAAATACATTAAAAGAATCTGACAGTACATTAAAAGAATTAATTCACGGATGTGAGGGCGATCTGGCTGCGACATCTGTCACCCCATTGATCGCCAGGGTTGATTCGGCTGATCTGGCTGGCTAGGCGGGTGTCCCCTTCCTCCCTCACCGCTCCATGTGCGTCCCTCCCGAAGCTGCGCGCTCGGTCGAAGAGGACGACCATCCCTGATAGAGGAGAGGACCATTCCTCGGTCAAGGGTATACGAGTAGCTGCGCTCCCCTGCTAGAACCTCCAAACAAGCTCTCAAGGTCCATTTGTAGGAGAACGTAGGGTAGTCAAGCTTCCAAGACTCCAGACACATCCAAATGAGGCGCTGCACGTGGCAGTCTGCCTTTCTTTAAAAAAAAAAAAAAAAAAAGAATTAATTCACAAAATGAAGTGGGATTTATTCCTGGGCCGCAGGGGTAGTTCAATATTCACAAATCAATCAATGTGATATATCACATAATAAAAGAAAGGATAAGAACCATATGATCCTCTCAATAGGTGCAGAAAAAGCTTTTGACAAAGTACAATATCCATCCTTGATAAAAACTCTCAACAAATTAAGGATAGAGGGAAGATACCTTAGCATGATAAAGGCCATACATGAGATACCAACAGCTCATATTATCGTCAGTGGGAAAAAATTGAGAGTTGTTCCTCTAAGGTCAGGAACAATACAGAGATGTTGACTCTCACCATTGTTACTTAACATAGCACTGAAAATCTTAGACACAACAATCAGACAATATAAACAAATAAAAAGCATCCAGATTGGCAAGGAAGGAGTCAAATTTTCACTATTCACAGATGACATGATAATCTATGTAGAAAATCTGAAAGACTCCACCAAAAAATTGCTGGAACTGATACATGAATGCAGCGAAATTACAGGATACAAAAATCAATGTAGAGAAATCTGTTGCAATTCTATACACCAATAATGAAGCAGCAGAAAGAGAAATCAAGGAATCAATCCCATTTATGATTGCTCCAAAAACCATAAGATATACCTAGGAATAAACCTAACCAAGGTGGTAAAAGATTTGTACTCTGGGAATTATAGAAAAATTATGAAACAAGTTGAAGAGGACACAAAGAAATGGGAAAATATTCCATGTTCATGGATTGGAATATGAAATATTGTTAAAATGTCTATACTACCCAAAACAATCTACACATATAACGCAATCCCTATCAAAATATCATCAGCATTTTTCACAGAGCTAAAACAACAATTCTAAAATTTGTGTAGAACCACAAGACCCTGAATAAACAAAGTAACACTGAAAAAGAAAAGCAAAGCTGGAGGCATCACAATTTCAGGCTTGATGAGATACCACCTCACACCTATCAGAATGGCTAAAATTAACAACTCAAGAAACAACAGATGTTGGTGATGATGAGGAGAAAGGAGAATCCTCATACACTGTTGGTGGAAGTGCAAACTGGTATGGCCACTCTGGAAAACAGTATGGAGTTTCCTGAAGAAGTTAAAGATAGAACGACCCTACGACCCAGCAACTGCACTGCTAGGTATTTACCAAAGGATACAAAAATACAGATTCTAAGGGATATAGGCACACCAATGTTTATAGCAGCACTATCAACAATAGCCAAGCTATGGAGAGAGCCCAAATGTCCTTTGACTGATGAATGTATAAAAAAGATGTGGGATAGGGGTGCCTGGGTGGCTCAGTCAATAAAGTGTCCAACTCCTGATTTTGGCTCAGGTCATGATCTCGGGGTTGTGAGGTTGAGCACCATGTTGGGCTGTGTGCGAGGCATGAAGTCTGTTTAAGATTTACTCTGTATCCACAATGGAATATTACTCAGCCACCAAAAAGAATGAAATCTTGTCATTTACAACAGTGTGGATGGAGCCAGAATGTATTTTAAGCAAAATAAATCAGTCAGAGAAAGACAAACACCATATGATTTTATTCATAAGTGGAATTTAAGAAACAAAACAGATGAACATAGGGGAAGGGAAAGAAAAGAGAGGGAGGCAAACCATAAGAGACTCTTAACTATGGAGAAGAGAGTGTTGACAAAGAGAGGTGGGCAGAGGATGGGCTAGATGGGTGATGTGCGTTATGGAGAGCACTTGTGATGAGCACTGGTGTTATTTGTAAGTGATGAATCACTAAATTCTATTCCTGAAACCAATACTACACTATATGTTAACTAACTACAATTTAAATAAGAACTTAAAAAAGAAAGTATGGAAGAATGATAGCTAAAAGTAGCTAGAGGCCGCAAGGGGAATACCAATGAGAAGCAATTTGATTTACTGTGAGGAACTTCAAAGAGTCTCAGGACAAGTAGATACCAGGTGCTTCATAAGGTGGAGGCTGAAAGTAGGATTCAGTTGAGAATTTGTAGAAGGATGAGGTACACCTTTGGATTCCTCTTCACACAGAGATCCTTGCATATTTGAGTGAGTGGATCCTCTCTTACTGTACTCTCAACTTCTAGAGGAGATGAAGTTTTTACTCTCCTGAAAGTGAATCTGGAAAAAAAAAAAGTTTTGGGGAGCAGTATCGTATCTGAAACACTGATGATTCCCAAATGAATCAATATATACTTTTAGTCGCTGAGCTTCAGACACGTGTGTATAGCTTTCTATTTAACATCTCTATTCAAATGCCTAATAGATATTTCAGATGTAATATGTTCAAAATAGAATTCTTGATTCTTGTTTTCCCTGCAGACTTGTTCCTTCCTCAGTTTTCTTTATCTCAGCAATGACAACTCAGGTGCTTAGGCCAAAAACATGGTAATAATTTCTGAGTCATTTCTTTCTCTCACTTACAGGTAGCAAACTCATTTATGCTACTTCTAAAATAATTCCTTAATCCAACCCCTCTTCTCTATTTCCTATGCTAAAAACCTAATCCAAGCCACTAGCATCTTTAGCTAAAACACTGCAATAGTATCACAACCAGTCTCTTTGTTTCCATTCTTGCTCCCCATTATGGAATGAATTGTGTCCCCCTCAAATTCCTATAGTGAAGTCCCAACCCCCAAATATGTAATCATATTTGGAGATAAGGTCTTTAAGTTAAAATGAGGCTATTGAGGTGAGGCCCTAATCCAATAAACTTGTGTTCTTATAAGTAGAGGGAGAGATGCCAGATGCGTGTGCACAGAGGAATGATCATTTAAAGAGATAGGAAGTTATCTGCAAGCCAAGGAGAGAGGCCTCGGACAGATTCTTCTCTTGTGGCTCTCAGAGGAAACCAACCCTGCAAGCATACCGATCCTGAATTCCAGTCTCCAGAACTGAGGGGAAATAAATTTCTCTTATTTAAGCCAACTCAACTATTTTTGCTGTAGACACCCCCCTTTGCCCCAGGGAATTTTAAAAATATGGTAAAGCAGATCACCCAATTAGATTGCCCATGCTTAAAAACTTCCAGTGACTTCCCAAGTGGTTAAAATGAAATTTAACTTTTTATTATGGTTTATTAATTCCTAGAAGATCCAATATTTGTTTTACTTTTCAGTTTCATGCTGTAATACTCTTCTCTTTGCTATGCACTGGTCATACGGGCCATCTTTCTATTCCACAAACATACCAAACTTATCCATTCTTCAGGCTTTTTTCACTTGCTGCTCCCTCATGTTCTGCACATCATTGTGTGGCCACTTCTTGTCATTTAAGCTCAAATGTCACCACCTCAAAGTGGCCTTTACTAATTGCCTTAGCTAAGCTATCACCTCTTTCTCACCGTATTCTATTACTATGTTTGATTTTCTTTAGAATATTAATTACTAGATTGAATTATCTTTTTCCTCTGTTTACCTAGTTTTCTCTTCTCATTAGAATGTACAGTAATTGAGGCCAGGACCCTGTGAATGCTGTGCCCAACACCTAGAACATTGTATGGCATGTAATAGACATGCTATAATGTTACAATGAATCAATGAATGAAAGAATGAAAGAATGGGTACATAAATTTATAATTCTACCTGCTTGAAATGTTTGGTTATTTTTTAACATTAGTTCAGTAAACACTGAATACCTATGTGACAGCTGACATGTTATGAGGAGACTCAGGCAGTCCTTTGGAGAGGCCCACATGGACTACATGGAACTGAGGCCTCCTCCCCACAGTCTCTGAGAAATTGTTGCCCTTCCCCAGCACCAATGCAAGTGAGCTTGGAAGCAGATCCTTCAGCTATAGTCAGTCCTTTAGACGACTGCAGCCCAGGCCAATATCTTGACTGAAACCTCATGAGAAACCCTGACGAAGAACAATTTAGCTAAGCCATTCTGAAATTCCCGACCCACAGAATCTGTGGAAAATAAATATTTATTCTTTTAAGCCACTGGAGTTGGGGATAACCTGTTGCCCAGCAATAGCTAACTAATATGTTCACAGATCTGGAAACTAGGATTCATCCTTGATAGCTTTCTTCTCCCTCAATTCCAATATCGAAGCCATCTAAATATCTCCCACACCTTCCATTTCTCCATGTCTTTCCCACCAGGATTCCATTCCAAACTACTGTCAGTTCTCAATTAGGCAAATGCAATAATCTCTTACCTGGTCACCCTGCATCCATTTTGGCCTCCCTTTAATCTGTTCTCCATTTTGAGGCTAATGTGTTCTTTTCCAAACACACAAATCTCATGAATTCCTCACTTCTCCTAAATAAATTACAATGGACTATGAAAAATTCGAAGGTGGAGGTAATCTCAGAGAATATAAGTCAACAGAAAAGGGGCAACAAACTTATTAAGAGCAGGAACAAATTCTTCTGTTTTATTAAAAATTTTTAGTAGGTGGAGCACCTGGGTGGCTCAATCATTAAGCGTCTGCCCTCGGCTCAGGTCATGATCCCAGGGTCCTGGGATCAAGCCCTGCATCAGACTCCCTGGTGGGCGGGAAGTTTGCTTCTCCCTCTTTCACTCCCCTTCTTGTGTTCCCTCTCTTGCTGTGTCTCTCTCTGTCAAATAAATAAATAAAATCTTAAAAAAAATTTTTTTTTACTACATAACACACAACTTCGGGACAAAATTCAGATCTCACTAAAAGGTATGCAGTGAAGATACAACTCCTTCCTATTTCTATGTCCCTAGGTCTCTCCAGAGGCAGCACTTAATGTAGCTTTTCAATATATCTTTCTAAATAGACTTCGTACATATTGGTTTATTGGCAATTCTGGGAAGTGCTTGAAGTAACCTACCCTTGTCTCTAAAATCTTGGCCTCCATCCTGCTTTCAAACCCATTGCCTATAATCCCTTTTTAGATTAAAACCACTCTCCTTTCAAAACCAGATAAGGTCAATGCAGACATAATTTATCTTTTTCTTTTATTGCCAAAAGGAGTTTTAATGATAACAGCAGATCTACACATTTTGATTTAGCCTCCAACTCTCTAACCCATTAATCTTTTGTTTCAATAAGTGTCATCTTTCATAGCTATCTACATATACAATACATTGTCCTGTGCCAATATCTCATTGTGGGTGGGTGAAGTTTTTTTCTTGTAGTGTTTGTTGATATTTGTTGACTTTTTCACAGATTTTTTTTTTAAAGGAGATTGCCTCTTTCAGGAACAAGGTTTGTGGCTTTTTTTTTTTTAAGATTTTTATTTATTTATTTGACAGAGAGAGAGAGAGAGATCATAAGTAGTCAGAGAGGCAGGCAGAGAGAGAGGGGGAAGCAGGCTCTGCTGAGCAGAGAGCTTGATCCTAGGCCCCTGAGATCATGACCTGAGCTGAAGGCAGAGGCTTTAACCCACTGAGCCACCCAGGTGCCTCAGTTTGTGGCTTTTATTAAAGCATGTGACTAATGGTGCCTGGGTGGCTCAGTTGGTTGGGCATCTGCCTTTGGCTTG
Source organism: Nasua narica (assembly GCA_028533885.1). Taxonomy (NCBI): domain Eukaryota; kingdom Metazoa; phylum Chordata; class Mammalia; order Carnivora; family Procyonidae; genus Nasua; species Nasua narica. The sequence continues at coordinate 26,344,861 of CM052807.1, read as the reverse complement.
GGTCATGATTGAACCCCTCATTAGGCTATCTGCTCAGCAGTCAGCAGGGAGCCTGGTTCTCCCTCTGCCTGCAGCTCTGCCTGCTTGTGATCCCTCTCTCTCTCTCTCTCAGTGTCAAGTGAGTAAATAAAATCTTTAAAAAAAATAAATCTTGTGACTGACATTAGTTGTATTCCTTCTGAGCAAAATTATTGTATTCCTATGTGTAATTATTTAATTTTCTTGAACCTAAATTCAGGGCACCACTTTTAATCTTTCTTAAATGTCATGCTGTTTATTTCAACCCATTTCTGGAGCCTGAGTATATCTTTAAGAATCTTGATTCTGGGGCCCCTGGGTGGCGCAGTTGGTTGAGCGACTGCCTTCAGCTCAGGTCATGGTCCCGGAGTCCCGGGATCGAGTCCCACATCGGGCTCCCAGCTCCATGGGGAGTCTGCTTCTCACTCTGACCTGCTCTCTCTCACTCTCTCTCTTTCCTAATAAATAAATAAATAAAATCTTTAAAAAAAAAAAAAGAATCTTGATTCTGTGTTGGCCTATAAATTGAATTAATTTGACATTGATTTATTGACTGCTTAGTGTTTGCACACTACTATGCTTTCCTAAAATTTCATCTGTCTTTAATACAAGAACCAGAGAAGAGGGGCAGCAATCTCCTCTCTCCCACCACATCAAGGTTCTAGGAAGCACAATAAAGAGGAGAAGAAAAACCTGAGTTGGTGAAGAGGAGGAGAGAAAACAGGAGACCAGAAAATCAAGGGGTAAAACTTGATGGGAAAAGTAAAGAAATTGGGGCAGGGTGGGGGTGGGGGCTGGCTGGCTCCTTTGGTAGAGTATGTGACTCTTGGTTTTGTGATTGTGAGTTTGTGTCCTACATTGGATGTAGTCTACTCAAAAAAAGAAAAAAGAAAAGAAAAGAAAAAGAAAAAGTAAAGAAATATCTGGCGCCATCTTCTGGATTTGTGTATCCATGGGAGTATGTGTATGGAAATGTGTGTGTGTCGCATACTAACATTGCTTTCTCACAGCTAATGGACCGTACTTAGGCTCTTCTAAATGCTGGAGACAGAAGTTTACCATGAAGCTAATGAAGCTTAAATTTCCTTTCAAGGCCCTCCTCCTGGCCGTAATATTATTATTTGTAATTTTCTATTCTTTTTCTTAAAGAGGAGCTCTCAAGTTCTGGATTTGGTGAAGTTTCATTTCATTGTGAAACTTTAAACACAGTTGGGGAATGATGAATAAGGGGCAGAATATGAGAACAATATTAGTTTAAATAAGCTGGAGAAAACCGTGCATTGATACATATATTTGGGGGCAAGTAGAGTTGGGGTTGAATACCTGGAAGTCTCCTTGATTTCTGGCTTAGGTTATGTACAAAGAGCCGGCAGATTAGACACTGAATGAAAAAAAAATGTTAGAGAACTTTTCATACTGATTTTACAACTAGTTTTTTTCCCATAATAGATAGCATTATTTAACTTAGATTTTATGGATTTCAACAGTTTGGGCTGGAACTAACACTGGAAATCCCCTAGTTCAAGTTTCTTATTACCAAGGCACAGACCTTTAAATGACTTGTGTGATGTTAGAGCTACAACATAGATCTTCTGTTTCTTGTGGTCTGTTATACTACTCCCTCTAATTAGACACCATTCCCCTCTGCTGTTCCAGAATTAGCGCAACGAGCTGAGCACAGGCCATGCTACTACCATTGTCAAAAGCAGCTGCTTTAGGTCTGGACTTACCACATCTTCCAATTATGCTTTTGTCACTGAAGTAGAACTGAGTTACGCAAAAGATTGGTTTGGAGTCGAGGTATTCTAGGAGAAGTAGGAGTTGATTCGGAGGAAACAGGAGTGTTTGTGTGAGTGGTGATGACTGGGCTGTAAGAAGATCTTGCATGCTTTTTCCTGAGGGATTGAAGTCTTGGTCTCAGAGCTTTTACACCCTGAATTAGTAGGCATGAATCTTTTGTTGACATTTCCATTACTTAACTCTTCATTCTAACCTGCAGAATAGCAGAGATCATTATTGGCCTTAAAAATCAAATAAATGACCTTGATTAAGTTAATCTGATAATATTTAAAACACTTTCTCACATATGGCTGGACATGGTACTAATGAGGTCAAAGTTTGGTCTTGGTTTACGCCAGTTAGCTCCCTGCTGTGAGCAACTGGAATTATAGCCATGGGCTGTCTTTCCCACAATTTTAAGCCACCACTGCCAAGAGAGATGAAGTGTATGAATGCCTGTTGAGGGCTTGGTACCTCTCATCTTTAGTAGAAAAAAGGTCAAAGTACATGCTCAATTAATTAGTCATCCTAAAATGCTCTTCTTGATATTGAAATAGTGACCCAGGAACAGGCTTTTGAAAGATGGTGAGGTAGAGAATTTAAAATTCTGGGTTAGTATTCTCAAAGCTGAAGTTCTCGTCACTAATGAAGTGGAGTCTTTTAGTCTCCCTAGGCTTACTTTTATCTTTTTTAAAATGCGATAATAATACTTGTCCTGCCTACTTCAGAGAGTTGAACAACAAAACCGGAAAACATAAACTCATACTTTTTCTTTATATATTAACTCCTACTTCTCTGTTCTTTGTAGTGGGGTAGGGAAGATTAACATTGAAAAAAAAATTAGCATGGCTTCTTATTTTCTTTCCCTGCTTTGGGAGGTCTTCAGCCCTTTATTGGAGGGAATTGGAGCAAAGTTGGAAGGGGACACTTTTCTGAATGGAATGAAAATACCTTTTTGTGTGTGTGCTGGTGATTTGGGTTTGATTTCCCAAAGGGTGATCAGGAATTGTATCAAGGAAATGGAAGAAAACAGAAATTTAGGAGGAGAGTAAAAGAGGGTGGGGGTTATAGTTAATGGACACAGGAAGCTATAAAAGAATAGTTAAAATTTGTGACACTCCCTATCAGGAAAATGTGGACTAGGAAAGTCTCCCAAGCCCAGGAGATGTCTAAGCCTGTAAGTGATAGGTGGCTGTTGGTATACTGCTCAAGTACCTAGAAACTGTGGGATCAGGGTGTTGACCAACTGCTAAGCTTACAAGCAGTCTTATCTCTGCCACCGTCAGGTTCTCGCATGTACATGTAGTCCAGCAATACCCTAAAGAAATCTGTAAATCGAAAGAATCTCTCTTTATTAGCATAATGGTGTACAAACCTCTACCATTTGTTAAAGAGGCTATCTTCCAAGAAATAGACTCTAATCTGTAGAGAACAAATGGATGGTTACCAGAGGGGAGGTGGACGGGGGATGGGTGAAATAGGTGGTGGGGATTAAGGAGTGTGCTTGTGATGAGCACTGGGTGATGTATGGAAGTGTTAAATCAGTATATTGTACACTAAAATCACTATATTGTACACGTACTAATACTACACTGTATGCTAAATAACTGGAGTTTAAATAAAAACTTCAAAGAAAAAGAGACTATAAGGGGCACCTGGATGGCACAGTTGGTTAAGTGTCTGAGTTTTCATCTCAGCTCAGGTCTTGATCTCAGGGTTGTGAGATTGAGCCCTGTTTTGGGCTCCATGCTGGGTGTGGAGCCTACTTAAAAAAAAGTGGGGGGACGCCTGTGTGGCTCAGTTGGTTAAGCAACTGCCTTTGGCTCAGGTCATGATCCCGGCGTCTTGGGATCGAGTCCCACATCGGGCTCCTTGCTCCACGGGGAGCCTGCTCCTCTCTCTGCCTCTGTCTGCCTCTCTGCCTGCTTGTGTTCTCTCTCTGTTAAATGAATAAAAAAAAAAAATCTTAAAAAAAAAAAAAAAAAGGGCGCCTGGGTGGCTCAGTTGGTTAAGCAACTGCCTTCGGCTCAGGTCATGATCCCGGAGTCCCGAGATCGAGTCCCACATCGGGCTCCCAGCTCCATGGGGAGTCCGTTTCTCACTCTGACCTTCTCCCTTCTCATGCTCTCTCTCACTCTCTTTCCTAATAAAATAAATAAATAAACAAAATCTTAAAAAAAAAAGTGGGGAGGGGGTGCCTCAGTTGGTGGCTCAGTTGGTGGAGCCTCCAACTCTTGATTTCTGCTCAGGTCATGACCTCGGGGTCCTGGGATCAAGCCCCATGTCGGGCTCCATGCTCATTGGGGAGTCTGCTTGAAGATTCTCTCCCTTTCCCTCTGCCCCTCCTCCCAAATAAATAAATCTTAAAACAACAGCAATAACAACAAAAAGAGACTATATTTTCCCTATTGTATATTACCTGTGCTGAGCATGTTTGGGTACCCAGAGCCGAGATAGTGAAGCGTGGATGTTCTTCATATCCTCTAGCTCTGTAAATGACATCAGGACCACCATCAACAACCTAGAAATCTAAGCATAATTACTTCATTAATAAAATGATGACATATGGATAAACTGAATGGATAGGTATAATTACAGTTTGGGGGAGGAAATACAATTCTAGTAGTTACAGTGAAAATAAGTTTAAACAATTTTTAGAATGAAAATCATTTTGAGGTGGGGCTCCTGGGTGGCTCAGTGGGTTAAAGCCTCTGCCTTCAGCTCAGGTCATGATCTCGGGGTCCTGGGATTGAGCCCCGCATTGGGCTCTCTGCTCAGCAGGGAGCCTGCTTCTCTCTCTCTCTCTGCCTACTTGTGATTGCTCTCTCTGTCAAATAAGTAAGTAAAATCTTAAAAAAAAAAATCATTTTGAGGAAATTAGGATCAGAGAATATGACCTATAATTTTTTTAATTCTACTTTTAAAAAACATTTTAAATGTTTTTTGTAAAATAACATCAATTTTTGTGAATAGTCTATAGACATCTAGTGTATATAAAGTTCTATGTTTAACTGAATGCTAAATCAAGTTTAATTCAATTATTTTGTTTTCTTGTATTAAAATATGGTCAAGAAAAAAGTAAAATCATGTTTCTCACGTTGGACCACCACATGTCAAAGACTTTTTAAAATTGTTGCTCTTTATCTTCATTTTTCTTAAACCACTTTATTGAGGTTGACATGTAAAAACCTGCACATATTTAATATATACAACACTGACTTTTGGATTAAGTGTGCACTCATGAAGCCATTACCACAATCAAGGGCATTGACATATCCGTTACCTCCCTAAATTTCCTCCCTCTCCCTTCATGATATGATGATGTAGATGATGATGATGATAATGATCCTATTAACACTTAACATAAGATCTACCTCTTTAGCCAATTTTAAGTACACAATACAATATTGTTAGCTAAAGGAACTGTGCTGAATAGCAGACCTCCAGAACTTATTAATCTAACATAATGAAACTATGTACCGTTGACCTTCACCTCTCCGTTCTTCCCTACCCACAGACCCTGGAAACCACGATTCTAGTCTCTGCTTCTATGAGTTTGACTATTTTAGATTCCACATAGTAGAAGTGAGATCTTGTCATTCTCTGACTTCTTTCACTTAGCATATTGTCCTCAAAGTCCATTGCATTGTCACATATGGCAGGAGTTCTTTCTTTTTAGAGTCTGAATAATATTCAATTGTATGCATATAAAACACTTTTTTTACCTGTTCATCCATCAGTGGACATTTAGGTTGTTTAAATATCTTGCCAATTATGGGTAATGTGGTAGTGGAAGTATCTCTTCAAAATCCTGACTTTAGTTCATTTGGATAAGTATCCAGAAGTGGGATTTCTGTATCATATGGTAGCTCAATTGTTTACTTTTGAAGGTATGTCCATACTATTTTCCTTAGTGGCTATCCCAATTTGCATTCCCACCAACAGTTTACCAGGGATTCCTTTCCTCCACATCCTCACCAATGCTTATTATTTTCTGATTTTTTGGTAATGTGCGTCCTAGCAGATGTGGGTGATATCTCATTGTGGTTTTGATTTGCATTTCCCTGATGATTAGTGATGAGACCTTTTCACGTACTTGTTGGCCATTTGCTGCTTCTTTGGAAAAATGGCTATTCAAGTCTTCTGACCATTTTTTAGTTGGATTGTTTTTTACTATTGAATTGTACAAATTCCTTATATATTTTGGTTATTAACCCCTCATCTGATATACGGTTTGCAAGTATTTTCTCACATTCTATAGGTTGCTTTTTCATTTTGTTGATTTTTTTCTTTTATTTGCAGAAGTTTTTTAGTTAATGTACTCTCACTTGTTTATTTTTGCTTCCCCTGCGTGTGCATTTGGTCTCATATCTAAAAATTTCCAATTTCGTTCTTTGGTATGTGGATATCCAGTTTTCCCAGCACCATTTATTTAAAGACAATCCTTTCCTCATTTTGTATTCTTGGTGTCCTTGTCAAAGATTAGTTGACCATATATGAATGGACTCTCTATACTGTTCTTCTGATTTCTGTGTGTTTTTATGCCAGTATCATACTGTTTTGATTACCACAACTTTGTAAAATAGTTAGAAATCAGAAAGTATGATGTCTTCAGCTTTATTCTTTCTGAAGATTTCTTTAGCTATTTGGAGGGGGCTTTAATGCCACTAGAATTCTGATAGGAACTTGTATTGAATCTATATGTCGCTTTGGGTAGTATGGACATTCAACAATAATTATTAATTCTTTCAATCCATGAACACAGAATATCTTTCCATTTATTTGTATTTCTTCAATTTTTTTATTTCTCATTTTGTTTATTTATTTATTTATTTTTAAAGATTTTATTTATTTATTTGACACACAGAGAGAGATCACAAGTAGGAAGAGAAGCAGGCAGAGAGAGAGAGGAGGAAGCAGGCTTCCTGCTGAGCAGAGAGCCCAATGCGGGGCTCGATCCCAGGACCTTGAGATCATGACCTGAGCCGAAGGCAGAGGCCTTAAACCACTGAGCCATCCAGGCGCCCCTTGTTTATTTTTTTAAATTGAAGTATGTTTGGCATACAATATTACATTAGTTTCAGGTGTATAACATAGTGATTTGATATTTATTTACATGATGAAATGATCACCATGATGACTATACTTGCCATTTGTCACCATACGAAGTTATTGCAATACTATTGATCATATTGCCTATGCTATACTTTACAACCTGTGGTTTATGTATTTTATGACTGTCAGTTTGTACCTGTTAATCCCCTTCACCTACGTCATCCATCCCTCCACCCACCTCCCATTTGGCAACCACCAGTTGGTTCTTCGTTTATGAGTCTGTTTCTGTGTTTTTTTTTTTTTATTTTTTAGATTCCACATATAAATGAAATCAAATGATATTTGCCTTTGTCTTTGTTATTTCACTTAGCATAATGCACTCTAGGTACATTCATGTTATTGCAAGTGGCAAGATTTCATTGCTTTTTATGAATGAGTAATATTCCACGCCCTATGTATATGTACATATATACACATACATACACTATACACACACACACCACATCTTTATTGATTCATCTATTTATAGACACATATCACTTCTTTGTCTTGGTCATTGTAAATAGTGCTGCAATGAACATAGTGATGCATATACCTTCTAGAATTAGTGTTTTTGTTTTCTTTATATAAATATCCATTGCTGGATCATATGACATATCTATTTTTGAATTTTTGAGGAATCTTTATACTGTATTCCATAGTGGCTGCACCAATTTATGTTCCCACCAACAGTACCTGAGGATTTACTTTCTCTACATTTATTATTTTTTGGCTTTTTGATACTAGCCATTCTGACTTGTGTGAGGTGATATTTCATTGTGGTTTTGATTTTCTCTTCCCTGATGATTAATGATGTTTAGCATCTGTTCATGTGTCTGTTGGCGATCTGTATGTTTTCTTCAGCAAAATGTCTATTCAGGTCATCTGCCCATTTTTTAGACTGGATTGTTCGTTTTTTTTGGTGTTGAGTTGTATGAATTCCTTACATATTTTAAATATTAACCTCTTATCAGATGCATTATTTGAAAATATCTTCTTGCATTCAGTGGGTTGCCTTTTCATTTGTTAATGGTTTATTTTGCTATGCAAAGCTATTGAGTTTGATATAGCCCAATTGTTTATTTTTGCTTTTGTTGACCTTGCCTAAGGAGACAGATCCAAAAAAATATTGCTAACACTGATGTTCAAGGAAGCCTATGTTTTTTTTTTTAAGGTTTTCTATTTATTCATTTGAGAGAGATAAAGAGAGAGAGAAACAGCTTGAGCAGGAGTGAGGGTCAGAGGGAGAGGAAGAAGAAGACTCCCTGCTGAACAGGGAGCCCAATGGGAGTCTCAATCCCAGGACCCTGGGATCATGACCTGAGTTGAAGGTAGACACTTAACTGACACCATCCAGGTGTCCCAGCCTATATTTTCTTTTAGGGGTTTAGTGGTTTCAGACATTACATTTAGGTCCTTAATCCAATTTGAATTTGTTTTTATTTATGGTATAAGAATGTGGCCCAGTTTCATCTTTTACAGGAAGCGGTACGATTTTCCCAAAACCATTTGTTAAAGAGATTCTCTTTTTCCTGTTGTATATTCTTGCCTCCTTTGTTGGATTAACTGACCATATGAGTGTGATTTCATTTTTGGGCTCTTTATTCTGTTCTATTGATCTATGTGTCTATTTTTGTGTCAGTACCATACTGTTTTGATTACTATAGTTTTGTAGTATAGTTTAAAATCTGGGATTGTGATACCTCCAGCTTTGTTTTTTCTCAAGTTTGCTTTGGCAATTCAAGGTTTTTTTGTGACTCCATACAAATTTTGGGATTATTTGTTTAGTTCTGTGAAAAATGCTATTGGTATTTTAATAGGGATTGCATTAAATCTGTAGATTGTTTTGGATAGCATGGACATTTTAAGAATATTATTTTTTCCAGTTTATGAGCATAAGCACATTCCATTTGTGTCATCTTCAATTTCTTTCATCAGTGTTTTATAGTTTTCAGAGTACAGGTCTTCTACCTCTTTGGTTAAGTTTATTCCTAGGTATTTTATTCTTTTTGGTATAATTTAAAATGGGATTGTTTGCTTAATTTCTCTTTCTGCTACTTCATTATTAATATATAGAAATGCAACAGGTTTCTGTATATTGATTTTGTATCCTGCAATTTTATTGAATTTGAATCAGTTCGAGTAGTATTTTTGGTGGAGTCTTCAGGGTTTTCTATACATAGTATCATGTCATCTGCAAATAGTGACAGTTTCACTTCTTCCTTACCAACTTGGATGCCTTTTATTTATTTTTCTTATCTAATTGCTTTGGCTAAGACTTCCACTACCATGTTGAGTCAGAGTGGTGAGAGTGGACATCCTTGTCTTATTCCTGATATTTGAGGTAAAGCTCTCATTTTCTCACCATTGAGTATGATGTGAGTTGTGGGGGGTTTTTTGGTATTTATTTATTTATTTATTTGACAGAGAGAGAGATCACAAGTAGGCAGAGAGGCAGGCAGAGAGAGAGTGGGAAGCAGGCTCCCTGCTGAGCAGAAAGCCTGATGTGGGGCTCAATCCCAGGACCCTGAGATTATGACCTGAACCAAAGGCAGAGGATTTAACCCACTGAGCCACCTGGGTGCCCCCATGGTCTGTTTTAATATGGCTTTTATTATGTGGAGATATGTTTCCTCTAAACCTACTTTGTTGAGGGTTTTTATCATCAGTGGATGTTATACTTTGTCAAATGCTTTTTCTGTATCAACTGAAATGATCATATGGTTTTTATCCTTTCTCTTATTGATGTGATATATCACATTGATTGATTTGTGAATATTGAACCCTTGTATCCCAGGAATAAATGCCACTTGATCATAGTGAATGACTTTTTAAATATATTTTTGGATTTGGTTTGGTAATATTTGTTGGTGATTTGTGCATCTGTGCTCATCAGAGGTATTGGCCTGTAGTTTTCTTTTTTTGTGGTGTCTTTATCTGGTTTTGGTGTCAGGGTAATGCTGGTCTCATAGAATGAATTTGGAAGCGTTCCTTCCTCTTCTATTTTTTGGAGTAGTTTGAGAATCATAGGTATTAACTCTTCTTTAAATTTTTGGTAGAATTCACCTGTGAAGCTAATTGGTCCTGGACTTTCATTTTTGGATTTTTTTGATTACTGATTCTAATTCATTGCTATTACTTGGTCTGTTCAAATTTTCTGTTTCTTCCTGATTTCTATTTCTTCCTATTTCTTCCCAATTTTGGGAAGCTATATGTTTTTAGGAATTTATTCATTTTTTTCTAGGTTGTCCAATTTTTTTTTTTAAAGATTTTATTTATTTGACAGAGAGGAATGAGATCACAAGTAGGCAGAGAGGCAGGCAGAGAGAGAGGGGGAAGCAGGCTCCCTGCTGAGCAGAGAGCCCGATGCGAGGCTCAATCCCAGGACCCTGAGACCATGACCTGAGCTGAAGGCAGAGGCTTTAACCCACTGAGCCACCTAGGCACCCTGTAGGCTGTCCAATTTGTTGGCATATCATCTTCCCTTTATATTTCTGTGGTGTTGGTAATTATTTCTCTTCTTTTATTTCTGACTTTATTTATTTGAGTCCTCTCTTTTCTTTTCCTTCTTTTGCTTTGTGTTTTTGTTTTTGTTTTTTGTTGGATGAGTCTGTTTAAAGTTTTACCAATTTTGTTGATCTTTTCAAAGAACTAGCTCCTGGTTTCATTGATCTGTTCTATTGTTTTTTTCTAGTTCATTTATTTATGCTCTAATCTCTATTTTCTTCCTTCTACTGGTTTTGGGCTTTGTTTGTTATTCTTTTAGTAACTCCTTTATAGGTTAGGTTATTTATTGGAGATTTTTCTTGCTTCTTGAGGTTGGCTTGTATAGCTATAATCTTCCCTCTTTGAATGGCTTTGAAGCATCTCAAAGATTTTGGACCATTGTGTCTTCATGTTTACTTATCTCCATGTATTTTTTATTTCCTCATTGATTTCTTTGTTGACCTATTTATTATCTAGTAACATATTATTTAATCTCCATGTGTTCATAGTCTTTCTAGATTTTTTTCTTGTGGTTGGAAAAGATGCATATTATTATTTCAAACTTTTTCCATTTGTTGAGACTTCTGAAACTGGTTTTTTCTACTGTTGTAAGGAAGAGAGAGGGAAGAGTGAAAATGGTTGCAAGTCTATGGTATATTTCAGTTGCTATAAGTTATTTACAAATTGGAGGGTATAAAATATTTGAAGATAATGAAAAGCAGAGTGCCCCCAAAAGAAGATAAATAAGAAATATGTGCTATAAATAATGACGGGTTTTCCTTTGAAACATAATTTTTCCCTATAATTGCTTATCTTGTGATCAATACAATCTTAAAAGAAAAATTATTGTTTATCACAAAATAAGGCCAATTTTATTAGTTTTGGCCTGATTGTATAGATATAGTTAACTTGTTATTTTACCATAGAGACCTTTTAAAATTGATTAATCATGCATTTACTTATTTTTATTCAGTAGGTGTGTCCAAATCTAAAAACTGTATGTCTTGTACTTATATTTATATTTATCTCTCCTTGCATATTATTTGTGCTCTATGTGTAATATATTATATATATAAAGTTGTACCTTTTATCATTGTATAATTTGGTCTTTATCTTGCTAGTGTTTTATATACCCATTTTTTATCCAGTAAGATGCACTATTTCACCCATGGAGGAGTCTCCTTTACCCCAATAAAATGAGGTCCATAGAGTATGTTCATTCCTCCATATGCTTTTCTTCCCTCTGCCCTCTGTTCCTCCTATTTTCCTTTTCATTCTATATTTCAAGTCATGTAATCCAATCACTCATTGCTAGATTGTAGAGTAGTTGTATGTTCAGTTTTTAAAGAAACCTCCAAACTGTTTTCCAGAGTGACTGATTTCATTTTTTATTCCAACCAGTGATGTCTGAATAATCAAGTTTTTCTGCATTCTCACACCAGCAGTTGGTTTATTGCTATTTTTTATTTTAGTCATTCTGAAAGATGTATAGTGATAGCACATTCTGGTTTTAATTTGCATTTTCCTGAGAGCTAATGAGGTTGAAAAACTCTTCGAGTGTTTATTTTTTCATATGTATATCCTCTTCAGTGAAATGTTTCTTCATATCTTTGTCTACTTCCTATTGAGATTTTTTGATTTTCTACTATTGAATTTTGAGAACTCTTTATATATCCTAGGTATGAGTGCTGTCTTAGTCCATTCAGGCTGCAATAACAAAGTACTACAGACTGGGTATCTTATAAATAAGAGAAATTTATTTTATTTCTCACAGTTCTAGAAGATGGAATTCTGAGATCAGGATGCCAGCATAGTTGGATGAAGGCCCCCTTTTGTGTTGCAAACTTCTCATTTTATTCTCAAACGGTGGGAAGGGGCTAGGGGCCTCCATGGAGCTTTTTAATAAGGAACTAATCCCAATGATGAAGGTGGAAAGTTTATGACTTTACCACCTCCCAATGCTCCCACCTACTAATACCATCTTCTGGGGGTTAGGGTTTTAACATACGAATTTTGGGAGGACACATTCAGACCATAACAAACCCCTTGTCATATGTATGGTTTGCAGGATCCTACACTGTAGCTTGTCTTTTCATCCTCTTCACAGAGTCTTGTGCAGAATAAGTTTTTAATTTTGATTAGACCCATTTATCAATTTTTTCCTTTCATAGGTCATGTTTTCATTGTCAAGTTTAAGAACTCTTTGGTTAGACCTAGATCTTGAAGACTTTCTCCTTTGTTTCTTTCTAAAAGTTCCATAGTTTTAGTCTATTATTCATTTTTGTGTTAATTTTTATATTAAGATATCGATATATTGAAAATTATTCTCAATATATTGAGATTTATATTGAGAAACTTTTTTTTCTTTTGCCTATAGATGTCTAATTGCTCCAGCACCATTATTGAAATGGTCTGCTGAACTCCTTCTTCTTCTTCTTTTTTTTAAAGATTTTATGGGGGTGTCTGGGAGGCTCAGTTGTTAAGCTTCTGCCTTTGGCTCAGGTCATGATCCCAGGGTTCTGGGATCGAGCCCTGCATCAGGCTCCCTGCTCAGCAGGAAGCCTGCTTCTCCCTCTCCCACTCCCCCTACTTGTGTTCCTTCTCTTGCTGTTTCTGTCAAATAAATAAATAAAATAATAAATAAATAAATAAATAATAAAATCTTTAAAAAATAAAAATAAAAAAATAAAGATTTTATGTATGTATTTGAGAGAGAGAGAAAGCGGGAGCAGGTGAGTGGGGGGGAGGGGCAGAGGGAGAAGAAAAAGCAGACTCCACACTGAGCATGGAGCCTGACGTGGGGCTCAGTTCCACAACCCTGAGATCATGACCTGAGCCGAAATCAGGAGTCCAAAGTTCAACTGACTGAGCCACCCTGGCACCCCTGGTCGGCTGAACTTTTTTTAAAAAAGAGTTTATTTATTTATTGGAGAGAGAGAAATCCAAAGAGAGAGTATGAAAGGGGGAGGATCAAGAAGCAGACTTCTCACCGAGCAGGGAGCCTGATGCAGGGCTTGATTCTGAGATTCCGGGATCATGGCCTGAGCCAAAGGCAGTTGCTTAATTGCCTGAGCCACCCAGGTGCCCTGCTGAACTTTTTAACTGGAAAATTATTTTTAAGTGTTGTACTTGAATCCCTTTAGGTACTTTTATTGTTTTCCATTTTTTTTATATTCAGATTTTTATCTGGTCTTTCCAGTATTGTAGTTTAATCATTACTAAAAACTCCTTGTACTGCCTGGCCTTTTTCCCCCGGGAGCTATAGAATGACTATCCTTTTCCTTTATTTTATCATTGAGCTTCAGATCTGCTTATCTAGATATATTAATGAGCAGAAAGGCTTGAGGAGGTGAAAGATGAAGTGTTTAGCCTGTGGTAACGCCCAGGCAAGCTAGCAATTCCTTGCTAGGATACCTGAGGGAAGTTTTTCTTCTCCTCATTTCCCCTGTGTTCTTCTAGCTTCTGAAACAGAGGGGATAAAAAGTCAACTGAAATAGTAGCTTTTTTTAGCACACTAATATTGGTATTCACCAGGGAGTTCTGAGCTCTTCACATGAGTCATCACTCCCAATAAAGACTAACACCTCACCCAGCTGCTTTTGATCCCAGAAACTATTTGGCATGGGAGAGGAAAATAGGCTGTGGTTGGAAATGCAGGGGAACGAAGGTCTATTTAGTTCCCAAGAATGTGTGCTTCACGAAGAGTCTTTTACCTTATTGTTTTTAACAGCTGCATAGTATTTCTCACAAGGAAAATACTATGTTTCTAGTTTTGTCACTGAATTGCCTTTGCAGTGGTGTTATCCTGTGTCCCACCTGTGTTTGACTAGAACAGTCTAACATATATCCCTAATCTCAAATTTTAGTCTCTGATACTATTCACTCCTATAGGGAACCAGTATTCCTTGTAAAGTTTTTTGATTTCTTTTTTTTTTTTTAAGATTTTATTTATTTATTTATTAGGAAAGAGAGAGAGTGAGAGAGAGCATGAGAAGGGAGAAGGTCAGAGTGAGAAGCGGACTCCCCATGGAGCTGGGAGCCCGATGTGGGACTCGATCCCGGGACTCCGGGATCATGACCTGAGCTGAAGGCAGTTGCTCAACCAACTGCACCACCCAGGGGCCCAGTTTTTTGATTTCTTATCTCTATACAGGGAACTTTTAAATGGGCAGAGAACATCTTATTGCCAGAATCAAAATTCTGGAGTACTAGTGAACATGCATAGCAACAACCAAGATCTCTCTGGCCCAACTGTGATAATTTGAGCATTCAAAGAATGATAATTATACTTTATTGGAATGATTTTAATCTATAAAAGCATTAAGAACAATGTACCAGACTAAAATGGTAGCATAGGAGACCCTAACCTCTGTCCGCCTATAAAGATCAACAATTAAACAGTTATCCATGACCAAAAACAGCTCTGGGAGACATGTGGAGTCCACTTAAAAACTCCAGCAACACAGTGGAACAAAAAACTGGAGAATTACTGTACAAAAAGGGAGGGAAAACAGCTTCATTTTTCCTGTATCGTTCCATTTTCCAAGTGGGCATTACTTAGTGCCCACCAGGAGCTCCCAGGCTAGAACAGTTTCCTTCACTGAGAAAGGGAGAGCAGAGTGAGCAGATTCCCCAGCCTTTCAAGTGACCCACCCCCTACCACCTATGAAGGACCTGCTTTGGTTTCACCCCATGCAGAGACAGGCAAAGTTGAGATGTATAGAAATGGCTAGGCATGAGGAATAAAAATAGAAACTACCAACTTCAGGCTCTCAATGGGATCGACCTTGGTTCCCAGTGACCAGTACTACAGGGAATTCTAGCAGGTTCACCATGGAAGAAACCAATGATCAGTGCAGCTGCCACAGACCTCCTGCAGATTTTACCAGTTTTCCACCCTAGAGGTATTCCCATTCCCACATGCCAGATACCTGAGTCTCTCCCGGCTCCCTAAGCATCCTCCCCACTCCCACACTACCCCCTACCCTGTGCCTGCTGTAGCGTAGGCCTCTACAGCTGACAGATGCAGGATGTCAGCCAAGACCACCACAGCTGTCTCCCACCAATGTGTGTGCCCTTGAGGTTAGCCCCTCCAGGTGTACACTGCACGCCAGTGGCCAAATGCCTGTCACTGGCCTCCACCAATGTGTACGAGCACATGGCAAGATCCTGTGGCCAAGAAAGTGCATGCTGGCAGCCAAGACCCTCATAGAAGTTTGTGGGTCCTGATTCAGTCCTTTCTCTTATTACTGGCTGGCACTACTGGGCTTGCCTATAGCTAACCCAGCCCTGCTGTGCACCTACACATTCCTGCTTCAACTCACATCACTGGCCTCCACTGCCATGCATCTGTGGAGACACCATGGAGACACAGGAGTGCATACCCACAGCCAGGGCCCCCACAGCTTCTTGTGGATGCAGATAGGCCCTGTCTCCTGCCACTGCCCTGTACAATGAAGCTCACCTGCAGCTAGGCAGCTTTTCTAGTTTTATACCTGCATGACTCCAACCTGACTCCCCGAACGGTCCTCCTTTGCTGTGCATCTGTGGCAAGCACCAGCAGCCATGGAAGTACACGCTGATAGCCAGTATCCTTCCAGCTACTGGTGTCCCCACAGTGGGCCCCAGCACTTGCTTCTTGCCCTGGGTCCTACCAACTACATTTGCATCTGCAACTGGGTCTTGCCACTAGACAGACACCTACAGCTACCAATGCTAAATCATTAAACAATAGAAAGTCAGAACAGACCAATAACAAATAAGGAGATTGACTCAGTAATCAACATCCTCCCAAAAAAGAAAACCCCAGGACCAGATGGCTTCATGGGTGAATTATACTAAACATTTAATGAAGAATTAATACTCAAACTCTTCCAAAAAAATTGAAGAGAAGGGAACACTCTCAACCTCATTTTGCAAGGCCAGCCAGACAAGGACCATGCAAGAAAAAGAAATTACAGGCCAACTTCCCAGATAAGTATAGAGGCATAAATCCTCAACAAAATACTAGCAAACTGAGTTTAACAGTACATTAAAAGGATCATGCGCCATAATCAAATGGATTTATTCTGAGGAAGCTAAGATGGTTCCACATATGCAAATCAGTAACTCTGATGCACCACATTAATAGAATGAAAGACGAAAACCGTATGACATCTCAACAGATGCAGAAAAAGCATTTGACAAAATTCAACATGCATATATGATGAAAACTCTCAACAAATTGGGAATAGAAGGAATGTAAATCCAACTTAATAAGTACTATATATCCATAGCTATATTATACTTGCTGGTGAAATGTCGGAAGTTTTCTAAGGATCAGAAACGAGACTCTCTCACTCTCACAAGTCCTTTTCAACATGGTACTAGAAGTCCTGACTAGAGCAATTAGGCAGAAGAAGAAAAAAAGGCATCCAAATGGGAAAGGAAACAGTAAAATTGTCTCTCTTAGCTGATGATATTATATATATATATATACATATATATATGCAAAATCTTGAAAGAACTATACCACAAAACCATTAGAACTAATAAATGAACTTAGTAAATTTCAGGATACAAAATCAATATACAAAAATCAGTTGTATTTTTTTAAAAGATCTATTTGAGAGAAAGAGTGAGAAAGAGCACAAATGGGGGAGAGGTAGAATGAACGGAGGAGGGAGAAAATCTCCAACAGACTCCCTGCTGAGCACAGAGCTGAACCAGGCCCATCCCACAACCCTGAGATCATGATCTGAGCTGAAACCAAGAGTTGGATGGATGCTCTACTGACTGAGCCACCCAGGAACCCCAGCTGCATTTTTATACATGAACAGTGAAGTATCCGAAAAAGAAACAAACCAATAAACAAAAACCAAAACCATCCCTTTTACAAGAGCATCAAAAACTGCCAAAACAAAACAAAACAAAAAAACAAAAAAACCCCCAAAAACTGCCAAATACTTGGGAATAACAAATCAAGGAAGGAAAGATCTATACACTTTAAACTATAAGACAGTTCTGAAACACATTGAAGACACATAAATGGAAAAGTGTTCCATGTTCATTGATCAAAAGAGTTAATATTATTAAAATGTCCATACTTTTCAAAACCATCTACAGATTCAAAATCCCTATCAAAATTCCAATGGCATTTCTTTACAGAAATAGAAAAAAGGATCTGAAAATCTATGTGGAATCACAAAAGACCATGTATAACCACAGCATTCTTGAGAAAGAACAAAGCTAGAGGTATCACACTTCCTGATTCCAAACTATGTTACAGAATGATAGTAATTAAAACAGCATAGTACTTGCATAAAAACAAGCAGAGAGACAATGGAACAGAATCATGAGCTCAGAAATAAACCCATTCATATGTGATCAATTAATATTTGATAAGAGAACCAAGAGTACTCAGTGGGGAAAGGACAGTCTCTCTTTAATAAATGATGTTGGGAAAATTGGATATCCCCATGCAAAAGAATGTAAGTGGACCTCTGTCTTATAGCACTCACGAACATTAACTCAAAAAGGATTAAGGACTTACTTTAAAACTGGAAACCATGAACTTCTAGAAGAAAACATAAATGATAAGCTCCTGACATCAGTCTTGGCAATGATTTTTTTTTGTATATGACACCAAAAGCACAAGCAACAAAAGCAAAAAAAGAACAAAAAAGAACAAGTGGGACTACATCAAACTGAAAAACTTCTGCATAGTAAAAGAGACAATAAACAAAGTGAACAGGCAACATATGGAACAGGAGAAAATATCTGCAGATCATTTATATAAGAGATTAATATTCAAAATGTTTAAAGAACTTCTATAACTCAATAGCAAAAAAAATCCAATTACAAAGTGGGTAGAACACTTGAATAGACATTTTTTTCTCCAAAGAAGACATTTAAAATTGAAAAGGTGCTCAACGTGGCTAACCATCAGGGAAATGCAAATCAAAACCACCATGAAATATCACCTTACACCTGTTAAAATGGTTATTATCAGAGAAGAGAGAAAATGCTGGCAAGAATGTAAAGGAAAGGGAGCCCTGTGGGCTGTTGGTGGAAGAGTCACTGTGGAAAACAGCATGGAGTTTCCTCAAAAGGTTAAAAATAAGTTTTAAAAATTAAAACTGCCGGGCGCCTGGGTGGCTCAGTTGGTTAAGCGACTGCCTTCGGCTCGGGTCATGATCCCGGAGTCCCGGGATCGAGTCCCATATCGGACTCCCGGCTCTGCGGGAAGTCTGCTTCTCCCTCTGACCTTCTCCCCTCTCATTCTCAGTCTCTTTCTCTCTAATAAATAAATAAATAAAATCTTTAAAAAAAAGAATTAAAACTGCCATATGATTCAGCAACCCCAGCTCTGATCATATATCTGAAGGAAATAAAATCACTATCTTAAAGAGATATCTAT
This sequence comes from Nasua narica, assembly GCA_028533885.1. NCBI lineage: Eukaryota > Metazoa > Chordata > Mammalia > Carnivora > Procyonidae > Nasua > Nasua narica. The sequence continues at coordinate 26,326,086 of CM052807.1, read as the reverse complement.
ACCCCCATGTTCATTGCAACATTATTCACAATATCCAAGACATGGAAACAACCTGAATGTCCACCAATGAATGAATAGGTAAATAAATTTTGGTACATATATGCAATAGAATATTATTCAGCTATAAGAAAGAAGGAAATCCTCCCACTATGGCAAAATGGATGGACATTGAGGGCATTTTGCTGAGTGAAATAACCTTAAAGAGAAATATTGTATGATCTCAGTTATATGTGAAATCCAAAAACATTGAAATCCTAGAAACAGAGTAGAGCAGTGGTTGTCAGTGGTTGAGTATTGGGGAAGAGGGGATATATTGGTCAAAAGGGACGAACTTCTGGGATAAGATGAGTAAGTTCTGGGGCTGTATCCTATAGCTTGGTAACTATAGTTAATAATACTGTATTGTGTACTTGGAAGCTGCAAGGAGAGGAGAGCTTTAATGTTCTCATTATAGCAACAAAAACAAAATGATAATTGATGTAGTGTTTGGAAAGTTTGGTGAGGTCAGTGGGGTCCCAAACCGATGGCCAAGAAAGAATTCTTGAGATGTCTTTGGTGCAAAATGGTGGTTTTATTAAAGCCGGGGCAGACCCAGGGGCAGAAGGACCTGCTGCCACAGCTGCCTGCTATCTCTTGCTGTCCCAAGATCGTGAGAAGCAAGTGATTATGTTCCTTGGGATTAGGAGAAGTAAAGATAGGGGATTTCCAAAAGGACTTTATTATTATTATTATTTTTTAGGACTTTCATTTTTAAAAAAATTTTTTTTATTTATTTTACAGAGAGAGAGACAGTGAGAGAGGGAACACAGGCAAGGGGATTGGGAGAAGGAAGAGGAGGCCTCTGGCAGAGCAGGGAGCCCAATGCGGGGTTGGGGGGGGTGCTCAATCCCAGGACCCTGGGATCATGAACTGAGCAGAGCAGACAACTGACCTGCTGAGCCACCCAGGTGCCCCGCAAAAGAACTTTCATATGTTAAAGAAGACTCAGGATCCTGGAGGAATGTCATAATCTGCCTATTTCAAGTATTTATCAAAGGCCTGCAAGTTATGAAGACATTTAATTTTATCTACATTTCCTTCTGCCTTTGTTGCCCACATCAGTAATTATGCTAGGTGAACAATGTGTTAACTAACCTTATTGTGGGAAACACTTCACAATACATACATGTAGCAAGCCATTACATTGTACACCTTAAACTCACACAATGTCAATAAAGCTAGAAAAATAAATGAATAAGTAAATAAAATCCTCTCCAAAACCCTCCCCCCAAAATCAATGTACCAAAAGCGTAGTTGTAAATTACCACACAAAGAAAGTGACTCTGTTAAGATATAATAACATGAAATCTTGTTATCCACCTTGTTTTTGTTGATTAGTATTAGGGTTTGTTTTCGTGCTTTATGCTTATTATAGATGAACCATACAAATTGTTATGTTAATTTTTGCTTTAGAAGTCCAAATTTGAAATCAAAGGGTAATAGGAGGGGGATTATCAATAAAATAGCCCTGAAATGATGGTTGATGAGATCTCTAGGGAACATGTAAAGAAACCACAATGTCTCTTCAACACAAATCAGGCAATGCAGCTTTAATTATCTGATTATAATTCAGATAAGAACGCTAATCTAGGGGCGCCTGGGTGGCTCAGTTGGTTGAGCGACTGCCTTCGGCTCAGGTCATGATCCTGGAGTCTCGGCATCGCATCGAGTCCCGCATCAGGCTCCCTGCTCTGATAGGAGCCTGCTTCTCCCTCTGACCTCATCCCTTTCATTCTCTCTCTCTCTCTCTGTCTCAATTAAATAAAATAAATCTTTAAGAAAAAAAAAAAGAACGCTAATCTAATCCATCTTAATCATGGCGTATGAAATTGTATAGAAAACTTAAGTAAAATGGTAAGGTTGAAACTTTAGATATACCCAGAGGACACATAAAAGTCATACAAAATCCAAACCTACTCTAAAATCCTCACTGAGTCAGGGACTTGGGTGGGATTCCTTGTTACCAAAACAGGTAGATGGTGACAGCAAGAAGGGCTAGTGTGTTACTGCAAAATAAAGCAGAATCATCCTGGAAGTAGCATTCTGAACTCACGGGTCCAGAGTCTCTGACTATAAGCTAACTCTCCACCTGCGGCACAATTCTGAATCACAGATAGGGTGACCTTAGCAAGTCTGACAGTATTGCTGCTCTTCTAAGCTGAGAAAGTGACTTTGCAAGCCCAGGAAGAGGTAGAAATAGAGATAGAAATGTAGAAAAAGTAAAAGTAAATTAACTGCATGGTATTAATATTTCATTCCTTCGTTTAGGAATAAGTTTTATGGCAATTGTGTAAACTGTTATTTTTGTACTTTAAAATGTTTAAAACCAAGGGAATATATTTTTAATTTGTCATATTGAAAAGAATGTGGTCATAAGAATCTGATTTGTTAACTGGTGAATTTAGAATAGGTTTGTAAAAGTATTCAAGTCCTAATGAAGATCTGTCATTATTGCTGTAAAGTTGGCATTGCTTTGGTTACTGCGTGAAACGCTGGAACAACGTTGATGTATTGAATTTGTGATGGTGGTTTAAAAAGTTTAAGAGAAGAGGGGTAACAGTCAAGCAAACAATTGCATAAAAAGTTTAAGAGAAATTACTTAATAAAGCTTGTTTGGGAAAGATTTAGAGAACTTTAGTGTGTCAAAATTATCAACTAATTGAGCATTAATGACAGAAGTGAAGGCAGGTATTTTTAAATTTTTAGTAAAAAGTATACTTGATTTATAAATAAACTAAAATTTGTAAATTGAGCTTAAAGCCTTCTGACAAACTCTGCAGTTGATTTCAAGGTTAATAAGTTGAATATGAATTTAAACACAAACAGCATATTGCTCTTCTCCCTTTGCCTGGTTAATGTCTATTTAGTTTTTGGCTTTCAGGTTATATATTTTTCCATAAGGGAAGCATCTGTGTTGGTTACAAATGCTTATGGCTGGGAGTAAAATAAAATCAACAGCAACTTAAAGATGTAATGGGTTTATTTGTCTCACAAGATAACAAATACAGGGATGGTACAGTTGCTTAAAGATATTTATAAGGACCCAGGGTTCTTCTCTCTTTCTGCTCTGCCATCCTTAGGGTGTGCCTTTTGTCCTTAAAATCACTAGTCGGCTGCTGTGTCTAAAAGCATTGTGCCCCAGTTCAGGCAGAAAGAAAATGATAAGAGACAAAGGGCAAAGAACAAAAGCCTCTTGTGAGACTTTGTCTTTTTTATTCAGGAAAGATAATGTTTCCCTTGGGACTTTTGCCTGCCTCCTCATTGGCCAGAAATGTGTCACATGGTCTTCCCTAGCTACTAGAGGAAGGCAACCGGGAAGAGAATTGGAGTGGGTGCTGATTGACTCTGTATCTCTGATCTCTGACACTGGCTTAGATGCCCTCTTTTTTATATTCCTCATAGCACTCAGTAAAGGAAGAGACCAATTAGAATACCTTTGAATGCTATAATCAGTGCAGATTTGAAGAGTAGTGGATAAAAAAATGCAAAGAGTATATTCTATTATATTTTACCAACTTAGATGCTGTTCATATGCATTAACAGTGACCAAATTGAAAACTCTACGAGAGCAATATATGGCATATATGATGGTTGCCTAGCACCTTCTCTCTTTTTTTGTTGCATTTTTTGAGGTATAATTGACATATAACATTATATCAGTTTCAGGTATACAACAGAATGATTTGATATTTCTTTTCTTGTAATGAGAGGATTTCTAAGATTTACTCACTTCATGACTTTCCCAGCACCTTTTCTTTTCTTTTCTTTTGTTTTTTGTTTTGTTTTGTTTTGTTTTTTTGTTTTTTTGAGAGAAAGAGTGCACATGCTTGAGCCAGAGGTGGAGAAGGGAGGGGCAGAGGGAGAGAGAGAATCTTAAACAGGCTTCATGCTCAGCATGGAGCCCAATATGGGGCTGGAGCCCAACACGGGACTGGAGCCCAACACTGGGTTCCATCTCATGACCCTCCAGTCATGACCTGAGCCAAGATCAAGAGTCAGATGCTTAACCGATTGAGCTACCCAGCACCCTTTGCAGCACCTTTTTTTTTTAAGGTTTTATTTATTTATTTGACAGAGAGATAGAGAGAGCCAGAGAGCACAAGCGGGGGGAATGGTAAAGGGAGAAGGAGAAACAGGCTCCCTGTTGAGGAGGGAGCCTGACATGGGGCCTAGTCCCAGGATCCTGGACTCATGACCCGAGCCCAAAGGCAGACGCCCAAAGGATTGAGCCACCCCAGGGGCCCCACACCTTTTTTTTTTTTTTAAATAAAGATTTTATTTATTTATTTGAGAGAGAGAGAGTGAGACAGTGAGTACAAGCAGGGGGAGGGGCAGAGGGAGAGGGAGAAGAAGACTCCTCTGCCGAGAAGGGAGCTTGACATGGGGCTCAATCCCAGGACTGTAGGATCGTGACCCAAGCTGAAGGCTGCCGCTTAACTGACTGAGCCACCCCGCCACTCCTCCAGCACCTTTTCTTGAGGAGCTTGCTACTCAAAGTGTGGTCATAGACCAGCAGTGTCAACATCAGGGGTTTGTTAGAAATGTAGACTATCAGGCCCTCCCCACATCTATGAATCAAAATCTATGTTTTAACAAGATCTCTAGGTCATTTGTTTGGACATTTGCTCCCTGGACTTCCAGTTGCATAAGCCAATACATTTCTTTTGTGCTTAAACTTGTTCTGCCATTTGCTTTTGAAAGAATCCTGAGTGATCTAGACAGTCGCCATATATCATTAGGTACTTTATTCCTTACCGTGATTCATACATTATTGTTGATTTGAATTTATAATGGAATCAATCAATTATACGCTCTTGGATCACAAAACAGATACATAAAGAATAGCAAATGGATTTTAACTGTCATCCTAACCTTGGTCAATTGTTCGTAGTTCCCTGGCCACACTCATCGTGTTTGCATATGGGGACATTGATGCTACCCTTTTTTTTTAAGGTTTTATTTTTATTTATTTGACAGAGAGAGAGAGCACAAGCAGGCATAGCAGCAAGCAGAGGGAGAAGGAGAAGCAGGCTCCCCGCTGATCAGAGAGCCTGATATGGGGCTCAATTCCACGACCCTGGGATCATGACCTGAGCTGAAGGCAGACACCTAACCAAATGAGCCACCCAGGCACCCCTGATGCCACCCTTTATCTCGGAGCAGATTCATATTTCATAGTGTAGTGAGGGACGGTAGTGATAGATCGGCTTCAATGTTCCTCCTCATTCATTGATTCAACAATTCATATATTCTCTTCCTGCACAGACAGGTAAAGCCTATACATAGAATGGTAAAATGTGAAATCTGGAAGTGAACTTGGGACTCTTCTAGTTTAGTATTCTTCTGCTACCTGGACTTAAATGTTCTACCACTAAAGGTAAAAAACAATTGTCATAATAAAAAGCATTAGGCTAGTAGTCATAATCTTTCCTCCTCCAAATTTTTATACAATTTGTGCTTCCTATTTAAAAAAAAAAAACAGAATCTAGGTAAGACAGCATCTGAATTAGAATAAAATTACATATTAACTGTTAAAATTATAAAAGAACTCTTTTATGGTGTTCTGGTAGGAACATCTTGATTTCCAGGTGCTGTGTCTCTTACATAAGTTTTAGCTCTCCACCTTCTTACTTTCATAGGTGAGGAAGCTGAGACTTCCTTGGTTTTGAGACTTGTCCAGATGGAAGCCTGTAAACTGTGTTCTGAATACGTTCCTTGCTTTCCCACTACTCCGAGGGCTTCCTCTCCAACCCTCTTCCTCTTTCTTTTTACTACCATATATACATCCACAGATAAAGGCAATGTCCTTTACCATATTCTTTGCTAGGATCAGCTGGTTGGAAATCACAGATGAGAAAAAAAAAAGAAATCACAAATGAGAGAAAAACTTAAATGAGAAAGGACTTGTATGAGAACCCAGGATGATGTGGAAAGAAAACAAAGTGATATAAAGGAATTGCATGAAAGGGTTTGTTGGGGGTGATGGAACTCTTCTGAGTTCCAATTGTGTGGTGGCCATGCAGATGTCTACAGGTGCTAAAATTATTAGAACTGTACACCCCTCTCCCAATTTTACTGTATGATAATTTAAAATAAAAATAAATAAATAAAATCATAAAACAAAGCGTGGGGGCAGCTGGGTGGCTCAGTTGGTTAAGCATCAGACTCTTGTTTTCAGTTCAGGTCATGATCTCAGGGTCATGAAATGGACCCTGCTTAAGATTCTCTGTCCCTCTCCCTCTACCCAGCTCTCTCTCTCTAAAAACAAAAAAAGAAAAGAAAGTGTCAAACACTGCAAAGAGGCCATGCCTTCACTATCTCCTAAATAGTCATAAAGGAAATGTAATGAAGATCTAGGCTATATGGTGAGTAACTAATTATAAATAATATAGGTTAAAAGACCTACCAAATTTATATATGTGCTGATTTCCAAGACTATATATTGTGGATGTTTCACTTTGTTTTTTCTTTTTTTACCAGCAAAGTACATCTTTTTGGTAGAGAGAGGTTGGTAACTTTTTTTTAGTTTGGTGTGATATGTGAATCTTTTTTAGAGCATGTTTTATTAAATAGTAAACTATTGTGCTTAGTTTACTATATTCTTATTTATATACTTATATATAAGTAATTCTTATTTATATACTTATATATACTATTTATATATATACTTATTCTATATTTATTCTTACTATAGTGTTAGTTCTATTTGCATCCCACAGAGATCTAGCAAGTAAATCATAGGTTAATAAGGGTGTTTTTCTGTTTCTTTGCTTACTTGATTCATGTATGCTATTTATTGGAAAAGACACTGATGCCCAGCTAAGGCTCTTAACCTTGCCACACCTACATACTCGATGTTAGAAATTTGGTTGCATAATCTTGTATAGTTCCTGTTTCCAACATCGATGCTGAGTACACTTAAACATTTAGGACCCACTTTGCACAAATTAACACTACTGATTGACTGACCACCTTCCTTTGCCTGAGGGATATGTCTTTTAGCCCATCTACCTTTTCTCTAAATTAGCTTGCTTCTAGACTTGCCACATTTGATTTGCTCTACTTTCTTTGTCCCTTTGTCCTCAAATGGGATGGCCTACATTACTTATTTTTATTACGTTGCAAGTTCCCCCATCTTCTCCATCACACTTTTTTTGGGTTGATCATGATTCATGTTCTACTCTTAGTGACACATGTATTTTTAATATGATCTAACACTTGAGGAAAATATCAACTCTCCTTTTACATATCACATATTATTTATTGTAATCCATTACTCAGATTCACTCTCTTTCCAATTCTGAGAAATCACCTTCTTAAATGTACTATCTCAAATCATGAAATTGAGTATTTCTTTAAAATGAGCCCTCTTTTAACACAGCTTTGTTCCTGTTAAGTTACTTGTCTGAATGTGACTGCAAAGAAAATATAAAGGATTTACAGGGATTTTTTTTTTAATTTAAAAGAGAATGCTTTTTCTTTTCTCTTTAAATAGCTTTCAACCAGAATCGTCTAAGAGAGGCAAAGATATAACCTATTCACTTGGATCCACCTTCCCATACAGAAAAATCTTAAAGTCTCCAGCTTTTCTGATTAGAAACCTCGTACTTCCTTTTTAAGTGTACAGTTGTATGAGGTTTTTTTAATCGATAGGCTTTTTTTTAAAGAATAGTTTTAGATTTACAGAGAAACTGAGCAGATAATAGAGAATTCCTATATAACCTCTTCCCCCCACCCCCCAGTGTTCTCTGTTAACATCTTACATTAGACCGGTATGTTTGTGACAATTAATGGATCTATTCTTTTTTTTTTAAGGTTTTTTATTTATTTATTTGAGATAGAGACAGTGAGAGAGAGAGCATGAGAGGGGAGAAGGTCAGAGGGAGAAGCAGACTCCCCATGAAGCTGGGAGCCCGATGTGGGACTCGATCCCAGGACTCCGGGATCATGACCTGAGCTGAAGGCAGTTGCCCAACCAACTGAGCCACCCAGGCGCCCTAATGGATCTATTCTGATAGACTGTAATTAATTAAAAATCCACATGATTCTGATTTCCTTAGATTTTCCCTAATGTATTCTTCTGTTTGAGGATCTTATCCAGGATACCACATTACATTCAGTGGTCATGTCAATTCTTGGTTGACAATTTCTCAGCCTTAACTTGTTTTTGATGACCTTAACAGTTTTGAGGAGTACTGATCAGGTATCTTGCAGAGTACCCCTCTAATGAAAATTTTCTGAAGATTTTCTCATGATTAGACTAGAATTGTGCATTTTAAACAAAGATTTTATTTATTTATTTGACAGAGAAAGAGACAGTAAGAGAGGGAACACAAGTAGGGAGAGTGGGAGGGAGAGAAGCAGGCTTCCTGACAAGCAGGGAGCCCAATGTGGGAGTCAATCCCAGGACCCTGGGATCATGACCTGAGCCAAAGGCAGATGCTTAATGACTGAGCCACCCAGGAGCCCTAGAATTGTTCATTTTGTGGAAGAAGATCACAGACATAGAGTGCCATTCTCATCATATCACTCCAAGGGAACAACTACCCACAATGAGTTATCTTCTTAATGTTGACTTTAATCATGTGGCTATGTGAAATTTGGCAGGTTTCTCTACTGTAAAGGTACTCTTTATTTTTTGGAAGGAAGTCACTTTTATGGTGCACAGCCAAAAAGTAGGGAGTTACGCTCTCCTTCCTTTAGATGGAGTATCTGCATAATTTATTTGGAATTCTCCTGCATGAGGTAAGATTGTTTCTTCTCCCCATTTATCGCTTTATTTGATCATTTTTTATATTAGTATGAATCCATGGATATTTATTTTATACTTTGTGTTATAATCCACTAATACTTTACTTTCTTGCTCAAATTGTTCAGTCTTTGGCCATTGGAAATTCTTTCACTTGGCTCTTGTACCCTTTGACACACTCCATTCGATGTGGGTGTCTTTATTTTTGAGTACTTCCTTACTTTCTTACACTACAAGGTGCTCCAGGCTCATCTTGTGTATTTTCTGCCCCAGACCTCCAGTCAGATATTCCTCTAAAGAGGAAACTTGCACTTTTGTAAGCATAAAGTAGCTCCTTAATCGGCTACTCCAAACATGAAAACTGTTCTCCAATATTTCATTTTTTCTTGTTTACTAAAAACAAAAGGTGGAAAAATATTTAATAAATGATATAACCGGGAAATGCAAATTCCCAGTAAAGATTTAAAGAGAGATGATTCAGATTTAGTATATAGAATGTAAAAACAAGACAAACTTTGAAATAATAACAAATTGTTTGAAATAAATAATAAATAAATAAATAAATAAATAAATAAATAAATAAATAAATTCCTGCGTCCAGGAATAATAAGGGCTCTTTGGATTTCATGTTACAAAGGAAGCTTATAAAGATAGAAGTTGATTCTGGTTGGGCTCCTCAAATAGTAGGTACAGAAGGATTAGGAAATGAACTTGGAAAAAAATTTTTTTAAAAGATTTTATTTATTTATTTATTAGAGAGAGCACACAAGCAGGCAGAGCAGCAGGCAGAGGGAGAAGGAGAAGCAGGCTCTCCACTGACCAGAGAGACCAATGTGGGGCTTGATCGCAGGACCCTGGGACCTGAGCCAAAAGTAGCTGCTTAACCAGACTGATCCACCCACGTGCCCCAGAACTTGGAAAATTTTGAAAGAGAAAATTATGTACACTCACAAGTGGGAAATGAAATAGACATACTTTTTTTTTTTACTGATTTATGTAACGACATTTTAAGATACTCCACCTAAAAAAAAAATTTTTTCTACCTAAAATATTTTTCATTGATTTTCCTCTTTAAATAATAATTTATAAATTACTTTGCTTAAGAATTATTTAATGTTCTCAGACCAAAATCAGAAAGATTTTGAAGTGAAATAACTGCCTATAAAATAGCATATCTATAATATGAGCTGATTTGCATAAACATTTAATTTTATTCATGGAAAAAATTTTGAAGAATTTTTATCAACTTAAATATGGTCCTCTATTTCTGCAATATTGGTAAGGCTTTTTCCTTTCTCTCTCTCTCTCTCTCTTTTTTAAAATTTTCTAAAAATTTTTAGAAATCAAGAAAAAAATAAATGAATTCAACAAACTTTTACAAAGCCAAATTACAGATATTTTTTAGTAATATCTGTAATTTCTGTTAAAAATTAAAACAAAGAAAGAAAAAAAAACAAAGAAAGGATTCACAGATGAACTGGGGTTTGAGTTAGGTTTGAGGGTAAAGACCAACCATTGCTTAAAGTAGTGGGTTGAAGGGTTGGCCAGAAACAATATCTTTTTTTCTGGAAGGAACAACTAATTTCATTTAGTATTAAAAGGCTTGGATACTATAAGTTTTTTCAAAATGTATTTGCCTATTATAAAGGTTGGATAAGCTCTAAAAGGTTGAAAGGTCTCTGGAATTTAGAAATAGAGGGTGTTAGGGGTGCCTGGGTGACTCAGTTGATTAAGTTTCTGCCTTCAGCTCAGGTCATGATCCCAGGATACTGGGATGGAGCCCTACAGGGAGCCTGTTCTCCCTCTCCCTCTGCAGCTCCCTCTGCTTGTGCTCTCTCTCCCTGTGTCAAATAAATAAATAAAATCTTAAAAAAAAATTCGTAGGTGCTATAGTGATTCATGTTTGGCACCCTTCATGCTAATTCATGTCTCCAGCTAGAGTTTAAAAGCAAAGTGGCAAGACGAGGGAAGTTCATGACTTAGGGCATCTGTTCTCAACTTTTTTGGTCTCTGGACCTCTTTACACTCTTAAAAATTATTGGGGGACTCAAAGAGCTTATATTTATGTGGTTTATATCTAGCAATAGTTACCATGTTAGAATTAAGAAGAAATTTTAAAACACCAATTATTAACTTAAAAAGTAGTAAATGCAAACACAGTTTAACATACATCACATGTTTGTATGAAAAATAACCATTTTGGGGTGCCTGGGTGGCTCAGTCATTAAGCATCTGCCTTCGGCTCAGGTCATGATCCCAGGACCCTGGAATTGAGCCCCGTATGGGGCTCCCTGCTTGGTGGGAAGCCTGCTTCTCCCTCTCCCACTTGCCCTGCTTGTGTTCCCTCTCTTCCTGTGTCTCTCTCTGTCAAATAAATAAATAAAATATTTTTAAAAAAGAAAAATAACTATTTTAAGATATTCTACTTATCTTGACATGGTTTTACATTTTTTGCGTATCTCTTTAATATCTGACTTAATAAATACATTCCCGGGTGCCTGCGTAGCTCAGTTGGTTAAGCAACTGCCTTCGGCTCAGGTCATGGTCCTGGAGTCCTGGAGTTGATGTGGGATTGAGTCCCACATCAGGCTCCCAGCTCCATGGGGAGTCCGCTTCTCTCTCTGACCTTCTCCCCTCTCATGTTCTCTCTCTCTCAAATAAATAAATAAAAATCTTTATAAAAAAACATTCCCTATGATTCAAGTATATGAAGAAAATAGGAGGCCTTTAATAGTCTTTTTGGTTAAATGTGTATATTCTTTTCTGATGTTACAGAAAATTTGATAAGTGGTAATTTCTTTTTTTTTTTGATAAGTGGTAATTTCTTAAAGGTTATTTACAATCAAGAATTTGATATCATACAAGGGAATCTTTTGTACTTTGTTTTTATATGTATACATGCACATGCATATATTGATCTATCCATTGGTCTATCTGGCACGTTGAATGGATCTTTTATCCATGCATGATTTTTTAATGGCCTGCATTGGTCATTTGGAAAATATTGGTTCACTGTGTCATGTAGATCTTTCATGTGTTGACGTACCTCATCATACATTATCAAAAAGTCCCATTTATTAATAACACTAGTCTTTAAGCTATTGTTAATCTTACAAATCAAACTGCCAGTTATTTTATCAGCAAAAGATGGGTTTATTTGAGAATATCAAAGAATTGCAATCATGGACAAGCAAGCAAACATGATTTTTAATGGGCCTTAAAGGATTGGTACAAATAGTTTTTAAAAAGAGGGTTGGAAGGGAAAAGATTTGAAGAACAAGACTCTAAGATCTTGTGGATATGAAAGATAAATAAGGAATAAAGCCAGGCTTTTGTTCCCTGTGGCTCTGTGTATATGAGGAGGAGATAGGTGAACCTACATTTTTGTGAACATTACCCTTTAAAATTAAGGAATTAACACCTTTTAGACTGATGTGGTTGGGGCTTTGAGGAGGTGGGACTCAGTAGTGAAGACTGTGAAGAGAAGTTTCTTTATTTAAAATACACTTATGTCTCAGTATTTATCTATAGACAAAAACCTACTAGAAAAGGTGTATGTCAGAGGGGAACATAGTTTTGCTAACATATTTTTTGACGATTTGAAAAGCCCATGGTAGTGTTAGCAAGGATATTGTAGGTCTCAGAATATTCACAGAGGTTTGAAACAACTCAAAGGGAAAGTACTTTTGTTGAAAACACCCTTCTGACATATTGTTACTAGTAGTGCCAAAACTTGGTAGGTATTGAGTCTCTTGAGCTCAGCGAACCGTGATTGTCTCCTTAACAGGGAATACCGCAAGGACTCACTTTGAATACTGATTTCCGTGGCCCTTCGCAATTGCACTAAATCGGGCTCTCTGCGCTTGCCGTAATGCGGACTCTACCATTCTTTCAGAGGGGGGATTTGGAGGTAGCGGAAGAAGGAGACCGAAGGGTGTGTGTGTGTGGGGGGGAGAAAGCCGGGTCCAGAGGCCGGTTGTTTTACAGATCCCGTAGTCAGCCCGTCCTACTCCCCTTTCCCCTCTCCCCGCCGCCCCTGTCCCGTCCGGGAGCGGCGGCGGCCTTGAGCCTTGCTGTGTTCCTGCTGTGGCAGGTGAGCGTCCGGCGCGCGGGCTCCCCGGGCTTCCCTCCCGACCCCCCGTGTCTCCTGGGCCGGTGGCGGCGGCCGGCCGGGGAGGCGGCCTCGGCGCACAGTAATGGCAGCGCTGTGAGCAGGGGAACGCGAGCTGACAGCCGCCGCCGCCGCCCACCTTCCTCGCCGGGGGCTTCATCCTTCACTCCTTCGGGCTGCCTCCCCCTCCCCTTTTCCCCTGTCCCTTGTCCCGCTTCTGCAGAAGGTAACCCCGCTGAGGGTCGGGGAGCCGGGCTGCAGGCGCCGGGAAACTTCCCTTCCCGGTTAATGGGTGGCGGGGATGGGGCGGAGGAAAGGAGTTGGGGGCGAAAAGGGGGGAGGGGAAAGGGATGGAAGGGGGGCGGCGAGGGAAGATGGTGTCCTGTAAGTGACCCCGGCTCCCCGGAGCGCTGACCCCTAAGCCCAGCCACCCCCTGGACTGGATCCCGGGCCTCCCCTACCCGGCCTTGGCCGCCCCTCCCTCGGCCCCATTTTCTTCCGAAGGAGGGAAGGTGAGAGTGCGTATACTCTTCTGCTTGTTTACGAGCTCACAACGCATACACAACTCTGTGTTTGGGGTGTATGTGTGGAGGCATCAGTCTCTTACATCCTTACCACGAGTATTTTCACTTTTGTTTCCGCAGACAGCGAAGATTGATAGCTATGGGGAGGAGTAACCTACGTGCACTCCAGACCTGTCTCTACACTTAGGGTCTGGTGAAATAAGATCCTTACACTTCTCAGAACACTTACACACTAGGGAGTCTGGACCATTCCCTACAACCCCACAGATATGTGCATGTAAATAAAACATCCGTGAATTGCTCACTGTTATTGTTAAAGCATCTGCTTTCCCTCAGGGATTACTATTACTAGTTGATGGGCGGTACCGTATAAGTTTACATTTTGAACATAATTGGATTAGATAACTAGAATAGATAAGATTTGAAGATATTAACAATTCACTGTAGGCGCTTTGACTTGACAACATAAAAATCTTTGAACTAGATCCTTCCCAAATGTACATTCAAAGTAAAATATGGGAAATAATCACTTTGTTCTCATTGACTACTGACTACCTAATAGATATTTAAAATACTCAAAAGGCTATACCCTATCCTTTAGAGGCTCAGATTCCTTTCCAAGGCAAACAAATTGGTTATACTTTGCATCTTTTACCCAAATACAGTGTTTGAAAGACTGTTCCAAGAGTCATAAGTGAAATTACAGATTTTGAGTTACACGATTTTGAGTTATCCTTTTTTTCTTTTCAGATGCTGTTTGTAATTTGGGGGAATATTTCTACAGTGTGCATGCACACAGTGTGTGAAAAATACCTTTTCTATGTATTTGAATATTCAGATGCATCTGAAATAATCTTACTTCACTCTCCATCCTCTGGTGATTTTCAGTATTTTATGAAAGTTAAGATGATTTACCCGTGTCTTTTATCCTCACCAGTTTGTTATTAAATTAAATGTTGTGGACCTTTTCTTTAGAGTCAGTTTTGCCTTCTCTATCAGTTAAATATTAAGTACCTGGTTCATATGTCAAGTATTATTGCAGGCATTAGGGCTATAACAATAAGCAAGACATTGAAGTTTCTGTGCTTCTGGAGCTTTAATTCTGGTGGGCAAGGGAGAGATGGATAAGACATAGGAATAATAATTTCAGAGAATCATTAAGTACAAGGAAGGAAATAAAATGGAAATTTGTGCTAGTGACTGAGAGAAGACTACTTCAGATACTGTGGTTGGGGAAAACCTGTCTGAAGTGACCTTTGACCCGATATCTGACAAGTCAGAAGGGTTTAGCCTTTGGAAGTCTGGGGGAACAGTATTCCTTTCTGAGGGAACAGCACAGGGAAGTTCTCAGGGGTGGTGTCAAGCTTGGGGTCAGTAAACTGAAAGAAGCTCAGTGCATATGGACCCTAGTGGGGGATAATAAGTTAGGTCATAACCAAGGGCCAGATCTGGTGAGGTCTTATTGTCCAAAGGAGTTTGGCTTTTATTCTTAAAGTACATTGAAAAGCTATTGGAATTTTTGTGAAACTGGAAGTGCTCTGGTCTGATTGACAATCTGACTGCAGGGAAGAGTGGATAAGAGGAGAAAAGAAGCACAGAGACCAGTTAGAAGGCCATGGTAGATGAGTAGTGACTGGTGTGTTAGATCAACTTAAAGATTTTTGAAGTATGTTTTGGAGCTAACAGTATTGATTGAACTTGTGGCTTGCATGAAAGTGTAGTTGGTTGGGACAGGGTGACTCCTGGGTTTTGGACTTCAGCTGGAGGATGGTGATGCCATGTACTGAGATGAGAAAGCAGTGAGAGAAGCATGTTATATGGGGATAAGGTTGGATAAGACATGTTAAGTAGGATCTGTTAGATGTTCAAGTGGAGGTAAGAAGTAGGCAGTTGGATATACCATCTGGAGTTTAGTGAAGAGATTAAGAAGCCATTCATTCAACAAATATTTTTCAAGCACCAGCAGTGGACCTGGCAGTGGGGATATAGTAGTGAAAAAATAGACAACAATCTCTATCTTCATGGGACTTAAATTCTGATGAGTCTAGAAAGAGATGAGGCATCATCAGCACTTATCTGTTGGTTTATTCATGTTTTGAATAAAACCTACATTCACATGGTTCAAAACTTAAAATGTTTGATGAAGTACAGGGTGAAAATCTCCCCTATTTCTTATATCTTGAAACACCCAATTCTTGTGGCGCTAAACAGCGTTCATGTTTTTTTACATACCTTTCCAAAGATATATTTTATGGACATAAATAAGCAAATACGTGTGTATTCTTCTCCCCACTTTGTCAAAATGGCAGCATACTTCACCTGCCTTGACCCCTTGTATTTTTTAAAGTATGAAATGGTGTTTAAGTTATGAAACAGATTGAGAGACCACCTAAGGAAAGAATGTAGAGAGAAGTGGAGAAAACCCTGGAATACTGCAACATTTTCTAAGTTGGTCCCTGCTCTCTAAGTTTTAGACCTATAGATGTGGAGTTGTTTAAAGAGCTGTTACTTTTTGTGAGACTTTTTACGAAAGTTTGCACTGTTTCTTTTGTGTTCCACCTTTCTTATCTGCCTGTTCTCTTTATACACTGGAAAATGTCTGATTATAATTGAAGGCAGTGTTTTCATGTATCTACTGTCAATTAAATTTGAGAAAATTGATGACAGGATCAGCCCTGGAATCTTAATACTATGAAGACTTTTGACTGGTTATTGTTAAGTCTAGGAAAAACAGGCAGAAATTTGTAAAGTTAGATTTATAACAAGTTATTGATACTTGAGATGTATGACTGAATCCTTGCTCAGTAATCAGTTAATCAGAATATCTGTTCAGAGTGATCTGGCTCTTTGCCTGGGTTTGAATCTTAACAGTAATGTTTCTATTGTATTGCAGATGTTAGCATAATCCTTGTACTATTATCTTTAAGAATATTTAGAGTCATCCTCTCTTACCACTTTGTGTTTGGGAAGGCTTATTGGAGATACTGGAACAGCGTAGGTCTTTTGATCCTTAAAAGTTTTGAGACTGAGTAGTATTAAGATCATTAGCATCTGTGATAACTTTTGGGGTGCAGTTGAACCCTGTTGATTGACCTACCTGGAGGAGGGGAGAGGGAATATTTTTTAATGAATATAATTATAATGCTTTATATACTGATTGACATTTCAATTTTCAGTTAGCTGTCTTTAGCCGGTCGCTCGGTATGTAAATTTATCTGTTTTTTTTTTTTTTTTTTAAGATTTTCTTTATTTACTTGAGTGACAGAGAAAGAGAGCACAGATGGAGAGGGAGAAGCAGGCTCCCCTCTGAGCAGGGACTCCCATGCAGGGCTTGATCCCAGAACCCTGGGATCATGATCTGAGCCAAAGGCAGATGCTTAACTGAACAACCCAGGCGCCCCTGAGATTGTACATGATGTAAGAATTGTTTTGTTCGGTTTGATTTTTGTGGTCATTTTTATTATCTTTACTTCTCTTGTATTCTTTTTTGTGGAGATAAGAGTAAGCTACCAGTTTTTAGGTTGGAGAAATCTTTAATGGAAAATATTTAATAGTACTTTTTGAAGCATTAGACACTAATTACATGTAAGACTATCATTTGAAATATGTGTAGTGAGTGTGTTAGGCTAACTTAAATTGTGTAAATGTGTAGGTGTTAATGTTCTGTTTGAAGATTTTAGTTATCTAATCGTTTATATACTTTAACATCATAAATGATGTTACTCTTGTTATTTAATCGTTGGATTATTGTGTGTCAGAATTTTTTTATCAACGAAGTTGACAATTTACTGTTTTTGTTTCTCTTACCAGCTATAAGTTTCTTGAAAGCAGCATCTCTAGCACCTATAAATACATAAGTAGTTCTTAAGGACTAAAGTTTTCTTTCAACATAGGTTTCTTTTCAGATATTGAAATGTTGGATTTAATTACCCTGTGTAAATACTTCTTGAGTTTCTCAACTTTGTTTTAACTCACTTGAGGGAGAAAATGTATAGGACATTTTCTTAAAATTTTGAAACCTATACCTTCACCCAGGTACCTTTCACCCAGCTTTCCCTAATGTTAATAACTTATGCAATCGGAGCACAGTGATTAAAACCAGAAATTAACATTGGTACAATACTATTAACTGAACTACAGACCTTATTTGAATTTTACCAGTTTTTCCAATAATGTCCTTTTTCAGTTTCAGGATTCAGTCCAGAATCCTACATTGCATTTAGTTATTGTCTCTCCCTAGTCTTATCTGTGATAGTCTTTTCTCTTCTTCCATGACCTTCACACTTGTGATGAGTGTGTGGTCATTTATTTTGTAGAATGTCTTTCAGTTTGGGTTTGTCTGATGTTTTCTTGATTTATTGAAGTTTTGCATTTTTGGCAAAAATACTATAGAAGTAATGTGGAGTGTAATATTGAGTCCCACATTCAACATTATTGATATTGAGTATAGGATGTCAGTATATCCTATTTGAGATGATGTTAATTCTCATATGGTAGATGTCATGTCTGTCAAATTTCTCTACTTGTGAAGTCACCATTTTTCTCTTTGTAATTACAAGATATCTTGGGGAGATTCTCTGAAACTGTGCATATATCCCTGTTCTCCTCAAATTTTTGTCCACGTGTTTTTAGTATTCTTTGGTAGATCTTGCCTGTAACAATTACTATAGTGGTGTTTACCTGATGGTGATTTTGTTTTTCTCATTTCCTTTGACATTTATTAATTAAAATTTTTCTGTAGGGAAGAACTGCCCCTTCTTGTTTATTTAGTAATTTGTTTATATTAGTATTGAGTCATAGATATTTGTTTTATTCTATGGTTTATAATCTAATGCTGTCATTATTTTGTTGCTCAGACCATTCCAGGTATGGTCTTCAGGTTGGCTCTTTGTCTTTTCACCATGCCCTCATTCTCTTTTCTTTAGTATAAAGCATTTCTTTTCTGGCCTGATAACATTTTCTCGGTTTATCTTCTATTTCTCTGCTGAGACCTGGAATCAGTCACTTGTCCAAGGGGCTTTGGTTCCTCCTATTGAAGATGATATTTAGAAAACAAGATCTGAATGTGATGTGTGCTTATTGCTACTGAGGTGTTATTGCTCCTGTTAGGCCTTCTCAGCAGACAGAGCTAAAAATATATGTATATATATGCATTAATCCACACATACACAAACATCCATGTTTGTTTTTGTATCTTTTTATCCATGTGTGTATTTATTAAAAACTATGAGTTCATACTGATAACTCTGATTCCAGTCAAACATTGTAGAGTTTATACTAGCTGTCCCCCTTTGTTTATAATTACTATTTTCTTTCTTTCTTTCTTTCTTTCTTTCTTTCTTTCTTTCTTTCTTTCTTTCTTTCTTTCTTTCTTTCTTTCTTTCTCTTTCTTGATTTTATTTGACAGAGAAAGAGAGATCACAAGTAGGCAGAAAAGCAGGCAGAGAGAGAGGGGGAAGCAGACTCCCTGCTGGAGAACCCAGTGCAGGGCTTGATCCCAGGACCCAGAGATCACGACCTGAGCCGAAGGCAGAGGCTTTAACCCACTGAGCCACCCAGGCCCCCCTATAATTACTGTTTTCTGACAGTGAGAAATAGAGCATACTTGGGTATGAAGTTACTAGAATAATGAATTATAGTGGTGTTCAGGAAGATCCCTAAATAGTTCTGAACCTTAAGAAACATGTTAAGCCATCTTTCAAAATATTTCTTTTATTTGGTAAAAGTCTGTAATCATATTTTATTTTCATAATTTTTTTTTAAAGATTTTATTTATTTATTTGACAGAGAGGAGAGAGATCATAAATAGGCAGAGAGGCAGGCAGAGGGCAGAGAGAGAGGGGGAAGCAGTCTCCCTGCCGAGCAGAGAGCCCAATGCAGGGCTCCATCCCAGGACCTTGAGATCATGACCTCAGCCGAAGGCAGAGGCTTTAACCCACTGAGCCATCCAGGTGCCCCTTATCTTCAGAGTTCTAAGTATTGTTTTAATTACATTTAAAAAATTTTTAGAGATCACTTTGCACCAAGATTTAGACACGTCTTTTGCATCAGAACTCTGTTGTCCATATGATCTGGATTTTAAACACTTAGAAGGACAGTACCTTTTTTTGTATTTTTTTTATTGTGGTAAATATACATAAGAAAATTTCCCATTTTAACCATTTTTAAGTGTACGGTTCACTAGCAGCAATTGTACTCACAGTGTCTTCACAACCTTCACCACTATCTGTTTCCAGAACATTTTCATTATCCCAAATAGAAACTGCAACCATTGAGCAATAACGCAGCATTGCCTTTCCTGCCAGCACCTGGTAATCTGTAGTCTACTTTTTATCTTTATGAATTTGTCTCCTTTGGTACCTTATAAAAGGAAGATCATATAGTATTTGTTCTTTTTTGTCTGGTTTATCTTATTTGACTTACTGTTTTTGGGGTTTATCCATGTTGTACCATGTATCAGAATTTACTCCTTTATTATGAATTATTAAAATTCCTTTTATGTGTATTGCATTTTGCTTATCCATTCTTCTGTTAATGGGCACTTGAGTTCTGTCCACCTTTGGCTATTGTGAATAATGCCGCACTAAACGTTGTAACACAAGTATCTTTCCCACTCTATGTTTTTCATTTCCTTTGGGTATATACCTGGAAGAGCAATTGGTACTCTCATATGGTAATACTGTATTTAGTTTTTTGAGAGCCTACGGAAATGTTTTCCATGGTGGCTGCACCATTTTACATTTCCTACCAGCATTACCCAAGGATTCCAATTTTTCCACATCCTCACCAACATTAGTTATTTTCCATTTTTGGCTTGTTTGCTTCTTGTGATAATAGACATTTTACTAGGTGTGAAGTGGCATCTCGTTGTATTTTGGATTTACATTTCCCTAATGACTTGTGATGTTGAGCATTTTTTCATGGGCATGTTGGCCATTTGTATATCTTTGAGGGAAATGTCTATTCAGGATTTTTGCCCATTTAAAAATTTGTTATTGTTGTTAAGGTATTTATGTACTCTAGATATTAATCTCTTTTCAGACATGTGACATGTAAATGTTTTCTCTCGTTCTATGGATTGTCTCACTCTTGATAGTGTCCTCTAATGCATGAAAATTAAATTTTGATGAAGACCAAGTATCTGTTTTCTTTTTTTTAAATTTTATTTATTTATTAGAGAGAGAGAGAGAGAGAGAAAGGGAGAGAATGAGGGGGGAGAAGGTCAGAGGGAGAAGCAGACTTCCCGTAGAGCTGGGAGCCTGATATGGGACTCGATCCCGGGACTCTGGGATCATGACCTCAGCCGAAGGCAGTCGCCCAACCAACTGAGCCACCCAGGCGCCCCCAATTATCTGTTTTCTTTTGTTTGTGTTTTTGGTATCATATCCAACAAATCATTCCCAAATCCGATGCCAGAACTTTTCACCCTGTGTTTTCTTCTGTGGATTTTCTATTTTTATATGTTCAGCTCTTAAGTATAGGTCTTTCTTCCATTTTGAGTTAAGTTTTGCATATAATGTAAGTAAGAACAGTGTATTTTGTGTGGATTATCAATAGATGGCTTTATGTTGGCACCTAGTTATCTCCAAACTTTGACTAGCTTGGACGTTAAATTTTAGAGGGCTAAAAAATCAGTTATAAAGAAGGTAATTGAGGATTAGGGAAATGATGTGGCATTATGATGAAAGAAATTGTATGTTTTCCTATCTGAAACAGGTGAACATTAAAGTGAACTGCTTATGAGAAAAATAGAATGAAAGAAAGCCTTTTTAATTGATATGGGAATAAAGTATGAGAAAGAGTAAAGGCATAAAGGCATAAAGACTTCAGCAGTGGTATAGTTTTGGTCTTCATTAGATTCAGAAATATGGATGGAAAACTTAAATTACAGAAAAGAGTAGAGAATAATACTACCTAAACTTAGCATTGCTCAGCAAATTTGAAAAATATTATAAATAGTGTCTTTTTATATTGTTTTTATGTTGTGCAGATGGAGAAAATGAAGTAGCAACTAGCTTGGGATCACACTGTCATTGATGGAGCCACTTTAGAATATTAGTTTCTTGATTCACACTTTTTCATTTTTGAGACCAGTGTTTCCTTCCTTCCTTCCTCTCTTTCTTTCTCATGACTTGTTTGTTTTGTTTTGTTTTTTAAGTGAAGTCTACTCCCAACGTGGGGCTTGAACTCTCAACCTGAGATCAAGAGTTGACCCTGAGATCAAGAGTCACATGCTCTACTGACTGAGCCACCCAGGTGCCCCTCTTTCTTAATTTTTTGACATCTGGCAGAAACGTCCTCCGCCATCTTAAGATATTCAGCTTTTTAGGTGGGACTTGCCTGCTTCTAGAAGGCTGAACTATCATCCACTTCCTCTGAGCCAACTCCAGTTTCTATAATGGCAAATAATAAATGCAGTAGAGGACAGGGGATAAGAGCTTCATCTTGAAGCCAGATGGATCTGGATTCAGATTCAGGGGTTGCTAGTTAATAGTTACAATGTATTTTACCCAAATTTGCTAAATTTCTGTCTTTTCATATTTAAAACAGAGAGAATGATAATAGCCATTTTAGAGTTATTCTGAGGGATTGATGAGAATCAATTTTAGTGTATTTTATACACTAAATTTTTACACTAGAATTTATACACTAGAATTTTAGTGTATTTTATACACTAAAATACATTTTAGTGTATAAAATGTATTTAGCATGGTTTCTGGAATATATACAGCTAATAAAGATTTGCTACTACTATTATTATTAACAACTTTGTAATTAGATACTGTTATGATGATTGTAAGGCATGGGCAAAGTATATCCTGTTCTGGGTCCCTCCTGTAGGAAAATTGGTGTCATTATTTTTCATTTCTTTTTTTATAACTTGTGTGTTGGATTGTCTTTATTCTTTTTTTTCAAATATTTATTTGAGAGAGAGAGCAAGCATGAGCAGGGGGAGGGGCAGTGGGAGAGGGAGAGAGAAAGAGAGAGAAGCAGATTCCCTGATGAGCACGGAGCCCAACATGGGGGACGTGGGCATGGGGCTCAGTCTCAGGACCCTGGGATCAAGTCCTAAGCCCAAATCAGGAGTCATCTGCACAACTGAGCCACCCAAGGGCCCCTGGATTGTCTTTATTCTTTACCTTAATGGACACTTAAGTGAAAGAATGGGATTGTAAGAGGTTGTGTTGTCCATGCTGTTTTTAGAATTTTATTTATTTATTTTAAAGATTTTATTTATTTATTTGACAGAAGGAGATCACAAGTAGGCAGAGAGGCAGGCAGAGGGAGAGGGGCAAGCAGGCTCCCTGCTGAGCAGAAAGCCCGATGCGAGGCTCGATCCCAGGACCCTGAGATCATGACCTGAGCCTAAGGCAGAGGCTTTAACCCACTGAGCCACCCAGGCGCCCTGTTTTTGGAATTTTAAAGAGGAGTTGGTCAGCAAAGTTGATGTGTACCTGCCATAGCTATATCACCTTTTCTTCTTCTCTCATGTCTGTGTCTTCTAGAGCTGTTTCAGGATTTAAGTGGAAATTAATATGTAGCAGTTCACAAGTATATTAACTTGAATGGAAAAAAGGACCAGTTGAGAAATAGTGATAAAGTTGATAGGAATTGGAAGATGAAGCAAGGACTCTGAATTTTATTACAGCCAATAATAAGTCAGTAGAAACTGATGAGTATGTAATTCCCTCCTTCATAAAAACTATGTAACCCATAACAAACAACTCAGATAAAGCAAATTACTATTAATCTTAACATCTTAGCCTGTAAGATTTAAATTCAAGATTTTTAAATATATGTGATTTAATTTATCTCTCAAAAGAATAGGATAACAAATACTTCAGTTCTTTGGGTAGTGCAAAGACAGAATGATTAGGGTAACCCTTTTTAATGTTTGGGTAGAAGATCAGTCCTAGAAAAAATTGTGCTCTGGATCTTGTAATTATTTGTGACAAGGCTGGTTGGTCACAGCTTTGTCTAGCATGCATGGCAGTGTGTGAGCTTGCCTGCCTTTGAGGGAGTTAGACAAATTCAAGTTCTGTAACTCATTTAAGGTAGGTATATGAGAATGGTTTCCTTTTTCTTTTTCTTTTTTTTTTTTTTTAAGGCTGGTTGGTGTCTTAAATTCCTTGCTTAAATATTAAGGAAAAAAGAGAAAGCAAGTCAAAGGGACATTAAGCTTTATGCTGATAAGAGCAGTGTGAAAACTTGAAAAGTACAGTCTGTAGAGACTTAGGAGAGAATCTCAAGTTCTTTGAAGACACCATTTAATGAATGAATCCATCATTCATTAAAATGGTCTTTTAATGAAAGACCATTAAAGAGAATGGTCTTTAATTCTGGTCAGGTGGGTTTATTTTGGAAGCAATTGCCTTCTATAATTATTATAGCGTAAATACATTTCTTACTCCCCACTGTCCTCTCTTTTCTTTGAGACTTAAGGGTTTTCTTCTTGCAATATACATTTTGCCAAGTGAGGTTGATGAGAGACTACTGTGTTTCTCTTTACGGTTTTTCCCCTACTTCGTCTTTTCTTTTTCTTTTTTAACATATGATGGAAATGACATTTGTGAAGTACTTAGAGCTCCATAGATCAAATCTTGTTGTAACAAAAAACATTGTACCCTATGCCTTATAACAAAGATATCTTTTGACTCTCTTGGCTCACTCATTTGAATACAGTAAGATGAAATTATTTAGATGCAACCTTGAAGCTTATTTTTATATGAAATGACAGTAGCATTTTTAATGTGTAGTAAAGGTAGCATTTCCTATGGAAATGGAAAATACTGTAAAGTTAATAATGTTCTGTATTGGGCCTTAGGTATTTTCTTTCAAATTATATTAATTATAATGATACTAATTAGAATATAACCTGCTCTAAGCCCACTAAGTGTCATTTGAAAAGCTAATTATAGCATTTTGACTACCTGAAATTAATTTAGGCCCCAATATTATATGGTAATTTTTGGACAGGCCAAATTTTTGTCAGTAGTGATCAATATTGAAATAAAAAGTCATCATTTGGTAGTTTTGTTTTATTGCTAAAAAGAGAGTCACGGGGCGCCTTGGTGGCTCAGTTGCTTAAGCATCCAACTCTTGCTTTTCTCTCAGGTCATGATCTCAAGGTGGTGAGATAGAGCCCTGCATGGGGCTCTGTTCTCAGTGCAGAGTCTGCTTGAGACTCTCTCTACCTCACCTTTTGCCCCTGCCCCCCCACATGTGTATGCATGTGCATGTGGACTCTCTCAAATACATCTTTAAAAAAGAGAGAATCACAATATTCAGTGTTTAGCCTTTTACATTATTCGTAAATCATACTTTTGGAAGTCAGCTGAAATGTGCTTACTAAAAGCATTTATCAGTTAAATTGTAGTTACCTTCATCAACATGTTAAACATGGTTATACATTTTACTAAAATAGTTTATACTTCAAATAAAATATCCAATTATGTATATCAATCCTGTACCTAAAATGGAATGTTTTGAGATTCTGTTACTGCTTTACCTGCTGAAATGTAATTATCCAAATCAGTTTTTTTTTTTAAAGATTATTTATTTATTTATTTGACAGAGAGAGAGAGAGAGAGAGAGAGAGATCACAGGCAGGCAGAGAGGCAGGCAGAGAGAGAGGGGGGGAAGCAGGCTCCCTGCCGAGCAGATAGCCCAATGAGGGGCTCGATTTCAGGATCCTGAGATCATGATCTGAGCCGAAGGCGGAGGCCTTAACCCACTGAGCCACCCAGGCGCCCCTCCAAATCAGTTTTTTATAATGAAAAATGTTCATGGGTGCCTGAGTAACTCTGTTAAGCGCCTTTTTGGCTCAGGTCATGATCCCAGGGTGCTGGCATCAAGCCCCACATCAGACTTTCTGCTCAGCGGGGAGCCTGCTTCTCTCTCTCCCTCTGCCTGCCGCTCTGCCTACTTGTGCTTTCTCTCTCTGCCCAATAAATAAATAAAATCCTAAAACAACAAAAAAAGAAAAATGTCCAAATGAAGACAGTATTGCTTCAAATTAAGATCCATCACATCTTGGCAAAGTTATATGTTTTTTATTTCTGCTATTTTTTCATAAATTCGTTTTTAAAACAGTTTTGCCAGGCTGTATTAACACATACTTCTGGTAGTAACATGTTCTTTTGGAGCTCTCTTTCAGCCTCAGAAACCTAAAACTTACTAGAAAGTGACGCGACAGGTCAGCTTTTAGTGTTCTGAGGAATGAAGTATGTGTAGCGAGGAGAAAAACTTAGATTTTAGAACATTTCTATCGGAAATCTAGATATCTTAATCAGTTTGATTTTCCTGATTACTTTTTTATTCTCATCTTTACCGTAGGCTACTTAGCTTTTCTCTTAAAACTGATAACTTGTGGGGCGCCTGGGTGGCTCAGTGGGTTGGGACCTCTGCCTTGGGCTCAGGTCCCAGGATCCTGGGTCTCAGGGTCCTGGGATCGAGCCCCGCATTGGGCTCTCTGCTCGGCGGGAACCTGCTTCCCCCTTTCCCTCTGTCTGCCTCTCTGCCTACTTGTGATCTCTCTCTCTGTCAAATAAATAAATAAAATCTTTAAAAACAACCCAAAAAAACCTGATAACTTGTTTTAAAAATCTTTGTCATCAGAATATTATTAAAATATTTACCAACTTTTATGGGAAAGATGTCAGAGTGATTAATTAGAGAATTTTTTTTTAGCAGAGAATTTTTTTTTTGTTAAACAATAAAATATAGGGGCGCCTGGGTGGCTCAGAGGGTTAAAGCCTTTGCTTTCATCTCAGGTCATGATCTCAGGGTCCTGGGATTGAGCCCTACATTGGGCTCTCTGCTCAGCGGGGAGCCTGCTTCACCCTCTCTCTCTGCCTGCCTCTGCCTACTTGTGATCTCTCTCCTCTTTGTCAAATAAATAAATAAATAAATAAAATCTTCAAAAAAAACAATAAAATATAGGATACATGCTAAAGGTTGTAAGTTAGAGTCTGAAGAATTTTAAGCAAGAGTGTATGAAATAATCAGATTTGCATTTTGGAAAGTTTACATTGGTCATGGTATGTGATATGTATCAAGGGGTCAAAAGAACATACAGGCTGGTCACTTAGGATGCTTTGGCAGTGATCAGATAGGAGGTGGTAGTTTGGATTAGGGTGATTTCAATGGGAATGGGAAGAAGTGGATGAATTCACATGGTTAGAAAATGAAGTTGACAGGACTTAGTGATTGCATTGATTTGTAGAGGAGAGTAAGAGAAATCAAGAATGACTAATGAAATTTCTGGCTTGAGGAACTCTGGATGATGATATTTGCTACGATGTGGAATACTGTAGAAGGATGAACATCTTGAGTTTGAGGGGTCAGTTTTATGGAAGTATAACTTAGACATAGAAAAATGTTCTTTGCATTTTGACAAATTTTTATGGTCCTGTAAGTACCACCACAATTAATATCACCTCAGAAGTTTCCTGTTGCTCTTTTGTAGTCTTTCCTGAGCCTCTGACAATCAGTGATCTGATGTATGTCTGTGTATTTTTGCCTTTCCCAGAATGTAATGTAAATTGAATCATATAATATTTAGTCAAATGAGTCTCTCCTTTCACTTAGCTAATGCTTTTGAGAATCATCTATTATTGTCCATATATCAGTAATTTATTCCATTTTATTGCTGAATAATATATCACAGCATGGATGTACCATATTTTGTTTTTCTGTTCACCAGTTGATGGACATTTGGGTTGTTTCCAGTTTTGGGCAGTTATGAATTAAGGTGCCACGAAAATTTGTGTTTAGGTTTTTTTGTAAATCTGTATCTTTATTTCTAATACTCAGAAAGGGGATTGCCGAGTTAAATGCTTTTGCTGTATCCCACAAGTTCTGGTATGTTGTATTTTTCATTTTCCATCCTCTTCAGTCTTTTTTTATTTTTCTTTTGATTTCTTCTTTGACTCTGGTCGTTCAGTAGCATGTTGCTAAATTTGTGAATTTTCCAGTTTTCTTCTTGTTATTGATTTCTAGTTTTATGCCATTGTGGTCAGAGATAATGTGTGATAGGATTTCAGTCTTCTTAAATTTATTAAGATTTATTTTTGGGCCTAATATATGATCTATCCTAGAGAATGTTCCATGTGCACTTGACAATAATGTATTCTGTTGTTTTGGATGGAATGTTTTGTGTATATCTATTAAGCCCACCTGGTCTAACATGTTTAAGGTTGATGTTTCCTTATTGATTTTTTTCTAAGTTTAACTATCCCAGCTTTCATTTTGCTTCCATTTGAAAGGAGTATCTTCCATCCCTTCACCTTGAGTTTGTGTGTATCCTTACATCTGAAGTAAGTCTCTTGTAGGCAGCATATAGATGGGTCTTGTTTTTAAATCCATTCTGTCACTCTTTGTCTTTTGGTTAGAGTTGGGTCCATTTACATTTAAAGTAATTGATAGGTATTGCACTCACTGCCATTTCTTTGTAAATAGTATTCTGGCTGTTTTGCAGCTCCTCTTTGTTCCTTTCTTCCCTTGCTCTCTCCCTTTGTGGTTTGATGACTATTTACTGGCGCTCTTAAATTCCTTTTTCTTTATCTTTGTGTATCTTTACCATTTGTGTATCTTTTGTTTTGTGGTTACCATGAGGCTTACATAGAACAACTTACATTTGTAACTGTTGAAGTCGATAACAGGTTAAAGTTGAGTGCATTCTAAAAAGCTTTACATTTTTATTCTCCCCCACATTTTATATTTTTGAAGTCATGTGTTACATCCTTTTATGTTGTGTATTGCTTAATTATTACAGTTATAGTTGCTTTTATTACTTTTGTTTTAACCGTTATAACCAGCTTTGTATATGTTTACTATATATTTATCATTTTCTTGCCAGCATTATTCCAAGACCAGAAGTTGTAAATTTTTTTTTTTAAGATTTTATTCATTTATTTGACAGAGAAATCACAAGTAGGCAGAGAGGCAGGCAGAGAGAGTTGGAAGCAGGCTCCCTGCTCCCAGGACCCTGAGATCATGACCTGAGCTGAAAGCAGAGGCTTTAACCCACTGAGCCACCCAAGTGCCCCAGAAGTTGTTAATTTTGAGGAAGTCCAGTTTTTTTCTTTTATGATTCAGGCTTTTTGTTTCATAACTAGGAAATATTTTCCTAAACTTTTCTTAGTTTTTAATGTAATCTACCTAAATTATCCCCCAATTCTCCACCAGAGCTGCTAACTCCTTGCAGTGTCCAAACATGTAATGCAGTGAGGATGGGGGTGAAGAAGGAAGGGGTTGAGCAAAATAGGACCCAAGGGCCAAATCCTTCCTTCTCTCTGTTTTTGTAAGTAAAGTTTTATTGGAATACAACCATGCTCATTCATTTGCTTATTGTCTGTGGCTGCTTTTGTGCTCCAGTGGCAGAATTGAGTTAGTTATAACAGAGTCTGGAATGGCTCTCAAAGCCTAAAGTATTATCTACTCTTTTACAAGAAAAGTTTGTTGACACCTGAGACAATCTATTAGTTCCTCCTTCCCTTTTTCTTGGGGACAACTCTCCTGGAGTCCTTTATCCTTATGTGTCTCTCTAGACAAGTTGTTTTTAAGCTCTGTATAGTTGCTATTCTGAAAAATTCCTGTTCCTCCTTTGTTAGATCCTTCTGTTTCTGGGATCCCAAGTCTTTATTAATTTGTTTCATTCCCTCCGGATAGAGTATATCTTCTATTTTCCTGTGAAAAAAGGCTGCATGGGAAGTAAATTGATACCACTCTTGATAGAGAATTCTAGGTGGTTAGTCAATTTCCTTGAGAATTTTGAAGGCATAGCTTTATATTACCTTCCAACTTCCAGTGTTGCTCTTGATAAATCTAAAGACTTTCCAGCTTAGGGTTTGCTGTAACCTGTTCTTCTTTTCTGAAAATTTTTGGAATCTTTTCTTTATCCCCAGTGTTTTAATATGGCAAAAAGAGGTGCCTGTTATTTATTTTTAAAATCAAATTTCTTGGTATTGTGTAGACCCTTTTCAAGTGGAAAACTCATGTTCTTCAGTTCTAGGATAGATTTTTTTTTTGATAATTACCTCTTATTCTGATTTTCTTAAGGTGCATATTCATTGCATGTTGGACCTCTCAGATTAGTCTCTCTTTTCTAAGTTTTCTTATTTCTCTTATGTGCTCCCTTCACCCCATGTTTATGGAACTATTAATGACGATGAGAAGGATTTTTACCCCCTTCCTTTGGAAAATTGAAAATATATACAAAAAAATGAATAGTATAATAAAACTGCTTGTACTTGTCACTCATCCTAAATATTCATAAGCAAGCTGTTAATTTTTTTAATTTTTAAATATTTTTTTGTTTAAAGATTTTATTTATTGTCAAAGTGAGGGTGCGTGCACAAGCAGGGCGAGCAGCAGGCAGAAGGAGAAGCAGGCTCCCCTCTCAGCAAGGAGCCTGATGTGGGACTCTATCCTAGGACCCTGGGATCATGACCTGAGCCAAAGGCAGATGCTTAACCGACTGAGCCACCCGAGCCACCCGGGCATCCCACAAGCTGTTAATTTCATAGCATAGCTCAGATAGCATTTCATTAAATTCATAAATATTTCGGAATATTACCTAATAGATAAGGACTCCATTAAAAAAACCTCTCATTTTATAATTATCATTATAAAAAGTAAATTACTTATTTAAGGTCATCAAATATCCCATCATTGTCCAAGTATCCAGGTGTGTCATAATATAATACAAAAGACCGTCTACATCCAAACAAGGTCATTCGTAGTGTAATTGATTAATGTGCTTTTTAGTCTGTCTGATTTAAATTCCCCCCCTCTCTTTTTCTTTTCTCTCTTATGTGTGCATAGTTTATTGAAGAAATCTGATTATCCAGTAGTTTCCTACAGTCTGGATTTTGCTGACTTGTAGGTTGAAGGTTAGTAATGTTTGAGTATATAATATATACAACATAGAATGCATTCAGACGACCTCTTTTTTTGAGCAACGTCCTTCACTTAGTCTGTTTTTGAAGTTCATCTATTTTGCAACAACTATCAGTACTTCATTTTCTTACATTGTGGAATAATAATCCATTGTATGGATATGCTTTATTTATCCATTTATCTGTTGATAGACAGTTAATTTCTGCTTTTTGGCCTTTATGAATAATGTTGCTATGAACATTTGTGTACAGATTTTTGTGTGGCCATGTTTTCTCTTGGGTATATATGTGGGAGTGGAATTTCTGGGTCATATGATAACTCTGTGTTTATGTAAATCACTTTTGTAATTATTTAATTTACTGTTGATAGGCATACATATTTACAAATGGTTCTCTGAGAATAATCTATAAATTGTTTTCAAATGTAATGAAAATTTTGTACTTATTAAATTAATGTTGATAGAATGTTATTTGGAAATGTAATGACACATGAATATTTTTGGCAGTTTGGGTTTTGTTTTTTGTTTTTTGTTTTGGTATTTAGAGCCTGTGATTTGTTTTTAGGGTTCATGACACTCATGGGCCTTAGGCATAGTACCTGTGTACTGCCTGGGAGTTAAAAATCCTAACATTGGGGTGCCTGGGTGGCTTACTGAGTTAAGTGTTTGCCTTCGACTCAGGTCATGAACCCAAGGTCCTAGGATAGAGTCCCACATCAGGCTCCTTGCTTAGTGGGGACCAGCTTCTCTGCCTGCCGCTCGTGCTGCTTGTGTTCTCTCTTTCTCTCTTTCTCTCAATAGATAAACAAAATCTTAAAAAACAAAACCAAACCCCCAAAACCCTAACATTGCCTGGATGGAACTCAGGAAAAAGCTAAGGTGGTAATGTGAGAACTTTCCAGATACTCAGTGGGACATAATCTAAGTGGGGATGGAAATTGCCTTGGCAGGATATCAGGCATAGGACCATGATGTGGTCTTTAGTAAAGCACAGGGATGAAGAAGACTCATTTATTTTTATGAGTTACCAGACAACTTGGGAGATGTAGAAGAATAGTCCAGTGATCATGGTCCTTTTTCTTTCTTTGCTCTGTATCCTTCTTATATAAATTACTCATGAATAAATTACATGTAAACTATTTAAATAAAACAAAGGAACTTAGATTTTTAGTTATATGAACTTTCTATTGTACAAGTAGAGAATTTAGGAGACAATTTTAGCTTACTTTCAGCTATTCACTAATTTCTGGTATGTTTCACTAAGCTAGTGTTCATCTCACCTTGACTTCCATATTTTCCATCCATCTAAAAATGGATTATCACTGAATATATAACCACTCTACCATAAACCTGTTAGTCTTAGCAAAGGAGTCAGTTTCACCCTAATTCTGTCCAAACTTGAATAAAAGTAAAAGGTAATCTGTGTAGCCATTAAAATAATTACAAGCAGTGGGCATACCACCATTTTTATAAAGGGAAAAAACTATTGTAAAGGGAACATTGACAACTTTTTGGTATACAGTAACAAAATAGGCCTTATCTTCAAGAAACACTCCAATAATTACAGTTCAGGTTGGTTAATGCTCTAAGAGTAGTAAGTACTGCATTTTCTCATGTGCTACATAAAATAGGGCACCTAACCTGGTTTAACTGGGCCCAGGGAAGTTTTTTAAAGACAAATATACTACACCAAGGCTATGATATCAGTAAGTGTTAGGTAGAAAGATGGAGGAAGAAAAAGAGAAAAATTTTTGGTAAAGAAAGCAAAAAGAGTAAAGGCTGCGTATGTGAATCAGCCTGCCAAGTTCAATGACCTCTAAGCAGAGAGAAGTTACTGGATTATGATGTCAAGAAAGGGAGTCCTATGAGAAGAGGAAGCTGGAAAGATGCTTCTACTAATAAGGTCAAATCATAGAAGCTTAGTATGCCAGCTTAGTACTCCAGGTCACTGAGTTTAAACTTTGTGCTGTCTATAGTGGAAAATATCAAACAGCTTTAAGTACAAGAGTGACCGGTCAATTTTTTGGTTTAGGTAGGTTATTTTTGTCTTTGAGTGCCTGTTCTGAGATTCTAACTTTGAAGGTCACGAATTTTATTTATTGACCACTGTATCTTCAGAGGCTGGAATGGTGCCTGGCAAGTATTTAAGATTCACCAAAGATGCTAGTAAGGCAGTATAGTTGCATATAGCAATTAAGAGAATGGGAGCCAGCACAGGTCTGAATCCTTCTGAGGCCACCATTAAATAGTGCTGTGACCTTAAGCAGGTTCCTTAATCACCCTGACTCAGTTTTCTTATCTGGAAAAGGGAGAGAAGAGTT
Source organism: Nasua narica (assembly GCA_028533885.1). NCBI lineage: Eukaryota > Metazoa > Chordata > Mammalia > Carnivora > Procyonidae > Nasua > Nasua narica. Next base: position 26,293,442 of record CM052807.1, on the reverse strand, counting down.
GGACCTACCTAATCAGATAGTTCTGAGAATTAAACGAGTATATATAAAGTACTTAACATAGTGCTTGGCTCATAGTAAGTACTATATAAATATTATAGGAATGGATGAATTTAAAAAGTAATTCAGGAACACAGTTGGATAGGATGTGGTAAATAAGGGTGAGAAGGAGTTAAGGTTGATTCCCTTTGTAGGGCTAGCGCTTTAGGTCCTACCTCCCTTCCTGTTTCTCCCCTACCTCTGCTCACAACACACATACACTTAAACTCACTCACTCTAACTCTCATCCATTCTAGTTAGTACTGGAAGTTTAAATAAAGCCTGGTGATTAGTCTCTGGTATGTTGAGGAAAGACTTTTGATTCATGGTGGCACATCCTTTTGGATTTTGTTTGGTTTCTCTCAGATTCTTTTTCTTTCTCTTTCTTGAAATCTCTTCCTTGGACTCCTTGAGTTCTTTTCTTCTCAGAACAGAAATGTGAGAAGGGCTTAGAGCCTACTCCAGTTGATGGGCTGGTGGTGTGTAGCCACTTTCCTCCCCTTGTCTCCTTTTTTTCTTTATACTTTTTCCCCTTCTCCCCATTGTTTTCCTACCCCTTATTTTCCTACACAGTAGGAGACAAGAGAAAGGGTTTCCTCCTTATTTGGCCTTGCCTACAGACTAGCTTGGTGTTCACAGTTCCAGTAATTATGGAAAACTTTGGGGAGGATGTTATAACACCTCAGAAAAGTACTCCCTTCTTGAATTAAGTTTAACTTTGAAAGAGTTCTCTTTTAATCTGTTTTTCTGATGTGATATTGAGAAGCGTTTGGAATCTAGCACTTAAGGCAAGTTTCTCTACCCTTAGGATCCTTTTGTTTAAGAAACTGGCTAACTTCTAGAATATATCTTGTCTGCTAGGCAAAGAAATCTTTTAGCTCACTTCTGGGCCGGTCAAGGTTACCAGAACCAGAAGTTTCATGCTAGAGCCATGCTTTCATTAGGTATGTGGGACAGGATAATTCTGAGAATCTAAGATGGAGCCTTAGCGCTCTGCTGCAACCCTGATAGTCTTTGAAATCTATGATTTTTTTTATCTTTTTAGGTTCATGTGGATTTTGTGTTCTACTCTACAGTTCATTTGTTTTGATAGAAATGTAAATTTCCTCCCTAATCTTTTACCTTAAACTAAGGCTCTGGAAAGATAAACCCTTTTACTTTCTTGTGTCTTCTCATATTCCCCCACATACTACCTCATTCCCCAGTTTGAAGAGTACATACAAGGATTTGGAGCCAAAACCTTTTTATTGAGTGTCTCTTGCATATTTCTCATGATGGGAGTTGGCTTTTTGGCTAATGGGGCCACAGCTTTTTTCCTTCAACACATTGAGTCTTCTAAATCCTTGAAACAGCACTCTTGATCATAAATAACTTGTAGTAAAAGCTTTCCATTTCCTAGAGTTTGTAATGAATATAAATATTCTATGTAATTCCTTGTCTGGATAGTCATGAGAAGATAGTGGTCAGTGTTTATTGTGTTTTTACTATGTGCCAGGTTCTGTTCTCACCCCTTTTGTCTGTTGTGGTGTTGAATTTTGTGATGCTTTAAAAACAAGTAACTTGTTTGTAGAATTCATGCTAACATTACTATTGTTTTTAATTAACAGATTTCAACACTAAACTTGCACAATGTCTTTGAAACCAAGAGTAGTAGATTTTGATGAAACATGGAACAAACTTTTAACGACAATCAAAGCTGTTGTCATGTTGGAATACGTCGAAAGAGCAACATGGAACGATCGCTTCTCGTATCCTTTTAGTGGCACTGATAAATGTTCTTGTATTGATAGTGATATTGTATCAGTAACTCTATCAGCAAACATTGGTAAATGTGCTAAAACTGATAAACTTGTTGAAAAGCGAGACAGGCTTATGCTTATATAAATGGAAGAGAATGCCATTGTGACTGCTTTCACATATATTGTTTACGTTTCCAAGTTCACCTGTATGAGTCAGTCAACAATCTAAGGACCTTTCATTTGACCATACTTACTGAGCACTCATGTATATGTCAGGTACTACTCAGGGCTTTAGGAGTACAGTTGTACACAAAAGCACTTTCCCTTCATTCTACTAAGGGAAACAGACAATAAACGGGTATTTTAAAAAATTGAATGCCAGTGCTTCTACAAGTAGGTAGTGATAGACTCTCTAGGGAAAAATAAAGCAGGATAAGGGCATGGAGAATGGTTGGAGAATATATGTATGCAGCTCTCTTAAGTGGGATGGTCATGGAAGGTCTCTCTAAGGAAGATGGTGATATTTGAACAGAGACTAGACTAAAGCGAGGGAGCAGGTCCTACAAAATATCTGGGGGAAGAATGTTCAGGTAGAGAGTGAATGGCAAGTTTAATGCCTTGACCACTGGAAATATGTTTTTTAATTGAGTTGTCTATATTTGTGAATTAGCAATATTATATGAAAATCCAAATTTGTGGTGTCTCTAGAACAATCTGACTCCTGGTGTTCTGTATTCCTACATGACAGAAACACTGTTTTGTTTTTTTAATATATACATACTGTTTATATTACTTATATATAAAAAACACTTTGTAACCTAGGCATTCTGAATATAAACTCTGGCACCAAGAAGAAGCCCCCAAATATTAAAATACTTTAGCTTCTTAGTATTTGGGAGGTTAAAGGGGTCTCTAAGAACCCTTGGCCACGGGTACCTGGAGCAGAGTCATAGATGACAGTCTCACCAACTCTACCAATGTCTTCCAGGGAACAGAACTGGGTGGGCATGGGGACAACGTAGGTACATTGGAACACGTTCACTGGCAGACTTCTGAACTGCCTCAGTCTGCCACAGGAAACACCACACATGTCCTGTCTCAGGGTGAAGAAGGGGAGTAGGCCTGGTGTGTCTGAGTCCAAATGGCAAAGTAGTGCCCCAGGGCTTGTAGGAGGCCTTGAGTACTGGGTGGATACTGTAGGAACCAGAGATTCTTTCTCCAGAAAGGGAAGTTAAGATGTGAAGATATTAACCAAAATGTGTGTGGAGATTCAGTTTTTTCCAACTCTGTCCTGCCCGCTAGCAGTCTTTTGGGCCTAAGGGATGGCTACCCTCATTATGTGGGCAAATATTCTTTAGAAAAGCTTGGATTTTATAACAGTGACCCAACTTCTTCTTAATGCCTAATTCAGTTTTTATATTAAGCTGACTGTTGATGTAAGAATGGTGAGGTTCTTTTAGACCAACAGCAAACCATCTCATTCATTATAATTGCAGTCATTACTAAGAAACATGTTAGGCTACCTATGTTCTAGGCACTAAATAAATAAAATGATGGTATTGTTTCTGGAAGCCTTCATAGTTTGCAAGGGTGTTTTATATTTTTTTATATTATTTAGTACCTCAAACAAGCCTATCAGATTGGTGGGGTAGATATCATTGTCTTTATTTAACAAAGGAGGAATTCGATACTCATATCATGCAGGTAGTAATTGAAGTAGCACAGACTTGAATATGAGATTTCTAACATCTAATTCCCTATACTTGACAGTATATCTAGAGGATAATTGATATGGATTCTGCCTTTGAAGAGCTTATTATTGACTTGGTCTAAATTTTTTATCCAACATCATGGATTGTTTTTGCATAGGATTCTTTTTCTTTTTTGCATAGGAATCTTAATAAAATGAAAAATGTTAAATTTACTTGTGTGTTAATGAGGTTTCACTAGACAAGTACATAGGTTAAGGCTGTTTCAACTAAAATATGAACAGAGAAAGAAGAAGTTGGTCGTAGAAATACCTGACTTCCCTGAAGGAAAAGTATTGCTTCAGTCACTGTTATTTGTAAGATGTTTATTGTTTGATTCATCTGAGAGGGTCCAGTTACCTGCTCACGAATTTTCTTTTCCTCCCTTTAAAATAAAGAATATCTGCAAAAACAATAAAATTAAGAATGCAATTTCTTACTTTAAATTTTATTTTGGAAAATAAAGGACTGTGTTACTAATTATTCTGAAGTAAAATCCTTTCCCCTATTAATTTGCCCAAGAATATGAGGTTGACTTCTGACCCTTAGGTATCTTAGGTAGAGATTTTAGAGGTTATAAAACTTTAATCTTTTGAAAATGAAAAGAAGCCTCCCCCAAATTGTATATCACTGTATTTGATACTAATTGATCTTTTATAAAGCATTTTTTTGGGTGTGTGAAATGTAATGTGGTTGACCCTTGAACACAGGTTTGAACTGCATATATATACAAAAAGGTGGGGTTTTTTTTTGAAATCTTTATTTATTTTAGAGATTTTAGGGAATGAGAACTGGGGACGGAAGGGGAAGGACAGAGGCAGAGGGAGAGTAGCGAGAGAATCTCAATCAGATTCCCCACTGAGCATGGAGCCTGACATGGGGCCCTATCTCAGGACCCCTGAGATCATGAACTGAGCTGAAATGAAGAGCCAGATGTCTGGCCAACTAAGCCACCCAGGTGCTCCTCCCCCCCCCTTTTTTAATAAATTCAATACTGAAAATATATTTTTTTCTTCCTGACGATTTTTTTTTAAAGATTTTATTTATTTATTTGATACAGAGAGAGAGATCATACGTAGGCAGAGAGGCAGGCAGAGAGAGAAGAGGAAGCAGGCTCCCTGCTGAGCAGAGAGCCCGATGCGGGGCTCGATCCCAGGAGTCCGAGATCATGACCCGAGCCAAAGGCAGCAGCTCAACCAACTGAGCCACCCAGGCGCCCCTCTTCCTGACGATTTTAATAAGATTGTCTTTTCTCTAGCTTACTTTATTGTAAGAATACAGTATCTAATACATATAATATACAAAATGGTATTAATCAGCTATTTATGTTTCAGGTAAGGTAAAGGCTTTTAGTAGTTCAGTTTTGGGAGAGTCAGAAGTTATATGTGGATTTCTTTCTGCTAGGGGTTTGGCACCCCTCGTTCCTTTGTTGTTCAAGGGTTAACTGGTACATATGTGGAAAAGTTCGTAAGGTGTACATGTGGGGTTGAACAGATTATGCAAACACCTGCGTAATCTGCACAGGCTGAGAACTAGAACACTGCTAGGATCCACCAGCTGTCCTCCCACTACATGTCCTTCTCAGTTCACAAACCTACTCCTTATCAGAGGGAACTGCTATTGTGACTTTTGTACCTATTATGCCTCTATTGTTTTTTTTTATGTATACAGCCCTAACAATTACTGGTTCTTTCTGTGTTTGGAACTTTATATTAATTGAATCATGCTGTGTATATATTTCTATGTCATAATTTTTTCTTTCAACATATATATGTATGTGGTTAATTTGTAACTAGTGATATTGTAAAATATGTATTACTAGTCCCATTTTACAACTGAGGATTGCCATGGTTTATTGATGGGATAAGAAGATTCTTACTCTTGTAGGATTGAATGCTGAAGTAAAATGCACAAGTCTCCTTACACTCTTGAAGTGGACATTAAGAAAGCTTGGTCTGTCAGTTGAAGTGTTTAACATGTGTAAGTACAGAATTTATGGAACCCTGTCCACAACATTTTTTACTAAATATAAACTCCATAAGGGCAAGGCTTCTTATCCATTTTGTTCACTGCTGTATTCCCAGCATCTGGCACATGTAGGTATTCAGCAAAATATTTGGTGAGTGAATAGCTACTATCAACTAAATGTTATTAAGCATACTATACAGATGAAATAAATAACAATATTTAGCTAGTGCTTTTATTATGTTGATAAGCAGCTTTCTTAACACTCATCCTTCATAAACGTACTGTATCCAGGTACAATACCAGGCATTCTGATTGATAGGTAATGTAAATAAAAGACATCAGTTTTTTAGTACATAACGAATTACCACAAATTTAGTGGCTTTGAGAAACATCCTTGTATTATCTCACAGTTCTGTGGATCAGAGGTCCATAGTGTGACTGTGTTCTCTGCTCAGGATCTCATAAAGCTGAAATTGAGGAGTTGGCTGGCCAACTCATTTAGAGCTCAGGGTCCTCTTCAAAGCCCATTGCTGTTAACTGGGAGAATTTAATTCATTGCAGTTACAGGTCTGAGGTCTCCATTTTCTTGTCTCTTGGCGGTGAACTGCTCTCAGTGACTTGGTATACCTCACTTTTTGCATGTGACTCCCTTCCATCTTCAGTGCCAGCAGTGGCATGGCAAATCTTCCTGTGCTCTCTCAGACTTCCCCCTCTGCAGTTAGCCATAGAGGGCTAGAAGCAGATGGGGAATCTGCTTTTAAGAGGCTCATTTCATTGGATTAGGCCCACCTGGAAAGTCCAGTCTACTCTCCCTCTTGGGGTCAGCTGATTAGTCATCATTATTCTGACTTTTTGCTCTCAGTCCCTTTTGCCATGTAAAGTAGCAGTCCCAGGGACGCCTGGGTGGCTCAGTTGGTTGAGCAGCTGCCTTCAGCTCAGGTCATGATCCCAGCATCCTGGGATCGAGTCCCGCATCGGGCTCCTTGCTCAGCAGGGAGCCTGCTCCTCTCTCTCTCTCTGCCTCTGCCTGCCTCTCTGCCTGCTTGTGTTCTCTCTCTGTTAAATGAATAAATAAAATCTTTAAAAAAAAAAAAAAAGTAGCAGTCCCAGGTATTAAGGTGGAAAATCTTAGGAGGCCATTTTTAGAATTCTGCCTAACATAGGGAATAATACTTCCTAACAAAAGCTTTATGACAGCTTAAGGTGGTTTGGGATTTACCCTTTACTAAGGATTTTTATCAAGTGCTCTTCTACAGTGAGGCTAAGTGTAGATCTAGACTTACTATTGTTTTTTCTGGGTTGTAGTTCTTTGGCTGTTTTGGTTTACTTTTATTCATGGTTTTCTGTTTTTTAGTAGCTATTTGGACAATTCCCAAACCCGGCAGTATAATACAGAAGCTCTCCTACTTAAGGGCAAATTAGATTCTAAATGGTTCTATGTAAGTCCAAAGTGTTTAAGTGAGGGGAAATCTAAATGCCTTCATGAATGTAAAACCAGGTTTTAAAACCAGGTGTACCATTGTCCTCATTTATAATATATATTCTGTCAGACATCTTTTCAAACATAGACCATTTTTGACTACACTGAAAAATATTAAAGTAGGTCATCTCCATCCCTGACGGTCCTCACAGATTTTAGGAGATGTTATTAACCTTGGCATCTGCATTAGTAGCCCATCATTTTTTCTTAGATTGTATAGATTGGAAAGTTTTTATCCTTAGTTTTCTCTGCTTGAAGCATCAGTAAGCATCTGATGCTTCAGATGCTTCAGATTTGAAACAGAAGTATCTGTTTCAAATTAAATCAAATGAATATTTGCTTATTGTGATTCTGTAGCTAATACACTTTAAAGTTTTTCAATTTAACCAATAATTTATACCGGTGCTTGCTAGTTGGTGATTTCATAGATATTGCGTCTCTTACATGTTGCATGTTTATTCTTTTTCTTCAGAATTTCAATAAAGATCTATTTTTTATTGTCAATACTTTTTTTGGTCATTGTACCATTTTCAATTTTAAGATAAGCTTTCCTTTTTTTTTTTTTTAAACTTACCAGCAGTGTTTAAAATTTGTTTCCTGTTATGTAATATACATGACTTAAAAGCACATGCATATAAATCTCCTACAAGCTATATCTTCATAAGGAGAACCCATAAACATACAATGTATACTTCTTTTCCCAATGGCTTGGTTTTCTGTCTTTGTTTTTTTTTTTTTCTTTTTTCCCTGTTTGTTTGCTTAAAGATTTTATTTTTAAGTAATTTCTACACCCAACATGGAGCTTGAACTCACAACGCTGAGATCAGGTGTCTCATGCTCCACTGACTGAACCAGCCAGGTGCCCCTCTTCTCTCTCTTTCTCTCTCTCTCTCTCTCTTTTTTAAGATTTTATTCATTTACTTGTCAGAGAGAGAGAGAGATCACAGGTAGGCAGAGAGGCAGGCAGAGAGAGAGAGGGGGAAGCAGGCTCTCTGCAGAGAGGCTGACATGGGGCTCGATCCCAGGACCCTGAGACCATGACCTGAGTGCAAGGCCAAGGCTTTAACCCACTGAGCCATTCAGGCGCCCCTCTTTCTCTCGTTTCTAATCAGAGTCATCTGCAGTGACCCTCAGTGGGATCAGGACACACAGGATAAAGGTATAGGGGGGCGAAGGGGGAGATGAGAGCCCAGACAGAAAAAGACTAGACAGCAAGAGTTGAGGGCCAGCAGAGACAGGAAAAAAAGAGGGTAGATTTTGTAGCCCAGTGTCAAGACCCCCAAAATAATAATACAGTGTTACTTCTTCTTTCCAAAGGGGGAATTTTCTTTCTTAGAAAATGGTTGATGGTGTGTGTGCCGTGGCTGTGGATAATCTTTATATCCCCACTGTAGAATTCATTGTTTTAGACCCACTACACAATAGAATTATTAGTGTTAAAATTTAAAATTAAACCCAAGCATAGAGAGAATGAAACAAAATAAATGATTTTGTTTCTGGCCAACGCTATCTTTTGGTTGTAACAGAGTATAGAACTTTCGCTCTGGAGCAGTTTTGTTTTTTGGCTGTGAGAATTTTTATAAGTAGAAAGTTCATAATAGGGGAATTTTTATATCCTGGCTCCCTAAAGAGTAACTTAAGGAAAAAGATGACTTTGGGGAAGAGTGTTTAAAACTGGCCTTCTTCAGTTATTTCCCATTTTATGTTTTTTAAAGTGCCTTGTCTAAATCCAAATCATAATTGGATCATAGAGGGTTGGGTGCTCTTCCTAAGGCCTAAATATTTCCAGGGTGGTTAGATATTTGAATAGGTTAGAGAAAAATAGCATATTTAGGAATATGTTTTAGATAGTTAAGTGATATTATACAGTGGTTAACTGAGACCCCAAACTATGGTGAGTTAAAAAATTGAAAGATTTATTAAGGCAGACTCCATTAAAAAAAAACACAAGTACATCCTCACTGAGGATGTCAAACAGTCTATAAATCCTGTATGTGGATTGAAATGGGAAGGTTTTCCTGTATTCCCTGCCCTGCACAGATCCTTTTTCCCTAAGTGGAAGGTAAGTCCTGTAGTGTGAGTCCTTTTAGCCAATTTTGTTTACATGTGCATGCAGTAGATATATTGAGATATTAATTTTGCGATACAGAACAGTTTGTCACATAATTTAGCATATCATGCTGCAATTATGGTATTGAATCGTGTTAATTTTTCAGTATCAAGTTGTGTATTTTAGAAATAAGGGTATTATGGCTTCAGGAAAAAAAAGGTAGAGCAAATATGGTAGATGAAAATTCTTGAAGTAGATATTCAGAACTTAAAGATCTTAAATGCATCACACCTTTGCCAAAAGAATTGATCTACAGTCTGGCTAAAGTTAGTCTTTATTAAAAAAATTAAATTTAAGTGTAGTATACACACTGACACAGTAACATACAGGTGAATTTTCATAACATGAACATACCCATGTACCCAATAAATAGCACTCCTAGCATCCCAGAAGCACCCCACATTCCCCCTAAGTCACTAGGGGGTAACTACTCTGTTCACTTCTAATATGTTTAATTCTGACAACATTTTTATATCTGTTTTTCCTAGGGTAAGATTGTGATGAGTAATTGAGATTGAATATAAATGTATGATAAAATGAAACAAAACTCTAATGTGATGAATTAGGATTATTTTTTTTCCCTGAGGAGTTTATAGCTGAAACCTCTAAGCAGGTTTATAATCTAAATAATCTAATACATTATTTTGGAGCACCTTTCTTCTGTATTCATACCTTGCTCCTTCTCCTCTCCCCAAACTATTGTCATTTCTCTACAGAATTTATGTGCAGATAAATTTCTAAATTCTTTTTTTAGATGTATGTTAAAATTTCTATTTTCTTTGTAATACAGATTAATATTTTTATGCTATTGTTAAATAGTTCTTACATACTGTTTTACTTAATCTTCTATTTTATAAAGTTCATTGTATCTTGATTGATTTTAAAGTAATCAAAATAGTTTGTTTCTTTACTGTATATTTTTTTCCTACAGAAAAAATCTGGCACAGGAGCACCTGGGTGGTTTAGATGGTTAAGCATCTGCTTTCAGATCAGGTCATGATCTCATGGCCCTGGGGTTGAGCCCTGAGCTAGGCTCCCTGCTAAACAGGGAGTCTGCTTCTCCCTCCCCCTTGCCTGCTCCTCCCCCCCCCCCATTTCATGCTCTCTGTGTCTCTCAAATAAATAAATAAAATCTTCAAAAAACAAAAACCTGGCACAGCAATACTACACTATATGGATATATTTGCTGCTTTTTTTAATCTGTAAAAATTTTTTTTGTTTATATTAGCACAATAGTATATTGAAGAATGTATACATATATACATTAAGATATTTTATTATTTACTAATTATATGTAATTAAAAACAAATAAAACGATTTAGAAGGAACCTGGAAAAGTCTGACTAAAATCTACCCATCCATGACCTCATAATGGAGAGGGCTGCTTGTTCTTTCTGGAGTAAGGAACTAGGTAAATAGAGCACATGATAGCGATTCCCTACCTCCCTTCCATCACCAAGTGTTTAATAAGTGCATCATACATCCCAGGAATTGTGCCTTGGATTTGGGAATCTAGAGATGATTAAGATCAGGCTAGTGTGGGGGGCGCCTGAGTGGCTCAGTGGTTAAGCGTCTGCCTTTGGCTCAGGTTATTCCAGGGTCCTGGGGTCGAGTCCCACATCGGGCTCCCTGCTCTGTGGGAAGCCTGCTTCTCACTCTCCCTCTGCTGCTCTCCCTGCTTGTGTTCCCTCTATCGCTGTATCTCTCTCTGTAAAAAAAAAAAAAACAAAAACAGGCTAGTGTGGATGACAAAGGTATAAGTAGTTTCTATTGTATAAAAGTAAGTTCTATAGAAGAAGAGTATATAAAATGTTATGGAGATACAGAAGAGGAACTGTCTTCATTCTACCTCTATATTTTTTATAATGAAAGTTTCTTAAAATTTTTTAAGTTTATTATTATTTTTAGTAATCTCTACACCCAGGTGGGGCTTGAACTCACAACTCTTGAGATCAAGAGTCACATGCTCTTCCAACTGAGCCAGCCTGGCATCCTCCCACCTCCGTATTTTTAAGCAAAATTTTTATTTTGAAATAGTTCCCAATCCTTGTATTAGGTATGTTGAATATATTTATAATATAAATAAAAGTATATTATTTTAAATACTTGACTCCATCCCAAATAACCTTATTTTCAGTTTTTATCTGCATCTCTAATTAAGCTGTTCTCAGATTGCTTCATATATGCTTCATCTTCAACATCTGGTCAGTGATGCATAGTTTATGAAGCCCTTTAACATTTGAGCTTATTTGGGTCTTAAAAGGATTCTGTAGGGATATCAAGAGAGGCTTTTATTACCCTTAGCTTAGAGATGAGGAAATGGCAACGCAGAAAGGTTAAGAGGCTTGGTCAAGATCACTGGCTAGTAAAAGTAATCTCAATCAGATCCCATTTTCTTTGCCTCCTGATTGAGGACTGTCTGCTACAGCATATCTCCCACTTGTGATACTTAGCAAGGTAGTTAGTTGGTAGTCAAAAACTTAATTGATTAATTGATATTTCTATTCATACTATTCTTCTAACGGAATAATACCAAAGGATAGTGTGTAGGTTGTTCTGATGAGTGCTATGATGTGGGAAACTGTGCCAAATGAGTAATTTTTGTAACTGTTTTCTCAGAATTGCATAGACATATCTGCTTGTGATATTCCATAGCCCTTTGTTGATATTATGCTTATGTCCATTCTTACACAAGCCTTATTTTGTAGGTTTCTAGGTAATTTGATTTTACAGAATGCCGCCCTGAATTTTAAGCTCTTTGAGAAGAACCATTTTCCTTACAATGTTGTCTAATAATTCTCAAGAAATATTTGTTGAATGAGTAAATGAATAACACAGGCTTTTTAAAATAAGCATGGCTATATATATTTTACTTTTTCTATATCTGTATAATTTTAAATTGCCTGAAAGGATTTTTCATTTTTTAATGGCAAACTTCAGTTAAATCTCTTGTTTTAAAATAGTATCTCCAATGAATATGAAAACCTTAACAAATTAACTAGAGATATCTATGCTTTATGTGTGGCCTATCCTGAACCCCTTGGAGAAAGACTTTATACAGAAACTAAGATTTTTTTGGAAAATCACGTACGGCATTTGCACAAGGTAAGAAGTGGTATATACGTGATAAAAATATGTTTGTAGCTGGGTAGTTACTGTTAGGCTAGTTTACTGTTTTCCAGTGCAGAATTTATATCAGAGTAAGGTTATTTGTTTTGTTTCCTAAATAACATTTTTCTGATTATATATATTTATTATGTATATTTAAGGTTTATGAGTTAAGCATTATGTTTGATTCGCCAAGGGAAATCAGTTTAGTTATTCAGGATCATATAACTAGTAACTGAAATAGTGGGGTTTCAAATCAAGGTTTGTTCAACTTTAAAATTTGCTTATATGTCCCCTGGATGGTGTTTATTAGAACCAAGTTTTCTCTTACTATTGCTTCCCACCTCTCGGTAAATCTCTATTTTTATTATTTTCAACCGTTTATCTGCCTCATCATATCCTACATTAAGTCTTACAAAACCTAAAATGAAAAAGGGAAATGGTAAATTAAAAAAGCATGACAGAAACTGTTCCTGTGACCACTTATTTGTTAGTACACCATATGTACAAGGGCGACACCATGGCTTGATCTGTATATGAACAAAGAATTTGCGGCTTTGACTATAGACAGTATTTCTCATTTTGGACTACTGATCAGGAACTGGAAGAGATCACTTATTGTCTGGTCTAGAAACTTGATTCTATTTTTCATTAGCTGTGTGACCATGGGCAACTCAATCTTCCTTATGGATTGAAACTTAAGTTTCTTTATCTTTAAAATGGAGATACACTAGAGGATATTATACTAAGCGAAAAAGTAAGTCAGAAAGACAGTTATCATATGGCTTCACTCACATATGGAATTTAAGAAACAAAATAGAGGACCCTAGGGGAAGGGAGGGAAAAATAAAATAAGATGAAATCAGAGAGGTAGATAAGCAATAAGAGACTTTTAACTCTAGGAAACAAACTGAGGGTTGCTGGAGAGGAGATGGGGTAATGGTGATAATTAAAGAGGGCACTTCATGTAATGAGCACTGGGTGTTACATGCAACTGATGAATCCCTGAACTCTACCTCTGAAACTAATAATACACTATATGTTAATTAATTGAACTTAAATACAATAAAAATTAAATGGAGATACAATAACGCTGTGTAATACTGTGTCTAACCTTGGATGTGGACAGGTGCAGATAAGTTTTAAAGTGGTGATAACCTCAGAGCACAAGTGGTCATGTGATGTTTCCCTTTTAAAACTTTTGAAGGAAATTCTCTCCTTTTATTACACATGGCAGATATATTTTAGTGTTCTAATATGTGCTATAATTTGTCAGCTCATGAAAGTTGTTTTGATAACAGGCACTTTAAATTGTTCTTATAATGTTTAATAATTTAGTTTTAAAGTTAAAGTTCAAGTTCTGCTATGATAATCTAGTGAACTTTGGCTATCCCATAATTGTAACGTGTGTAAGGCACTTAAAAATTTTGCAATTTTATATTTTAGCATGGATTGTGTTTTTTTAAATCTTTTATTTTGAAATACTTTCAGACTTACAGGAAAGTCGCAAAAGTAATACAGAATTCCTATATCCTTTTTACCAGCTTCTTAGAGTTAACATCTTGTATAACAGTGGTACAATTATTAACACTAGGAAATTAACATTGGTATAATTGCATTTTAAAATGATGTGAAATAGTTTTATGGAAGTTTAGAATACTTACATAATTGTATACCATATGCTTTCTCAGATCCTGTGACAAAAAAGAAATTGGCTAATATGTTGATGACAGAAGTAAATTATTAACATAGCGAACAGATTTGAAGCAGTTTCACCTGTGAGAAGAAAATTTTATTTGATTGGGAGAGGAAACTTTTTTAATTACTAAAGTATTGCATTGTCATTTTAGATAATTTAGAACATTCAGATAAGCAAAAAGAAGAAAATTATCACCAAAACAACATGCGTAACATACTTCCAGAATTAACTACTGTTAATAATTTTGAATATCTATGCTTAAATACATCTATTTTGGTATCTGTTGATAATATATATAATTTGATATTTGTTTTTTGGATATTTTTGCTTTGTGTAGACTTCTATTTTTATTAGAAAATGGAATCATATTATACACTTTATAATCTTTTAGATTTTAATAATATTATAACATTCTTTGTCATTAAATGGACTTTTGTAATCCTGGCAATGATTGTAAAATTTTTTCATTGTGGAGATACTACAATTTGTTTAAATATTCTCATACTGCTGGGCATATGGATTATTTGCAACATATATAATTTGTTTTTATAAACAGCGCTTCTCTGAATATCCTGGTAACTAAATTATTTTTGTGTAGCCGAGTTTTTTATAGGATAAATTCCTATGCATAGAATTATCAAGTTATAGATCATGAACATTTTTTGTTTTGACATATAATAACAAATTGTTCTCATATTTATTCACCCAGCAGCAGCAGTTTCTATTCTATATTCTATTCTATATTCTAACTGCTTTCCCCCCAGTGTTATTAATAGTAGTTGCTATTTTTAATTAATTTATTAATATGACAGGCCAAAAATTACTATTTATGGGTCATTTCTGTCTCTTGAGCCTTAATTATTAAAATTCCACGTTTAAAAGCATAGCATTTCAACAGAAAATTAATTAGATGGAAATTGAGGTCATGACTTGCTTAAAGTCATATGGGCAGTTAATGAAAGAACTGAGATAAAAGAACCTAGTATCTTTTGAATATCAGTCCAGTGTATTTTTTTTAATCTTTTAACTTTTTAATTTTTTATTTTGTTTATTTGTTTGACAGAGATCACAAGTAGGCGGAGAGGCAGGCAGAGAGAGAGGAGGAAGCAGGCTCCCTACCAAGCAGAGAGCCCGATGTGGGGCTCGATCCCAGGACTCTGAGACCATGACCTGAGCTGAAGGCAGAGGCTTTAACCCACTGAGCCACCCAGGCGCCCCAGTCCAGTGTATTTTTACTCTTAGACTAGATTTCCTTCAAAAATAACTCTTAAAAAATTCGATCTCTGATTTAAGTTTGATTTTTATTTTTCAAAAAGTAATAGATTTCTGTTAAATAAATATAAAACAACTTATTTGGGGAATATAGAAAAGGTGTCAGTTTTCATAAATAATCTTATTAACATAAGTGAGTAATTCAGAGTGATGATATATTTATATAACTAGCAGGATGATCAAAAGTGAGGGATTTGAGGAAGCACACAGATATGTGGCAGTAGAATTACCTCCTCTTTTAAACTGATCTTAATATAATATTCTAGCCTAAAGATACCTCATACCATTACATTTTATCCTTTTAGAAAATGAAACTGTTTACTCTCTAGTATGGATGCTTTATTTTCATATCTAAGACATTTTTTCCTGGTGGTTTCACTTTTACTAAAAGTAGTTAAATTAGAATGTAATTGTAAATGTAATTTAGAATACTTTTTTAAAATATTAATTTTTGATAAGTTTCATAGCTTACAAATGAAAATGATTAGGGTTTTCTAAGTAAAAATGTATTTCTTCTTTATATAGAGAGTTCTGGAGTCTGAAGAGCAAGTACTTGTTATGTATCATAGGTATTGGGAGGAATATAGCAAAGGTGCAGACTATATGGACTGCTTGTATAGGTAAGTATGCCTTTAAACTCTTGACAACTGAAACAGTGTTACCTGTATTCAGTAATTGAAGGAGTTTGGGGTTTTGGCTTTTTGTTTTTAAATTTTTAAATAAATGAACAAAACTAAAGCATTCTCTGCTCAATGGACCTTGTCTGCTATGGGGAAAAGTCTGTAGTGTGGGTCATGTGGGTCTTTGTAAGCCAGGCAGGGTATGGAAAGTTACTCTCTGAGAACTAAAACTATGTTTAATTTCGTAGTTCTATTTTTTTTTATGTTGTCTGGGACTCTCTTTCTCTCTATATATAGCATATGTTAAATCTTGACAGAGTTCCAAAGTACAGCTTCAGCTTGGATGAAACTTGGTAAAATAAATCCAAGCCCATGTTCCCCTCCAGTATGCTCTTATTTGACTCTTAAGATCCAGTATTTTATGTTTCATGGAAATACTATTAAAGCACTCAGCAGTTGTTCTCTTGAAGTTCTGCCTTATCCTTTAGGCATTAAATTACCTACAGTGTCATAATGCCCTGTGATCTCTCACATTTTCCTGTCTCTCCTTGTGCTCTCGTTATCTGGATTGTTTGTCTTCCTTTCTCTGAATAACTAATTCTGATGTGTTTTTCTGCCATTCCCATCTCTGAACTTCCCTCTTCCTTGTGCTACTTAGTCTCCTACTTAGATCTTTTATGTTAACTGTTACTCTGGCATATTTCTGTGGTACTCTGCACTTATCCTTTCTAACCCATTCGCATAGACAATGGAAATAAATTCCTGGATACATAAGGCAGAGACCTATTTATTGAAGAATAGTGGATAAATAAGGAATAGTATTGTTAAGTCACCTGGGCCTTTTACCCCTGGAATGAGAGTGTCAGCTCTTGAAATGGTTGTAGCCTGTGATGGAGGCAGTGATAATTTTGGCCTATGCATTGTGGCATGGGCACAGATGGACCCCTGCCTCAGTTTCTCACTGGGGAGAACTCCTCAGTAAACTCCGGAGTTTAGCTGGGTGTCAGAGCTTTATCTGTATAGTTACTCCATGCATTGCTGGAGTACCACACTGAGGCCAGGGCTTGGTTCTCTTGGCATGTTTGTCCTTTTTCACTGGTTCATGTTCCTGTAGGTTTTTATAACAACACTGGAGTTTACTTACTGTAAGTTGCCTCTTTTAGAAACTGGAGCTTATTTCAACTGCCGTTAGCTTTTGTTCCTTCTTAGAAGAGCCAAATGTAATAAAAATAGAAGCCAGCAGTTGCTGACAAGCACAAGGTTTACTGTGGCTTTTATAAAACAGTATTTGCCATGCATTAAACATCTTGACATTTCATGTTTTTTTTCCCCCTCATCCACTGAAGTGAGATAGTCATAAATAGAACTTTTAGGACTACCCTAGATAAATTGTGGAGGAGAATTAGAGGAAGCGTAAGGATAAGAGTGAGCAAGCACATGCATACCTTTGGCATTGCTGAGAAGCTTGGGCCACTGGTATATAGATGTCTTAAGAGAGTATTTAGACTATATGCCAGTACAGTATGTTATGTGCAGTGGGTTCCCTCTCGAGCTGAGACATTTTAGTGAAGATTTAAATTGTTTTTCCTTTTTTTTTTTTTTAGTTTTCTAGATTCTTGCATCTGTATCTCTTGTTTACCAAAATCAAAAACTTGGTACTATTTAAGTTAATACTAATAATAAGTTGGCACTATTAAAAAAGTGAGCTTCTTTAAAATCCATGTGATATATACACAAATGTATGTGTGTTTATAAACCGTATGAGGTAGTTGGTGTCTCCATGTTTGCAGCCGAGGAAACTGCTCAGGGTCACTCAGCAAAAAAAAAAAAAAAAAAAAATCACAATTTAAGCCCAGATCAGTCCAATTAAACCTATTTAATGTCTTCATTTTACTTTAGTCTCATTCTAAATACACTCTTAGTTATTTAGGTAGATTCTGTTCTCATAACGTATCTTATACTATGCATTCTTTCTAGCGTTGTTTCAATTACTCCTGGTTTTAGCTATAACCTATATGTTGCTAACCACCAAAATATGGATTTATCCCAGGTGGTCTAAGTTTCAGAGGAGTATTTTTTATCTAGCCTGCCTGTACCTTCAGGGTATTCCATGGGTACATTGTAGTACTGCAGATTTCAAAACTGAGCTCTTTTTCTTTTACATCCACACTGTCCCCAGTATTATTAATTTTATTATTTATTTATTTTTTTAAGTAGGCTCCATGCCCGGCGTGGAGCTCAATACAAGGCTTGAACTCACGACCCTGAGATCAAGACCTGAGCTGAGATCATGAGTCAGACACTTAACCAATTGAGCCACCCAGGTGCCCCAGTATTACTAATTTTAATTGGAAATAATACTGTACATCCCAGACATCGATGCCAGAAGCCTCAGTTATCCTTCCTTCACTTACGGTCATCTTTTCTACCTTATCCCTCTTGGTCAGGTCCTCCAAATGTCTCTTAAATTGATTATTTCCTTTGCATTGTAAGCATTTTATCGTTTCTCTTATTAATTATAAAGTCCCTGTAACCAATCTTACAGCCTTTGATTTCAAATTTATTCTATTTACTGAACTCATGTTATTTTTTCTAACATGCAAATCGGATCACTCTGAAATCACACAGTAACCTTCTACTGTCTATAGCAAAGACTTAGAACTAATGGCTCATAGGATTCACTTATAGAGAATTTTATTTGACCACTGTGTTGTTGGCATCATGTGGCTGATCATCATTTATTTAATTATATTGGTAGAATAGAAGGTAAGATCCTTTTCACAGAGTATATAGTGGGCAGTAATTAGATAAAACTGTTTAATGGTAGTTTTTAATTGTGGGGTACTGCAGTTATCGAGGCTAGCTATCATTTTTAGTCATACTCTATAAGGAAATCTGTAAAGAAATATAAAGGAAAAATTCATTTTTGTTTCAAAAATATTTTTTAATATTTTTATGAAGTGATTTCTAGCCTCTTCTTTATTCTGATTGATTTATAAAATGGATATCCATTAGCATAAGTAATTTAGGGATTCTGATTTTAAAGAAAATAATGATATTCCTGCCTCAGGTTTCCCAGTACTGCATACCTCTTTAGACCCTGCTGGCTCTTGAAGTGGAGTACATAAGATATTAGCTGGAGAACTAACAACTCTTGAAATCCAGTAGGTATTAGCATGAGAACAATTTTTGTAATGGAATTTCCTAAGACAGATTGAAATGTTTGTTTTCTCTGAGGCTTCAGATTTACTTTTGGCCCCCTGGGGCCAGGGTTGGCGCCATGCTACGGTTTTGGCGCAGCGGTAGGGAGGGGGCTACCTGGCATCCCCGTCTGGCCCTGCCATTGGGTGTGTGCCCCGCGTCATCGGTGTATGTGTGTGAAGGGGCAGGTGGGAACCCCCTGGGCGCCTGTGGGGTTGTAAAAAAAAAAAAAAAGAAAAGAAACAAAGTTACTTTTGGCTATTCATTATTGTCAAGTACTATTTTTAATTTTGTCAGTGCTAATATTCCAGGAAAGCAAAGGATACTTATTAAACACTTTGTTGATGAAATAAATTATAAAAACATTATAAAAATTATAAAAACTACTGCATTATATGTGAGCAGAACAGCCAGGTATTGCCTGTGTAGTAGAGTATAAAATATTTTAAGAAATTATTGGAAGCTGATTTCTTTTATGATTTCCTAGAACATATGTCTTTATTTAAAAACAAACATGTGATGAGTAAAATTGATTGTAAAATACTCCAGTGACAGAAATTAAGAATTGTATCCACATCAAAATGAAAAATTACACTGTTTACATTTTAAGTTAAATTTTAAATTATTTTAAAAGCTTATCTATCAAGTTTAAACTTAGCATCAGGAGTAGAAATCTGGAATGAGAAAGAGTTAATGTAAGTTTAAGTTTTATTCCATGAGGTAAAGAGAATAGTGACTTATCCTGTTAGATATAAAACATAAAGCATTATTCTGGCTCAGAACATATGTATAGATCTTTGAAATGGAATAGTGATTCTAGACCTCTGCAGATCTGGCAGCTGGTTGTTCAGCATTAACAAATCACTATCCTAAGAAGTTTATACTTACTCTATAGATATAAAGGAGCTACTTAGGATTCTAAATAGGTAAGTAATTTTTAGATGAATTGGAGTTGGCAGAAACAGGAAATGGAGACCAGTCATGAGAGTGTTCCACATGATCCAAGCAGAGAGGCTTTGGAAGAGAGAAGGAAAGTAATGGGAGAGCATGAGGAGTAGTTTAGGAGGACAAGAGCAGCTGATTAAAGGAGTAAAATGGAAGGATGAGAGATAAATGTTTCTAATCTTTTAGTGGGATTACTGGGATGGCCATGGTACCCCAGACCAAAGAAGAAACTGGTTTGGTGCGAAGGATGCATAAAGGAAGGCACATATAAGCAGTAAAGATCTGACAATTAAATTCCCACTACTCAGGGAACACATGTCATTGTTGAAATATTATATTTGTTTATGTTCATATATTCTACCAGATGTGTAAATCCTGTGCGGGAAGCCCACATTTTTGTTTTTCATCTTTCTGTCCCTGGAGCCTGGCACACTACCTGATTGAGAGTTCACGCTTGGTCAATACTTGCTGAATGAGTGAGGGAGAACTCGTGAAATTTCTGTGCCAGCTCTGCCACTTACTAGCAAATTGACCATTGGCAAGTTCTTTAAGCTCTCTAAGCTGCAGTTTTCTTACATAGAAAAGAAGGATCATAATAGTACCACACACATGTACCTCATAGTGTTCAGCCATATAAAATGCTTAGGGGTATGCCTGACACATGACATGAGCTCAGTGAATGTTAGTGATTACTGTTATTTCCTGGCATTTGTGGCTTTATGATCTGGCTCTAGGCTGCTTTTCTAAGTTTGTATTCTAATATTAGCTTTTGTTATCCCTGCTGTCTGGAATGTTACCCATTTATGTATTCAGCAATTCATCAAGAAGTATTTTTTGAGGACTTCATATTTGCCTGCCACTGGTTCTGGATGCTGTGTAAGCAAGGTCCTTGCTTTGTAGTTCCTATATTCTAGAGAGACAACAGATGTACAGAGCAAGTAAGCAAATGAAAGAATTGGATTTATTTTACAAAGTAGTAAGTACCATGAAGAATATAAAACAGTTATGTATAGTTACTTAAGTGGGAGTGGGAAGTTAAAGTTCATTTGGATTGGTATCAGATCAGGTCTGAGAGAAGTGTGTTTGAGGTGAGACCTGAATGACACAGGCCAGAGGTTAAAATTTCTCTCCAATTTATATATCCCTATTTCAGGCCAGATAGCCCAGATTTCTCTCTTTAGCTCTTACTTCTGTCTCTTACTCCTCTTCTCTTCAGTTGGAAGGCATGATTGAAAACTCAGCATAAAATTAGGAGGATATACTACTAGAGAGAATGGAAAGGAAGGATGAAATGGCATTTTGAAGGAAAAATGTAATAGGACATTGTAACATGGGTAGAGGAGACTAAAATGTCAAAGAGAATACCAGGATTTTAAGCCTTGGAGTCTAGAGTCAGTGTAGGAGTGCAACTTGTGTAAATGGTTGTATCTATACAGCTTTGGAGTTAATTCCAGGAATTGTGATTTTCATTGTCTCCTGGAGTTTGTGGAGTTAGGCAGTTTAAATTTTTGTTGTCTTTGTTTTTACAAAGAACATGAAGTGAACTTTTCATTTTGAGGCAGTGAACACTTGAAAGTATGTGTTTTACTATAGAGATTTTGTGGTTATTGCCTAAATATTTGTGTTGCCCATAGCTATTTACACATGGAAGAACCTTTCAAATCAGTACTTTTAGGTGGTGAGCATTATAAGCATTATAGTGAAATCTAAGATTGCGAAAAGTGAGTGCTAGAATATTTTGAGCCCTTTCTACATATTTTATTTACTTTAAAGAACTCTATATTCATCTCAGTAATTTGTAGAGTTCATTACAGCTATCAGTCTTAGAATATGTTGAGACCTTATAAAGCTGTTTTCCTCTGGTAGACAAAGTGATCTTACATTTGTCAGTTTTGCCCATACTTCTTACTGTCTAACAGTCTATTTCATTTTCTTACCTACTGATTGTGATCTCTTTATGTGTAGTTTAAAAATGAAAAGTTATATCTTTTCCTGGTGATAGATATAAATTGAGGAACTGACTTGAGTTTTATCTTTTAACTATTTTTTTGTTTAATTCTTTGCAAAGTGAACTTATCCTGACTTACCAAGAAGAACCTGGAAATGAGTAAATTATATTATAGGATTGTAGATGCTCCTTGGGTAGGAGCTTTTGGGCTATATGAGTACTGGAAATTTTTAGAGCAGAACCCTTGAGTTTTTTAAAGTGAAACTGAGGTAATAGGGTTCCCCCGCCCCGCCCGCACTCTAGAGGTTATTCTTTTGCTCTTAAAACCTTCGACTGATACTTTTGTTCCTTTTAAATTATATTTCTAACTTCTGCATAATTTCTTTGGATATATTATCACACTCTTCTATAGTGGATTTATAACCCTAAAATTATTATTTTCACGTTGCAAGTTATTTGTTTTCTTATTGATTTTAATATAGTGTTGTCCAATGGTACTATATTTGTTTTTCAGGTATCTCAACACCCAGTTTATTAAAAAGAATAAGTTGACAGAAGCTGACCTTCAGTATGGCTATGGTGGTGTAGATATGAATGAACCACTTATGGAAATAGGAGAGGTAGGAAATTCTTTAAATGACTGGCAAACATAAGAGTGTTTTTTATATATATTGAGGGAATTTGATTCGCTGTCCTTTCTTTTAAGGACACCATGTTGACTATCATAAAATTGTCAAGATTTAAAACATCCTAAATGTTAATAAAACACTGTAATGATTTCCTAAGAATATATAGGTGAGAACAGAAGAGATATGATTAGTATTATTTTAATAATTAAATTAATAATGGATGAATAAATGACAGATTAATAGTTCTGCTACATGAAAAGCTCATATAAAGTCTTTAAGAAAATATTTTCTATGAGTATTTAGAAGATACTCTTGAGATTCTTGTAGTTAAAAAGTGTGAAGGTGAAGGCGCCTGCGTGGCTCAGTTGATTGAGCATCCAACTCTTGATTTTAGCTCAGGCAGTGATCTCCAGGTTGTGGAGTTGAGCCCTGTGTCAGGCTCCATCCTGGGTGTGGAGCCTGCATGGGATTCTCTCTCTCTTTCTCTCCCTCTTCTTCTGCCCCTCCCTCACCTCATGTGCATGCATGATCCATCTCTTTAAAAAAAAAAATGCAAAGGTCATAGTTAAAAGAGATCCTAAAAGAGAGGAAATACAGATTTATGGATATAACAAATTCATTTTAACTTTAAAAAGTAATTAAAGAAGTTCAGAGTAAAACAATGAAGTGTGGAGATCAGGTAGTTCTTTCAGATTCTTGAGGTACAGTACAAATTTAAATGTGGAAAATTACAAAAGGCATATATTGGTTGTGAAAGAAATACTCCAGTATAGTATTTGTTTATTCATATAATATGTATTTGTTGAGTAGTCAGACACTGGCGTTACAATGGTGAACAGACAGAAGGTCTCTTTCCTCATGGGGAAGCATTGCCAGATAAGTACAGAAATTAATGTGAAATTGTCGTGAGTGTTAATGAAAGAAATAAACAGCTAAGATGTGGAATTAGTAGAACTTTTATTTAGAATAATCCTTTTGGAAAGAAATCTGTCATTGTCTTTCAGTAGACTTTAAAATGTGCAGTATCTGTTAACCAGATAGTCCCATATCTGGTAATCTCTACTGTGAAAATAATAAGTAACGGGGAAAAAAGTTTAAATATTTAAAAGTATTCCTTGTGGGGCACCTGGATGGCTCAGTTGGTTAAGCATCTGCCTTTGGTTCAGGTCACGATCCCAGGGTTCTGGGATCAAGCCCCGCATCTGACTCCTTGCTCAGTAGGGAGCCTGCTTCTCCCTCTCCCTCTGCCTGCTGCTCCCCCTGCTTATGCACATACACACTTTCTCTGTGTCAAATAAATAAATAAAATCTTTGAAAAAAATAAAAGTATTCCTTGCAGTCATTGTTATTAATAAGGTGACTAACGGATAGGCAATCTAAATGTCTAATATCCAATAGTAAAAACCATTCATAGATGAATATGTACAGTATGATTTTGTTATGAAGGCAAAGAGATAAATTAGTAGTAGAAAATAGTTCACAGGAACTTTAATAAAGGGGAAAATATTTCATGAAAAAATTTGGACACAGTATATGTTTAATAGGAATAAAACTGTAAGGGACAAAGGATGTAGAGTAACAGATTAGTGGGAAATAGTAGTTGCTTTAGCTTATAGGATTATAAG
Organism: Nasua narica; assembly: GCA_028533885.1. Taxonomy (NCBI): domain Eukaryota; kingdom Metazoa; phylum Chordata; class Mammalia; order Carnivora; family Procyonidae; genus Nasua; species Nasua narica. The sequence goes on along the minus strand of CM052807.1, from coordinate 26,269,314 downwards.
TGAATATTTTAATAATTGTCCCTTATCACCAACACCATCAAGCTCACTCTTCCTCCCGGAGGAAATCACGATAAACAATATATCTTTCCTGAATTTTACCCATGTATTTGCATATAAATACTTATACTATGCACATAATGGTTTATTTTTGTATTTTAAACATTTAATGGCATCATATCCTATGTACCATAATGATAGCATACCATATATCTTGCAACTTGTATTTCTTGCCTGTTTTGTCTAGTTTTTTGCACATAAGTTTATTGGTTAATGTCTAGTTTTTTGCACATAACTCTCACATTTTTGTGAGAGTTCAGTATTCTATAATAGGGATATAGAATAATTTCTTGATCATTTATTAAACTGTTCTCCTTAGTTTTCAGTTCTTTATTGTTATGAACAATACTGTGAATATAGTAGTGAACAAAGTAGACACAAATCTTACACTTAGGGAGTTAGCATTTATGTATATATCTCTTTGTACATGAGCAGAAATTTTCTTAGAGTGAGTACCTGAAAGTCCATTTTCTGGGCCCAAGCACATCCTGAATTTTGATAGCCTCCCCAGCTTGATCTCAAAAGGCTTCTTAGTTTGTTCTCCTATTATAGCTATAACATCTCATTTTCTTTTGTATCACCCTTTTGCCCTGTTTGTGCTATTTAAAAAGCAAAAAAATAAAAGAAAACTTGAAGAATAGTCCCTGTGGGAAGGTGGATGCTTTTACTTATTTGAAACGGAATTACCAATTGATCAGAATAAAGTTACCCCAGGGAAATAGAATAGAGAGGCTAAAACCAAACTAATGGCTGTATAGATGCAGTTATGTTGGAAACAGAGGAGCAATCAATTTTTGATATGGGAATAATTTGTACTCTTTATGGGAAAAATATATTGGAGTTTAAATATGAAAGGCAAAACTTAAAAACTTTTGGAAGGCAATATAAGAGCACAGATATCCCCGATGTTAGGGTAAGGAAGTTCTTAAAAGACAAGAAAAATACAGACAATAAAGGAAAATATTGATAACTTTGAGACATTAAAATATAATGTATTTTTACTAAAAAGAAAACACTATAAAAGAGCTCAGAAGTAAAGTCATAAACTACGACTGCAATCTATAAAACTGTCAAGGGATTAATTTCTACAATAGATGAAGAACTCCTAGTTTTTATTAAGAACAAGATAAATACTATTGGATAATGGGCAAAAGAGATGAATCGGCATTTCACAGAAAAAAAACAAGATGTACTATAAACTTATGAAAAGATGCCCAGCCTCACACAAGAAGGTGCCAGTTAAAACCACAAGGATTTACCAAAACAACCTATAAATTCATTGTAATCCCTATCAAAATACCAATAGCATTTTTCACAGAACCAGAACAAATAATCTTAAAATTTGTAGAGAACCACCAAAGACCTCAAATAGCCAAAGCAATCTTGAGAAAGAACAAGGCCGAAGGTATTACAATCCCAGATTTCAAACTATTTTACAAAGATGTAATAATCAAAACAGAATGGTACTAACATAGAAATAGACACATAGATCAGTGGAACAGGATAACGGACCCATGCATACAAAACTACGCTTTTATGGTCAATTAATGTATGATAAAGGAGGCTCAAATATGCAGTGGAGAAGAGTCTATGCAGTAAATGGTGTTGGGAAAACTACAACTGCACGCAAATGAATGGAACAACTCCTTTCTTATACCATACACAAAAATCAGCTTAAAGTGGGTTAAAGATGTAGATGTGATTCATGAAACCATAAAATTTCTAAAAGAAAATATAGGTAGTATTCTTTTAGATATCATCCTTAGCAACATATTTATGTTTCCTCAGGCAAGGGAAACAAAAGCAATAATAAACTATTGGGACTACACCAAAATAAAAAAACTTTTGCACAGCAATGGAGACCATCAATAAAACAAGAAAGGTAACCCAGTGAATGGAAGAAAATATTTGCAAATGGAATCAAATAAAGGGTTAATATCCAGAATACGTAAAGAATTTATATAATCAACATCAAAAAACCCAAACGATTTAATTAAGAAATGAGCCTAAGACCCGAATAGACATTTTTCCAAAGAAGAGATACAAATGACCAACAGACACATGAAGAGATGCTCAAATCACTAATCAGGGAAATGCAAATCAAAACCACAATGAGATACCACCTCACACTAGTCAGAATGGCTAGTATCCAAAAGACAAGAAATAGCAAGTGTTGATGAGGATGTGGAAGGGAACTCCCATGGGTGGTTGGTGGGAATGTAAATTGATGCAACCACTGTGGAAAACAGAATGGATGTTACTCAAAAAATGAAAAATTGAAATATCCCCATAATCCAGTAATTCCCTTACTGGGTATTTACTCAAAGAAAATGAAAACACGAATTTGAAAAGACATGCACTCCTGTGTATATTGCACCATTATTTATAGTAGCCAAATTACACAAGTAGTCCAGATTGATAGATGTGTGGATAAAGAAGATGTGGTATACACACACACACACACACACACACACACACACAGCAATATTACTCAGCCATAAAAAAGAATGAAGTCTTGTCATTTGCAACAACATGGATGGATCTAGAGTGTATAATGCCATGTTAAATAAGTCAGAAAAAAAAGCAAAAAGACAGATTTACCTATGGAGAACAAACTGATGGTTACCAGAGGGGAAGTGGATGAGGGGATGGGTGAAATAGGTGAAGGGGATTAATCTTGATGAGAATTTAGTAATATTAAGACTATTGAATCACAATAGTGATTTCAGTACACCTGAAACTAATGCTGTGTGCTAACTATATTAGACTTAAAATTTTGAAAAATGTGGGGGTATGTACACATTTGGTAGAACTGTATGCAAGGGAATGGTTTAACACAAAATTCAGGGTTGTGGTAACCTCTGAGGGGAAAGTAGGAGGACATTTGAGGCAACAGTAATAGGGAAGTTGTGTTTCTTAAACTGGGTAGTGAATACAGGATGTTGTATTTTATTATTCTAATTGACTTACCCTTTGTATTTGTATGAAAGGTTTTATAATTTTAAAAATTAGCCAATAGCCAAATTAACATAATTCCTTTGTTTCTCTTAGTCTTAGCATTTATACAGCCTTTCCATAATACCAGGCATTTAACAATCAATAAATTATAATTATAAAAATCAAATCAAGTATTTCTTTAACATTTTCAATTCAGTTGAATTCAATTTAGTTTCAATTAATTCAAACCTTAATTCTGTTCTTTGTACAAGTTTGATACTCATTTTCAATTTAAATTAGAAATTCATTTTTTATGTATATTCAATTTTCATTTGACTTTTGAAATATTAGTTGTAAATACTTGGTGTGTATTTTTACTTTAAAAAGTCTCTTAATATTTTAGTAAATGTTAAAACAAATGCTGGGTAATTCATCCTTGATAATTTTTATTTTTCCTGGCAGCTAGCATTGGATATGTGGAGGAAATTGATGGTTGAACCACTTCAGACCATCCTTATCCGAATGTTGCTCCGAGAAATAAAAAAGTGAGTAGTGACATTTGTCTTCTTGAGTCAGTTCTAATTTGCTATTTGAAATGATTTCAAATAGTGTACATTTGCATGGCAGTTAACTAGACATAGGCCTTGGTTTACTTAAGCCTCATTTTTCATCTTAATGCCAATATTTTAAAATTGTTTTATAATCTTTTTTTGACAGGTCTTTTACTAAGCCCAATATGCTTAGTAAATCAGTAAGTCCCTGAAAGGAAGTGATATGTCGTTTGTTGTTGAAAGCCTGATACCTCTTAGATATTCTAGGGCATAGCTGAATTGTTTGAACATATTCTCTCTGTTTAAATCTTGATAAGGATAACCTACCTATTTGAGAAATTTTCTAGGTAGTTGGTTACCTCTTAGCCCCAGTGTTAAACTAAGTAACTTGACTATATGTGAGGTTCATTTGTGGGAAAATGGCTTCCCACTCTACTCATGGCCCAGCGTGGTGGACTCTTTACCTAATTTCTGTGCAAATAGAATTTAAGATTAAGTTTTCCTGCGGAGTCCAGAATAGAACATCCTTGGGTAAGTTCTGGCCTAAAAAGTTCTTACTAGACTTCGGTGTTGGGGAATCAGAAGAACTAAAAGTCAGTCATACAGGTGTGTGTAAAATAAATGTCATTTTACTGGAACTGATGTTGTAGGAGTTATCTAGAGCAGTGAATTGCAGTGTGGTAATTGCTACTCCATCTGAAAATGCTTTCCTTAAGAATACCCAAACATGAGTTTTTCATATGAGGAAATAAAAGGAAAGCATTGTTCTTTCTATGGGCTCCTGATAGGACATTAAAAAACCAAACAAACAGAAACAAAAAACAAGCCACCAAAGAGGATAAGGGAATATTTTTTTTAAAAAATTTTTGTAAGATTTTATTTATTTATTTGACAGAGAGAGACACAGCACAAGAGGGAACACAAGCAGAGGGAGTGGGATAGGGAGAAGCAGGCTTCCCACTGAGCAGGGAGCCCAAAGCGGGGCTTGATCCCAGGATCATAACCTGAGCTGAAGGCAGACACTTAATGACTGAGCCACCCAGGCACCCCTAAAGTTTAATGTTAATACTAAATAGAAAAAAAGTAGATGGTAGCAATTGGTAAATTGGGTTTAGAAAACTGTCACTCACCCTTTTAATGATTCCATTTTATCCAAAGATAGGGAGATGGAGAGAAAAGGATAGAAGGGTGGGACAGTTTTTTTTTTCTTTCTCTTTTCTTTACTAAACCATAATTAACTGAAAGAACACTCCTAGTAATATTTGTAGGTTTTAATGTATTTATTTTGCTATGAAAATTAACTTGTTTCTTGACTGGGAATTCAGCTATTTTACACTGTTTATTGAAAATACTGTTATAATTTTCTAAATGTACTTTTTTGAAATGTCTCTTTTAATGTGTTTGTCACAACCTAGTAAATTTTCTTAAGTGTGATTGTTAGCTTGTTAAAAGTGAATTTGATGAAAAATGAAAGAAAATCTAACTGTATGTGAAAAATAATATAAGAGTAATAAGACAATATTAAAATAAAAATTAAAAAATAATACAACAATACAGGATATTCTGGAAAAGACATAGACATTATTTGGTTAGAAATATTAGGACAACTTGTCTTAATTTTGTTGTTATAATCAGCTTCCATGAAAGTATTATTTGATATGGCCTACTAATATTTTATTTATTTTTCATGTGTACTCTAGTAAGTAGGTATTACCCCACATTTTACAGCTAAATAAACTAAGGCATAATAACAATAACAATAATAATAGTAAAATATGGGAGCTGTGTGCCAAGAAGTGTTCTAAAAGTTTTACCTGCATTATCCCATTCAATCCTCACAACTCTGGGATATTGGTACTGCTTCCATTACCATTTTACAAATGAAGGTATCAGTGGTGGTGTTCTAACAATGCTAACTTGACTCCAGCCCCTATCTTCTTAATTCCAGGGATTCAAATATGGCTTCTGCTAACTCTAAATCCATTATGCCTGTTTTTACTTACTTACTTACTTACTTATTTTTAAAGATTTTATTTGACAGAGAGAGAGAGATCACAAGTAGGCGGAGAGGCAGGCAGAGAGAGAGGGGGAAGCAGGCTCCCCGCTGAGCAGAGAGCCCGATGTGGGGCTCCATCCCAGGACCCTGAGATCATGACCTGAGCCAAAGGCAGAGGCTTTAACCCACTGAGCCACCCAGGCACCCCCTTTTTTACTTTTTTAAATTATTTTTTTATTTTAAAGATTTTATTTATTATTTGACAGAGAGAGACAGCGAGAGAGGGAACACAAGCAGGGGAAGTGGGAAAGGGAGAAGCAGGCTTCCTGCTGAGAGGGAGTCCAATGCGGGGCTTGATCCCAGGACCCTGGGATCACGACCTGAGCTGAAGGCAGACACTTAATGACTGAGCCACCCAGGCGCCCCTGTGGCTGTCTTTTAAATTCACAGAACATTTCTTCCATTCCTAGTTCTAGTACTCTGGCTTTTATATACATTTTAGTTTTATAATGCTTTGAATATTCTAGTAATTTCACACACATAGTTCTTTATTTGATCATAAGGAAGCAGGGCATGTGTTATTTGTAAGTAAATAGATTTAACTTCAATAAGTAGAAATGACTTATTGAATTTGAAATAGCTAAGGAAAGTGATTCCATGCCTACAAACTTCCAATTTGGGTATTTCCACTGCATTGCTTTAATATTTATTTACCCATTATCACTTGAGATAATAAGGCCAGATCTCATAACCTCCATTACACGGACAAGTGGGCTATTGTAGGTTTTCCACATTGGTAAACTTGGCTGAGCCTTATAATGGTACCTGATGGTGAATATTGTCATAAGCTCATTTTACAAATGGAGAAACTGAGGCTTGAGAGGATAGTCAGCTTACTCAGGTCACATATCTAGTATATTGCTTAATGAGAATCAGAAGACCGGTCATTCTGGTCCTTGAATCTGTGGTCTTATCCATATATTACGTATTCTTAGTAGTAGTTAGTTGAAGTTGCATCTCATTGCCGTTGCTACTAACAGAGAAGTATTTTATTGTGTGTACCTACAACTTCTTTGTGGAAAGAGCTCCACCAAACTTACAGAATAAAATCTTCTCAGATCTAGCAGACTATATTACAAATTAGATTTCCTGTCAATTTAGTCACAATTTCCTTTCCCTGCATTCATCCCAGGGTACCTAGGTGTTCTCTACAAGTGTCTAAAGGGGATTACTGGGGACTGTGGTTTCTCAAATCTGGCCGTTGAAAATCAGGCTTACACAAGGGGTGTTTAAAAGAATTATCTTTCTACAAAAAAATTATAAAAGTAAAATATGTTGGTCATATACAATTAAAAATGTATAGGAGGTTAAAAAGAAATTAAAAGACTTAATTTTCCCTTGATGCCTTCAGTTCTGTTATTTGAAGCAAACTCCTGTTGAGGTTTTAAAGTATTTTCTAATAGAAATTCTCTGTGCATTTAAGATTGTATATGTACACATATATATGTGTGTACATGCATTTATATGGATGCACATATGTATATATCCACACACATATATTACATATAATATACACACGTACATATGTACATGCACTTGGAGAGTTTATGTAAGTATTAAGAATACTTAAAAATATATTTTTCTTTAAAACTAGAACAGATACAGTGGTTGGTGTGAGACTATAAAGTGGTAGTATGAGGGAATTGCTTTATGGTGATAAAGTAATTGTGTATCTTGGATATAGTGGCAGTAACATAAATCTAGATATGTGATAAAATTGCATAGAATTACATATATACAAATACAAATGATTGTGTATAAAAACTAAATAAAGTCAAAAATTTGAATAAGGTCTATAGATTATATAAATATTGATTTCCTGTGATTGATGTATCATAATCATGTAAGATGTTACCACTGGAGAAAACCAGATGAACGTTTTCAGGACCACTCTGTATTATGTTTGCAACTTCCTGTGAATCTGTAATTATTTCAAAATAAAAAAATATATTTTTTAAGTTTAATTGGCACATAAAATGTGAATATCCCTGTTTTCTTCCTTTTAGCTGCAACTTTCTTCTCTTCCCAAGTAACTACTGATGATGGTTGGTTGTACCTAAATATTTGTTTATATAAGTACAGTGGTTTTTGTTTATTTTGTTGTGTGTGTGGAATCCTTATAGTCCTTTAGGAAGATAATGCAAGCTCTGGAGCCTTCCCGCATAAAAATACTGAATATGTATATGTACACAAAACTTTACATACTTTTTATATTTTTAGTTTTTTAAAGATTTATTTGAAAGAGAGAAAGCACAAGCAGGGGGAACAGTAGAGGGAGAGAGAGAAGCAGACTGCCTGCCAAGCAAGCAGCCAAATATGGTGCTGTTCTAGGACCCTGGGATCATTATCCGAGCCGAAGGCAGATACTCAACCAACTGAGCCACCCCGGCACCCTTTACATACTTTTTAGAAGGTTTATGGATTCCTAGGATCAGAATTGCTGCCTTAGCATTTACATGGTGGACTTTTTTATCCCCAAGAGAATCATTTGGTAAATTGTAATCTGAAATAAGTCTCTATGCTTAATATTTGTTGAATTGGAAAAGTTTTTATTTATTCTGAAATTACAACTCAGCAGCAAAGTAGTCATGACTTTAGCATCTGCTCTCTGTTAAATAATCATAAATGAAGGCAAGAATTGACAAATGGAAAAAAAAAATCTTAACTTCATAGCTCCTGGTTTTTTGTTTTTTTTATTTTTAAACTCTTCTTACTTTCACCACTAACATCGCACCCTTGTTAGATACCAAAGTTTTGTTTAGAAACCAAAGTTTCCTACAAATGTGATTCCCTATCAGGGCTCTTTTCTGTTCCATTTGTTTGTTTGTCCTTGGGCCCATACGTCACTGTGTTTATTATTACAGCATAATAAATCTTGATATCTGGTAAGACAGATCTGCCCTCCATAAGCCAGAAGTGTTCTTGCTGTTATTTGGTCCTTTACTCTTTCATATGCAAGTCATAATCCTCCTTTTATAAAGGTGATTATAAGTTACCTAGAAAAAACTTTCTGTAGGATTGAAATTGAGTTGAGTATATAAGTTAGTTTGGAGAGAATTTACATCTTTATTAAATCTTCCTATTATCTCCTAATAAGTTTTTATAAATTTATTTGTAAAGATTCTTCATTCTTTTTATTTGATTTATTTCAAGATGCTTCATATTCTCTGATACTGTTACAAAAAGTTTATCTGTATAATTAGCCATTCTATTTGTTTTCTGCTAGTGTATTCAAATACAGCACTCTTAATATATAAATCTTATATTTAGCCACCTCGTTAAATTCCATCATTTCTAGCTTCTTCTCCAAGAAAAAAAAGTATCATTTCTAATAATTTGTGCTTATTTTTGTGCTTTCTATGTAAGTTGTCATATGTAAATGATAGTTATGTTTCCTTTGTGAGTGTGTGTGTGTGTGCACTCACGCACACACTTGCTGTGTACACACACACCCAATGACCAGGATTTCCACAGCATTGTTAAAGAGGAGTGATGGATAATGAGCATCTTTGTCTCATTCCTAATTTTAAAGGTTACACATGTAACATTTCCTCTTTTAAAATGATGCTTCCTCTAGTATTTTTTATTACTCTTTATCAGAATGAAATTAATTTAAATTTGGTATTGAATTTTATAAAATATTTCTATTTGTATTGAGCAATCATGTTTTTTTTCTATTAATCTGTTAGTGTGATAGGTTACATTTATGGATTTTTTAATATTAAACTATCCTCATATAACTAGAATAAAATCCAGGTTGGTTGGTGTCTATAATAACTTTTATAACTTTTGCATTTGATTTTCTAAATAATATTTTATTTGGAATTTTGAATCTATATCCATGAATGGAATGAGCCTATAATTATTCTTTCTCATAATTCTTTGGGTTTGGTATCAGGCTCATCGTTGTAGGATAGAGTAAGGGCTGTTCCCTCTTTTTCTTTTGAGTAAAAGAGTGTATAAAACTAGATGATCTTTCTTTAAATTTATTTAAATTCAGTTAATTAACATATAGTGTATTAGTTTCAGAGAGAGGATTCAGTGACTCATCAGTCTTATATAACACACAGTGCTCATTACATCACATGCCCTCTTTAATGTCCATCAGGTGATCATTTTTTGGAGTGCTTAGTAAAACTCCCTGCAAAACCGTCTGGGTCTAGAGTTTCTTTGTAAGAAGAATTTTTTTTTTTACATTTACAAATTAACCTGTGTCTTTTTTTCTCTTATTGAAGTATATCTGACATACTATGTTATATTTGTTTCTGGTGTACAACATGGTGATTTGACAACTTTATACATTACTCATTGCTCCCCAGGATTAAGTGTAGTCACCATCTGTAATCATATGTTATTAATATTATTGACTATATTTTCTATGTTGTACTTTTCATCTCTGTGACTTATTTATTTTACAACTGGAAGTTTATAGCTCTTAATCCCCTTCACTTATTTTGCTGGTCCCCCCCACCCACATCCCCTCCAGCAGGCATCAGTTTGTTCTCTGTATTTAAGAGTCTGGTTTTGTTGTTGTTGTTATTTGCTTTGTTTTATAGATTGCAAGTCTAAGTGAAATCATGTGGCATTTGGCTGTTTCTGTCTGACTTACTTCACTTAGCAGAACACCCTTTAGGTCCATCCATGTTGTTGCAAATGACAAGTTTTCATTCTTTTTTATGACTGAGTAGTATCCATTGTGTATGTATACTGCATCTTCATCCATTTATTCTATCAGTAGATACTTTGGTTGCTTTTCTCTTTTGGCTATAGTAAATGCTGCAATAAATGCAGGGGTACATATATCTTTGTGAATTCATGTTTTCATTTTCTCTGGATAAGTACACAGTAGTGGAATTACAGGATTATAGGATAGTCTATTTTTCATTTTTTAAGTAATATCCATTCTATTTTCCATAGTGGTTGCATCAATTTACATTCCCACCAACAGCCCATGGGGGTTCCCTTCCACATTCTCACCAACGCTTGCTATTTCTTATCTTTTGGATACTAGCCATTCTGACTAGTGTGAGGTGGTATCTCATTATGGTTTTGATTTGCATTTCCCTGATGATTAGTGATTTGAGCATCTCTTCATGTGTCTGTTGGTCATTTGTATCTCTTCTTTGGAAAAATGTCTATTCGGGTCCTTGGCTCATTTCTTAATTAAATCATTTGGGGTTTTTGATGTTGAGTATATAAATTCTTTATGTGTTCTGAATATTAACCCCATATTGAATATATATTTGCATATACTTCTCCCATTCACTGGGTTGCCTTCTTTGTTTTATTAATGATCTCCTTTGCTGTGTAAAAGCTTTTTATTTTGGTATAGTCCCAGTAGTTTATTATTGTTTTGGTTTACCTTGCCTGAGGACATATCCATAAATCTATTGGTAAGGCTGACATTGCCTATGTTTTCTTTTAGGCGTTTTATGGTTTCAGGTCTCATATTTAGATCTTTAATATGTTCTAAGTTTATTTTTGTGTATAATGTAAGACTGGTCCATTTTCATTAATTTGCATATAGCTGTCAAGTCTTCCCAACACCATTTATTTGTTCTTATTTTTAAAGATTTTATTTATTTGACAGAGATCACAAGTAGGCAGAGAGGCAGGCAGAGATAGAGAGGGGGGAGTAGGCTCCCTGCTGACCAGAGAGCCCGATGCGGGGCTCGATCCCAGGATCCTGAGATCATGACCTGAGCCAAAGGCAGAGGCTTTAACCCACTGAGCCACTCAGGTGCCCCCCCAACACCCTTTATTGAAGAGACTGTCTTTTCCCCATTGTATCTTCTGGCTTCTTTTGACATAGATTAATTGACCATAGAAGTGTGGGCTCTGCATTGTGTTTTGTAATCTATGTGTCTATTTTGTGCTGGTACCATACTGTTTTGATTTCTATTGCTTTTTTTAAAAAAAATTATTTATTTTAGAGAGAAAGAATGTGTGTGTACAAATGGGGGAAAGGGTAGAGGGAAAGGGAAATAAGCAGACTCCCTGCTGAGTGGGGAACCTAATGTGGGGCTCAGTCTTAGGACCCTGAGAACATGACCTGAGCTGAACAAGAGTTGGATTTAACTGACTGAGCCACCCAGGCACCCTGATTACTACAGCTTTGTGGTTTATCTTGAAATCTGGGAGTGTGATACCTCAGCTTTGTTCTTTCTCAAGATTGCTTTGGCTGTTTAAGGTCTTTTGTGGTTCCATACAAATTTTAGGGTTATTTGTTCTGTGAAAAATGCTATTGGTATTTTGGTAATGATTACATTGAATTGGTAGATTCCTTTGGGCAATATGGACATTTTAAAGATAGTGATTTTTCCAATCCACAAGCATTGTTTGTGTCATTTTCAGTTCCTTTCATCAATGCTTTATAGTTTTCAGAGTGTAGGTCTTTCACCTCCTTGCTTAATTTATTCCTGGGCATTTTATTCTTCTTGGTGTAGTTGTAAGTGGGATTTTTAAAAAATTTTCCTTTCGGCTCCTTTATTATTAATGTGTAGAAACACAACATTTCTGTATATTAATTTTGTATCCAGCAAGCTTACTGAATTCATTTAATATTTTTTGGTGGAGTCTTCAGGGTTTTCTATATATAGTACCATGTCATCTGCAAATAGTGATAGTTTTATTGCTTTCTTACCAATTTGGATGCCTTTTCTTTCTTTTTTATGTTTGATTGCTACAGCTAGGACTTTCAGTACTATGTTGAATGAAAGTTTTAAGAGTGAACATTTTTGTCTTGTTCCAGATCTTAGAGGAAAAGCTTTCAGTTTTTCATCACTGAATATGATATTAGCTGTTGGTTTTTCATATTTGGCCTTTATTATACTGAGGTATGTTTCTCTAAATCCACTTTGTCGGGAGTTTTATCATGAATGGATGCTGTATTTTGTCAGATGCTTTTTCTGCATCAATTGAGATGATCAGATGGTTTTTGTCCTTTCTCTTGTTAATGCAAGGTATCACATTGATTGATTTGTGAATATTGAACCACTCTTGCATCCCTGAAGTAAATCCCCCCTGATCTTGGTGATCGTGGTACATGATCCTTGTAATGCATTGTTGAATGTGGTTTGATAATATTTTTGTTAATGAAATTTGTGTCTGTGTTCATCAGGGATATTGGCGTGTAGTTTTGTTTGTTTGTTTTTGCTTTTGTGTGTGTGTGTGTCTTTCTCTTGGTTTGGTATCAGGGTAATGCTGGCTTTGTAGAATGAATTTGGAAGTTTTCCCTTCTCTTCTAAGTTTCTTGGAATAGTTTGAGAAGGGTCAATATTAAGTCTTCTTTAAATGTTTGATAGAATTCACCTGTGAAGCCATCCGGTCCTGGACTTTTTTTTGTTGGGAGTGTTTTGATTACCTATTCATTTTAAATACAAAATTTTAAATACAAAAAAATTTTAAATTGGTCTGTTCAAATATTCTATTTCTTCCTGAAACAAATATTATGCTATAAATTTTCTGCAAGAACTTTAGTTTTACTTTAAAATTAAAATTGGAGGGGCGCCTGGGTAGCTCAGTCCGTTAAGCTTCTGTCTCTTGATTTTGGCTCGGGTCATGAGATCGAGCCCTATGTGGGGCTCTGTGCTCAGTGTGAAGTTGGCTTGAAAGTCTCTCCCTTTCTCCTCCCTCCCCAATCTCCCTTGCGCATACTCCCCCTCACTCTCTCAAATAATAAATAAATCTTTAAAATTAAAACTAGATATATGAAATTATAAAAACTGACAAAATAGATAATGCTGGTAAAAGGCATTGATTGGATGCTTAAAGATACTATTGAAAATGCTACGTTTTTAATGTTAAAAGGATTCAAAATTGCAGTTTTTTTCTCCAGTAATTCTGTAGTTGACTGTCTAGTTTGAGTACTCTTTGAACAAAAGTAGAAATTAAAACGAAATTCTTCCCCTTTGAATTTGGAACACTCTTGTAACATAGGCTGCTGTGGCTGATTTGTGTTTTCTCTGATAATCCATGTATTTGTTATTCTATTTCTAAATTGTATAGACATTGGAGATTTCATTGAGGAGAAATACAGTCTTTGATAAAGATAAAATCTAACTTAGTAGTCTGTACTCTTTTGTATCTCTCAATTCCTGAGAGATATGTTTTAAAATTTCCCAGCTTATTTTTAGATTTATTAACTTTTTCCTTGCAATTGTTGGGTTTTGTTTCACACCTCTGTTGTTGAATAAATATTAGGATTGGCATTTCCATAGTTATTTTTGTTGTTTTATAGTATTTTTTTATTGTTTTATAGTATTTTTGTCCCTCTTGTACTCTTTTTTTATTGTGGCACATATTAATATTGTTATATCAGTTTTCTTTGTACTTTTGGAGATTTGGGGGTGTGTGTGTGTGTTATTTAACTTTTTTAGTGTAAAATACAAGATATAGAAAACTGTACAACACAATTGTACAGCATAATGAATTATTATAAGGCAAATATTCTTGTTCCTACCACCGAAGTCGAGTAATAGAACCATGCCAGCCATCCCTGAAACCTTTGCCTATGTCCCATCCCTTTTCTTTCTCTAAAAGTTTACCTCTCTCCTGCCTTTTAAGGTATGCCTTTCTTCGTTTTCTTACGGTTTTATCACCCATGTTTATATTCCCAGATTCTGTAAGAGTTTAGTCTTGTCCATCCAAAAGAACTTTATATGTCTTTTAAGCCTTTTAATCAACAGGTTGCTTTTCCATCCTTTTTCTCCCTTGTATTTTATTGATGAACTCTGGCCCTTTGATCTTTTAGACTTTCCCATTGTCTGGATTTTGCTGATTTGCATGAGGCACATTTAAATATGTTCCTTTGTCCTCTGTATTTCCTGCAAATTGGCAGTCCAGAGGCTTACTCAGAGTCTTTGGATCCCTCTGGCAAAACAGTAGCTGTTCTTCCATATTGTCTGTTTTTTCACTTTTTTGGATGTAAGCAGCCACTGATCTTGAATACTGACATCTTTTTGTTTATTGAAGTTTGCAAAACTTTCACTTTAATTCTGTCATTTTGTTTTCATTTTTACCTGGAATAATTCCCTCTCATCTACTATTTGGTAAAGGTCATATAGGAAGGTCATATAGGAAGGGTAAAATAACTGCTTGTTTGTTTCCTTTACTCACTTGTCAAGGTAATGAGTTGGTTTGCTATTATCCTCGGAAAGTGACCAATTAGCTTTTTTCCCCCATTATATTGTGATGAACTTCTAGACCTAAATACATTTAATTCATTTCTATTCATTGTTTTATTAAAGTTTAAATTGCCTCTCTTTGTTTAGTTGGCTCCATGGTCTTTCTGATATGACCCTAGTCATCCTTGCTGTCTTCCTTGCTATCTAGTATGTCAGGATGTTCCAGACTTATCTTGTACATTTTCTTCCCCAGACCTTGTAATTAGCTACTCTATGAAAAACTTAGTTTTAAGTACATAAGTGACATATAAATGCATTCTTGAAGAACTTTGAATGAACCAGATTCTTTCCTCAGTCTTTCTCTATCCAGAGGTAATCCCTGTTACTATTTGGTTAACTCTCTCTACAAAACCCTTTCCTATGAATTTTTATGTTCATATACAGATGTAAGTACAATACAAAGGTCATTTTATTTTTTATGTGATTTTTTTCTAACTTTTGACAATCATAAGTGATACTTATACTCACTAACTTCTTTGTTTATTCGATTATATAGCTTGATAATTTTTGTTAGTACATAGTACATTCTTTTTAAATTGCTACTTAATATTTGATATGGTTCCACCTCATTTTATTAAGCTCTTCTCATGAGTATATTTGGTTGTTTCCAGTTTTTCCACTAATATAACTCTTGCTTTTTCTGTGTACAAAATGCAGATGTTTGTTTGGAATTACAGAGTATGTGCATTTAGAATTTTGCCAGTTGGCCCTCTGAAGTGCTTGTTCTTCAGTGTTTCTCTACCACTCAGCAATCTTGTTCTTATGCAGTCTTGCCAGTCTCAAGGGAAAACAGTCCTTTGCTTTCCCAGTGCCTTCCTGGCGTGGGAACAGGGACAAATAGGAGGTGTTCTCCAGTGAGGGCTGCAGCAAGTGGTCTGGTTGCAGAGGTCTCCCCTCTCTTGGGCTTCGCTGCCTCTCATGCACCACTTACTGCTCCAGTGGGGACACAGACACAGCTGCAGCTGAGTGCCTCACTTCACAGCCTGGCTTGTGCTCCTGATGACCTAGTGGGTTTGATCATCCTTTGTGTGCCATCCAGCTTGTAGGCTCTGTCACTTCTCTGCCTGTCTGCCTCCACTCTCTTCCCACCCTCTCCTTGTTGCATTCTCTTGTGCATTTTGGTGTGTAGTTTTATTTTCCTACATTACTCAGTCTTCTTTCTATCTTTTTTTCCAATTTCTGTTAAGTCCAAGGGCTACTGCCAACATTGGGGTGTTAAAAAGTATCCTTCTTGTCATTTCTCAGATTTAGAGTGGGAGCAGGAGACTGCATTTAGTTTGCTGAAACCCTAGTATCATTTTAAATTTAAGGGGAGAGGAAGGTTTCATTAAAAGATTAAGTTGCCCGTTGTCATATATCAGTATCTGGACTTTTCAGAGTTCCAGCCTCGCTTTTGATGACTATCACAAATCTGGTATGCTATTTGAATTAAAAACTCATTTAGTTTTCTTTAAAAGCCTAGATTTTGAGGTCCCTGGTTGCTCTGTTGTTCGGCATCTGCCTTCAGCTTGGGTCATGATCCCGGGGTCCTGGGATCGAGCCCTCAGCGGGAGGCCTGCTTCTCCTTCTCCCACTCCTCCTGCTTGTGTTCCCTCTCTTGCTGTCTCTCTCTCTCTCAAATAAGTGAATAAAATAAAAATAAAATAAAATGCCTTGATTTTAAAATCAAAGTCAGTGATTGTGGTCTCTTTTGGGCTCTTGCTTTATTCTCCTCTCTAATATATTAAAAATGGTTCCATTTTGCTCGTATCAGTACTTAAAATAATAAGTGATGTTTATTGTTTACTCATGTACCAGAGACTGTGTTACATACTTTCTTGGATTAAGCTTAATCTTTACCACATCCTTGTATCCATGAGGTTTAGGTATTTTTATTATCCCCACTTTACAGAAGAGGAAATCTGAGTACTAAGAGGTTAAGAAATGCTTGCCCAAGGTGACATATTAATACAGCCAAAACTCAAACCCAAGCAGTCTAACTCCAAAATCCTGGCCTTAAGGTCTACGCTAAATATTCCTATTAGTCCCCATCATCCCAGCTGAGTGGTTTCATTATATTGGCAATTTCATTATGATCGCTGTAGACATTTTCCACACAGTCCTGTTAGGATCAAATGATAAGCCATATTTCTAAAAATTCTTTATATTCTTTTCTCAAGGTTTATCTCCTGGGACCTCTGTTCTTAGATGAAACTAGAGTTTATTCAGATGACCAATTTAGTCAGTGCTTTTGTATATTTCTAACAGCATCATTTCACACTTTATTTTCATTATCTGTCAGCCCAATAGAAACACTGTATATTTATAAGGTTTTTGTGCAGTTATAAAAATATGTAGTGATCTTAAAGGTTGAATAATTATGCTGCAGAATTTCTGTAGTTGTTACCTTTTTAGGGAGGACAACTTAGTTATTAAGCATTGGGAATATCAGTGTTTCTTTTAGATAGTATGTTACCTGATTCCAGCTTATCTGGGCCTTTTGAGATCAGAAACAAATGGAAGGTGTGTTAAGTATATCAGGAGTGGAAGTTTTCCTGGTGCTGAGCAAGGAAAATAGGATTTGTTAATGAAAAGAATTCTAAGGGCGCCTGGGTGGCTCAGTCATTGGGTGTCTGCCTCCGGCTCAGGTCATGATCCCAGGATCCTGGGGTCAAGCCCCATGTTGGGCTCCTTGCTTGGCAGGAGGCCTGCTTCTCCCTCTCCCACTCTCCCTCTTTGTGTTCCCTCTCGTGCTGTGTCTCTGTCAAGTAAATAAAATAAAATAAAATAATAAAATAATAAAATAAAATAAAATAAAATAAAATGGAAGGAATTCTAAGTAACCTGATTTTCCAAATATTCAGATGTTTCTCATTCTTGACTGATTTTTATTTGATCCTGCAAAGTTAAAAGGGAAGAAAAACCTGTGTGTTTCAAATAGATAAAATTGGTTAGATCATTATTTCACCACATTTAATTTGGGGTTAGGAAGGAACTAATGGAAGATGAGTAGAGGAAATGAGCTCTCTCTATATGACCTTAGAGAAACGCATTGTTTTTATTAGTAATATCAAAATGTAGACTTTGTATCCGAGATTCTGTGACTGACAGAATTAATGTACATATATTAATTCATTAAGAAAAACCTTTTCCAGACTATCTAGATAATTGAATAAAGAGGGTTAGAAGGATGATACAGATGCAAGGAGAGACAATATTAGAAAGTCTGTGTCCTACCTAAAAAGAACAAGAAGCTTTTACTATGGAATGATGATAATATACTTCCTATTACTTTCTTTGTAAAATAATCATTAATTCAGAGAAAAAAACATTTTAAAATGAGATGAAAGATTGCCAGGAGGAAGGTAAACAACTGCATAATGGTTTGATTAGAGCATTAGTACTAGAGTCAGAAATTCCCAACTTGGGGCCAGACTATTTGTAGCTTTAGGCAAACTATTTTTTCTATTTAATTTTCCTTTTCTGTAATTAGAAAGCCTGAGGGCGCCTGGGTGGCTCAGTTGGTTAAGCAACTGCCTACGGCTCAGGTCATGATCCCGGAGTCCCGAGATCGAGTCCCACATCAGGCTCCCAGCTCCATGGGGAGTCCGCGTCTCACTCTGACCTTCTCCCTTCTCATGCTCTCTCTCATTCTCTTTCCTAATAAAATAAATAAACAAAATCTTTAAAAAAAAAAAAAAAGAAAGCCTGATACTCAGGTACATTTCTCATAGTGATTAAAACTTGCATTACTCATAGTGCCTTGGCTAAGTAGGAACTTACCAAATGTTACATGAATAATTGAGATGATTTTAGGTTCCTTTGCAACTGTAAAGGAATGTAAAAATATAAAAACTTACCTCATTAAATTTTTAAAAAGAAAAGTACCTTAGTGTTTGAATGGAAAGCAACTCAGTGGTTATAGCAGATCTCTTAAAGAATAACAGCTATAATAACAGCTATTATCACCTTCAGTGAGTGATAATATATAAAGTGTACCTTTGAGAAATATGTACTGTCAGATCACTATAGTGGTTCAGACTGAATTATCAGACCAAATCATCTAATAAATAATAGAATTTGTGGTAAGTGAAATTCAGATATTCTTAACAAGCAATATTAGTCTTACTGGACTCATGTCTACTCTAAAAGTAAATGAAAGAAGTATCATTTTAGTGTCAAGGTAACCAAATGTATCAGTATAACAGCTTTTATTTATTGAAATGACATCTAATGACTATGTTAACTATCATAAGTATTAATTCAGCTGTGATGTGAAAAATTATTTTTAAGCATCAGGCATGCACTGACCTTTAAAATGCTTTGTAATTTGACTAGATCAATAGAATAAGCAGCCATATTTTTGGCATACTTTGGTATTTTTCCCATAGGTAATTTGTATTCTCAGTATTTTTTTGTTATATATTGTTTTAGTGATCGTGGTGGTGAAGACCCGAACCAGAAAGTAATCCATGGGGTTATTAACTCCTTTGTTCATGTTGAACAGTATAAGAAAAAATTCCCCTTAAAGGTAAAAACCCTCCTTTAAAAACATAATGAGACCTTTAATTTCTTAAACTACTTGTTCTAATTTTTTAAATGTGATTTTAATTGATTTATTTAGTTTTATCAGGAAATCTTTGAGTCTCCCTTTCTGACTGAAACAGGAGAGTATTACAAACAAGAAGCTTCAAATTTATTACAAGAATCAAACTGTTCACAGTATATGGAAAAGGTAAGAAAGAACATATTATGTTAAATGCATTATCTTATATATCAGGCATGATTTTATTTAACATTTGTTTTTTTAGTTAATATATTTTTTTGGTGGAAAGGTTTTGTTTTTGTTCGGTCATTACTCTGAGTTACAGTTAATACCTATTATCTGTCCCTTAATACAGTTAATATTATACGTTAATACAGTTAATAAAATACCTTACTACAGTTAATACCTATCAACAAATCATTGTTCTTGCTGTGGCATTCTCCATGAGAAAAAGTTCTATCAATTTTCATCATGGTTGATACCTCTTGATAAATCCTGATTGCTTGATTTGCTTGTCTTTAAAATTAATATTCACATTCTTGGCAAAAGAATAAATTATATTTGTGTTTAGGAGATGTTTAAGGAATAGGATAAGCATAGAGGCTAGGTGTTTGAGTTTTATCTTTCCTTCTTTAAAATGGAAGGAAAAATATAATTCTAGATACTTGGATAGGTTACTGTTTTGGTCTGTTCAGTTTTTGGAAGACTGAGAAAAACCTCCACAAGAAATTTTAATTAATCCTAAACCAACACATACTGATTACTATTTTTAAAATTCAATATAGACTTTTTTTAGTAAAGAAAAAATTGTATTATAAAGTCAGTCATCATATAAGATGTATTAAATTTTTAGCCAGGTTTTTTCATTTGCAATATTGCATTCCAGGCATTTTATTATACGATGATTTTTGTTAGTTTGTTTAGCCAAGAAGAAAATGGGTTTCAAGTGGAATAGCTATAGAGTGGCTTCCATAGATCATAGGTCAAGAAATGTCAATACATTGTTATATATTCCACAAAACTCAGATCTGGAAGTCTGATTTGTTTAATTCTCTTTCTGCTGTTGTCTCTGATTAGCCCTTGGACCTCAAGTTAAGTCTTCTAGGATATTTTTCTCCATCTATTAAGTGCAGGTTACACCAAGTCAGAGGTTCTTAGCTTTAAGCCCTTTTTGCTTCTTAGACTCCCGTTAAAGGTTCTAGATCCAATCCTGAAAAGTGCACATGGATTATCAGTGATATATTTTTATGTATATATATAAATACTCCTTGTTATATTTGACTCTCAAAAAGAAGCCCTTGACAAAAGTATTATATATTCCACTTACATAGAATTTCTGTCTAGAATATGGAATATCTATAAAAGGTAAATTCATAGAGACAGAAAGTAGACGAGAAGTTATTGGGAGGAAAGAATGAGGAATTATTGTGTAATGAATACAGAGTTCTTGTTGGGTGTGATGAAAAAGTTTTAGAAATAGACAGTTGCACAACATTGTGAGTGTAATTAATGCCATTCAAACGCACACTCAGGGTTAAAATGGCATATTTTATGTTACATATATTTTACCACAATTTTGACAACACTAATAATATAATATACCATTGAATTATATTTTTAAGTGGGTAAATCATATGATAAGTTAATTATATCTCAAACTGTTAAAATGAGGACCATTGGAAATTATGTTTGGGAAGTAGCATTTTTAAGAGTAGTTCATTTAGTTAACACACTAATATAGTCTTCCTACTTCTCTTTCTCTATTTACCTGTAGTTTTTCGGCCTTTTCTCCCCAGCTGTGTGTGCTTTTATAGCTCTTTGAAGCCCAGTATTGAGACACTCCTCTCTTGTCTGTCTACCTTTCTTCTGATATGCACCCGTCCGCTTCCATTATATTAATTTTTTTTCCTTTTCTCATCCTCCATCATCAACCCTGACTCTTAATTCCTATTGCATTTAGTTAATCCATAAACGTTAAAGTTACAGTACACTATAATGACTAATAGGCATAATCCTTTTAAGGGATATTTTTCTTTCAAAAGAAAAACTTTTTGACAAAAATGACTTTCTTAGTTGATTAAATATGCACTGAACATCTTTTAGTCCAGATACCTTCTTACTTGCCTTTCATTTCTGTGACTTTGTCCTTGACTGCTGGCTCCATAGGGGAGCATAGTAGGAAAGATAGGATCATGAGTCTCTCTTTAGTCTTTGCCTCATTTTCATCAAAAGGTATCTGAGAGGTAACCAGGAATGATGTATTATTCCCCCTCGCAACATCACCTTCCTTCCCAGTATTACCTTCTTATGCTGAGGCAAACTCAGCAATACTCTCCAAAGCTTAACTGTACATAGTCCTCTGGGACCATTTAAGTTCAGAGAGTCTAGTTACATAGCTTCACATTACAGAACATTTTCAAAGTCTAAACATTGGTATGTGTATGTGCTATACTAGCATGATTTTTATTGTGAATGTATTTTTGTTTTGAGGTAGAAATTAGCCAGATTCTCTAGCTGTTATCTTTATTAGCTGGTTCTTGTTAATATTAATCAGTGTATTGTTGGTAACCCAGTGTTTCTTATATAGGATAAGCTTTACTAAAGCTCTTAATTGACATATTTAACTATGACTAAATATAACTGACTTTCAAAAATTTTAATGAAATCTTTAATTTGATAATT
Source organism: Nasua narica (assembly GCA_028533885.1). Taxonomy (NCBI): domain Eukaryota; kingdom Metazoa; phylum Chordata; class Mammalia; order Carnivora; family Procyonidae; genus Nasua; species Nasua narica. The sequence continues at coordinate 26,247,321 of CM052807.1, read as the reverse complement.
ATCATGTACATACTGTTTACATTTATATTTTATAAGAGGAACCAACATAAAATAATTAGATTAATTACTTGATCCAGTTGATGTAAACTGTTTTTTAGTTTGATAGTTAAATATTCATAAAATGACCATCTGTTCTGGTTTTTAAATAATTTTTACCCACTTTTCCTGTTGCATGTTAGGTTGCCTATATAATAGGATGATCAGGGTTAGTAAATGAAGACAAAATGCAGACTACTTGTGTTCATGTTCATGAGATTTTGGTAAAATATAAGTGATAACTAATAGCCTAAATAAAAATTCAAAATGACTTATGGAATATGGGTTTAAATTGGTTATGTAATCCTAATTTGTTACCTGGCCATCTTTAATTGAGCCATTAAAATTAGGCTACCTGAGTTACTTACTGGTAACTAACTAACTTAAGTTACTAAACTTACAGGTTTTTCCTTATAGTAAGTCATGACTGTAAGAATATATTTCTAAAGGTTCTAGGTAGATTAAAAGATGAAGAAATTCGATGTCGAAAATACTTGCATCCAAGTTCATATACTAAAGTGATTCATGAATGTCAGCAACGAATGGTAGCAGACCACTTACAGTTCTTACACGCAGAATGTCATAATATCATCCGACAAGAGAAAAAAAATGGTAAGTGATACAAAACAGTGAATGTGAATAGAAATTAAATTATAAACCCACTTTCTACATCATCTCCAAGCTTCCTTAGATTTCAAACATTTTTAGTAATAGTCTAAAATATTTGATATGCCTTTTTACCAATTCTTACTAATCTATTTTAAAAGACTATTTTGGAAAGGTATGTATTCAAAGTGTATTCCAAAGTCCAAAGAAAAACTAGGAAAAAGTGTGTGCACATTTTTACATATCACAAGGCCTAATTTCCTTAATACATTAAGAGTTTCTAATAAGTAGGGGAAAAAGCAAAGATGAAAAGGAAATATATATTTTAAATATGCATAGATACTCAGTCTTGTTCAGAATAGAAGAAAATACAAAATAGAGTTATAGTGAGATACTAGTAATAAGCAGTAAAAGAATAGAACTTGTTTTTTTAAAGATTTTATTTATTTGTCAGAGAGAGAGAGCACAAGCAGGGGAAGCAGCAGGCAGAGGGAGAAGCAGGCTCCCCGCTGAGCAAGGAGCCCAAGGGAGGGCTCTACCCCAGGACCCTGGGATCATGACCTGAGGCGAAGGCAGACACTTAACCTGCTGAGCCACCCAGGTGTCCCAAAATGGTTTTTTTTTTAAAGGAGAAAATAGTACTAAAAATTTTCAAATAACAGGGAATAAAGGTAACAAGATACTTTTAAGACCTACACAGAAAATGAAACATTGTTGAATTGAAAGTAGCATTGATTTTATAGATGCAGGAGAATCTACTCAAAACTGAAGTGTTTTTTTTGTTTGTTTGTTTTGGTTTGGTTTTGTTTGTTTGTTTTAATTCTGAAAGTTAAACTCTTAGACTAAGAAAAGTCAAGACAGTATTGAAGACTATCATGGGAAGACTTGCAGGACAGCATAACTTACGATAAAACCACAGTAATTAGGACAATGAGACATTGGTGCAAAGGTAAACAAATAGAACAATGAAATAAAATAGCCTAGAAATAACCCGTACATAATAGATACTTGATTTGAGACCAAGGTGACAGAGTAGAGCAGTGGGTGAAAGATAGTCTTTTTAATACATAATGCTGAGTCCATTGGATGTTCTCTTGGGAGAAAGTAAAATTTGATTTCTACCTCAGATGCCCTATACAGAATCAGTCAATACATTGTAGGCTTTTGACCTACGTGTAAAACAGTAACACTTTGAGAAAATAATATAGGAGATAACTTCATGACCTTGAAGTAAGGAAAGATATTTTAAATGAGACACAAAAAGCACTGACCACAAAGGAAAGATTGATCAAGTGGATTGCATTAAAAAAAACCAAAAAACTTTTGGATCATTAAAAGACCATTAAGACCATCAAAAGATAATCATAGGGTAAAATATTTGCAATCACAGAAAAAGGTTTATGTCCAAAATACAAAATGGTCAAAAAATTTGAATAGGTACTGCAGAGTAGAGGATATCCAAGTGGCCAGTAAACATATACAGGGGTCTTCAATCTTAATAAAATAGGAGAATGCAAATTAAAAGCCATACTAAGATATCAGTACCTACATTTTGATATAAATCTATTTATTTATTAAAGATTTTATTTATTTGACAAAGAGAAAGAGATCACAAGTAGGCAGAGAGGCAGGCAGAGGGAGGGGGGGAAGCAGGCTGCCCGCTAAGCAGAGAACCCGATCTAGCAGAGGGCTCGATCCCAGGACCCTGAGATCATGACCTGAGCCGAAGGCAGAGGCTTAACCCACGGAGCCACCCAGGCGCCCTTGATATAAAATTTAAAAGACCAAATATAATAAGTGTTAGGAAGTGGGTAGAGTAGCAAGAACTTGTTATATTCACTGGGCTCAGAGTATAAATTGATGCAACTGCTTTGAAAGCTGACATTGACTCTTTTTTTTTTTTTTTAAAGATTTTATTTATTTATTTGACAGAGAGAGAGAGATCACAGGTAGGCAGAGAGGCAGGCAGAGAGAGGGGGAAGCAGGCTCCCCGCTGAGCAGAGAGCCCGATGTGGGGCTCGATCCCAGGACCCTGAGATCATGACCCGAGCCAAAGGCAGAGGCCCCAACCCACTGAGCCACCCAGGCGCCCCGAAAACTGACATTGACTCTTAAGGCTGAAGGTATACATATCTTCTGATCCAGCCATTCCAATCCCAGATACATAATCCCCTGCCCAAACTACATGCAAATATATACCAAAAGGTGCAAGAATGTTCATAGCAGTATTATTTGTATTAGTTCCAAACCAGAAATAACTCAAATATCCAATAACAGTAGAATAAAGTACAGTATACTCCTATAATGAAATATTATTAGAGAAGTGAAAATGAACAATTACAGATACATACAAAATGTAGATGAGCCTTAGAAACATGTTGAACGACGTGAAGGAATTGTATGATTCCATTTTTATAAATAGTTCAAAACAGGCAAAACTAATCTGTGGGTTGTTAATCTTTATAGTGATTACCTTTGGAGAAGAGCAAGAGGAATAGTGATTGGGAGGAGGTATGAAAGGAACATTTAGGTGTAGGGAATGTCTCTTTCTTACTCTGGGTGGTGATGACATGGGGGTGTGTGTGTTCACTTGTGATAATTCATTGAGATATATACTAATGGTTTGTACACTTTTTGTATATGTGTTATATTTCAGTAAAAAGTTTAAAAAGCACTGCACTGAGACATCATTTTCATTTCTCAGTGGGAAAGATCAAAATGTTTGATGACATGTTGTTGGCAAGGGAACTTCCTGCTATAGGAACTGTTTTATAAGTAAGGATCTGTCCTTAAGGTGAAGCTCTGACACAATAGTCCCACTTCCAGGGATTTATACCACAGAAATGGTATAAATCATTGCTCATATACAGAATTATTAATTGTAATATTGTAATACCAAGAGATTGGAAACAACCAAATTTTAATCAATTTTTAAGAAATTATAATATAGGGCGCCGGGGTGGCTCAGTTGGTTAAGCGACTGCCTTCGGCTCAGGTCATAATCCCGGAGTCCCGGGATCGAGTCCCACATCGGGCTCCCAGCTCCATGGGGAGTCCGCTTCTCACTCTGACCTTCTCCCCTCTCATGCTCTCTCTCACTCTCTCTCTTTCCAAATAAATAAATAAATAAATAAATAAATAAATAAATAAATAAAAATAAAATCTTTAAAAAAAAAGAAATTATAATATAGCCATATAATAAGAGTGCTATGCAGTTGTAAAATTACCTTTTGTATGATGATATAAGAAGATCTCTAAGTTAAAATGTTGTGTTCTGCAGTTGCAAATAATACATAAAATATGCTACAGTATTTGTGTAAAAAGCCAGAGGGAAGACTATATTTGTTTGAATGTGCATGAAACATCTTTGAAGTGTTATTAACTACAATATTGCTTTCCTGTGGATGGTTGGGAAATGGGTGTAGGGGCCTTTCTTTGCATTCTCTTATAATTCTGCATTTTGAACCATGCATTACCAAATACATTCAAATATTTTTTGAACTCTGGAAATTTAATAATCAAACTTCTTTTCTCTTCAGATATGGCAAATATGTATGTCTTGCTTCGTGCTGTGTCCACTGGTTTACCTCATATGATTCAGGAGCTGCAAAATCATATCCATGATGAGGGCCTTAGAGCAACCAGTAATCTTACTCAGGAAAATGTGAGTTATATAAGGAACTGGATATTTTTCTCTTAATCAGATTATCATGGAGTTCTTCTTGACTTTACTGTTTTAAACAGTGACAGAAAAATCCTACCATGATAACAAATGAAACATCTTTATTATTAAAATGTTTTAAACCGGGGCGCCTGGGCGGCTCAGTGGGTTAAGCCACTGTCTTCGGCTCAGGTCATGATCTCAGGGTCCTGGGATCGAGCCCCACATGGGGCTCTCTGCTCAGCAGGGAGCCTGCTTCCCCTTCTCTCTCTATGCCTGCCTCTCTGCTTACTTGTGTGTGGTCTCTTTCTCTCTGTCAGATAAATAAATACAATCTTTAAAATGTTTTAAACCTGTAGTTGGCCTCATTCTGAAATTATCACATTATTAGGAAATCATTGAATGAAATAGGCTGCTTCTTAGTCATATCGATGTGTTCATTTGGCAATTGTTAACTTCTCACAGAAAAATATGTTTGCTGTTTCTAAATGATTGTGTTTCTATGTAATTGGCATTAATAATTGTAGTGGTAATGGTATTAATCAGTGGTAATAGAGGCAAGTTACAATTTGCTTTCTTTATTTTTGCTCTGAATTCAGTAGCCTAGGAAGCAATTTAAATTAAAACAGTCTTCCCTAAATATATGCTTGCTACTCAAAATATCCAGCAGTGATCCTCATGTCCCTCATACTTATCTTTCTGAAGAGTTCCCTGCCAATCAAATGACTATTTACAGCAAAGGTGTCTTTCCTCTCAAAATGTGTTACTATCGTCAAATCTTGTTGGATCACCTTCTTTGTTATTATTTAGTGATGGCTTACCCAATAAGATAGACAGGACATGAAATGTTACTTCTCTTCCTGAAGTAGAGCTTTAGCTCTTCATTTCAATAATTTCTATATGGACATCATTGTTCAGGGGTATTTATTAAATGTTGATCACTTCAGTGATTCTATGTTCTGCCACAGTAGTGCATTAAGTAAAACCATTAGTTTATATTATTAGTCTTTTAGGTTTAGGATGTTGAATGATACTGGGCAAAGAGGTGTAGGGTGTGGTGTCAAGGACAGGGGGGTGTAAGAGAATACATCTGTAGTAGACCCAAATAATTTTATGACATAGTTCCCTCCATTAAGTTCAAAAACTCAATTTTGCACTACTAGATACTTCTTCCCTCTGAGATGTGGGAGAATTATACTGCTTAGTTCAGGGGTCTCTCTCTGTTTTCACAGACTTTGGCTTTTTAACTTTTCTTTCTCAACCTTCAGTAGCTTTGAAGGCAGTTTTTGTTTATATAATCTATGAAAGTGGTAGGCCTGGTAGTTCGTTCAGAGGCTGTCTCTTGTTACCCTGAAGATATGGTATTCCAACACAGAGAGGAGTGTTTTTAGTGGGTTCTTCTGGATGAAGAATTCCAGTTCTGCATTTCTCATGTCGAATAACAAACTGATTTCAATATTAAGGTTTTAGATTTTTAAGGCCGTGTTAGCTAAAAACATTTTTTTGAGGATTTGTGTGTGTGTGTAACATTAATTTGGGGAAAACTTTACACATAAACTATTTTTTAGTAAGCATTTTATCCCTGAACTTCTTAAAAGGTGATTTTGTACTTTGTATTTCATATTTTTAGATGCCAACACTATTTGTGGAGTCAGTTTTGGAAGTACATGGTAAATTTGTTCAACTTATCAACACTGTTTTAAATGGTGATCAGCACTTTATGAGTGCATTGGATAAGGTAACTTTAATACATATATATATGTAATTTTCTTTAATCTCTATTCTTTAGGCAGTTTCAGAATTAGGGCTCCTAATTGTGTATAAATTTCTAATCTAGACCAAGTGAAAATAGAAATATAACTTTTAGATTAATAACTAAGTGATTAAATTGAATGCTTGAATTATATGGGAATTGAATTTCCCATGAGTATGCTGCATAAGGGGGAATTGCTAATAAATTAGTATCTTTTAAAAAAATCCATGTGTAATTTTAATATTCCTTAGTGCTGTTTTTTTCTTTAAATATAAAACTAAGATACTTTTCTGAATAATACTTGAAATAAAAATAAGTATGTTTCCTAAACTTTTGGATTTTGGTATACTTTAAGGGAAATTTGTTTACATGGTTATTGTAAGATTTTTTTTAAATGTAGTCTTATTTTATCAGTGTTCAAATACCAATAATGAACTATAGAGATGATCTTTCGATAGGAACAGTGTATATAATTTTTATATAATTATTATGAGGGATACAGTTAGAAATTTAACCTGCATTAAATATGAAAACAGGAACACATTACCATCAGAATGCCGTGTTTTATGTGAGACAGTAACTTTTGGATATACAGACTATAGCATACTGTATTGAACCAGCTGCACTTTTACCCCATTACTGGGGACTAATTACTGGTCTATTTTCTTATTTAGGCCCTTACATCAGTTGTAAATTACAGAGAACCCAAGTCTGTTTGCAAAGCACCTGAACTGGTAAGTTTTGATGGTTGCTTAAAAGTAATCTAATGGAAAATCAATATTAGATAAAGTAAACTGAGGAGAGCATCAAATTAATTTGGTTTTGTAGTATCTTTCAGAAAAATAGATGAAATTAAATTATTGAAAATAAAAACAATTTGTACATAGTGTATAATTTGGCATTTATTTAAGGAATGCAATCGACCATATACTAAAGGAATAACTGACAGGGAAAAATACTCCATTTCACAACATTTGGCTTTTAAAATATGTGTGCTTTGGAGTAATTTGCATTACGTCTCATAGGGATTTTACTTTATCTGAAATCTAAAGGAAATTGTGTGGTAAATTTTGGTAGTCTTTACAGGAAACTTGCTTATTACCAAGGCTGTTGTAAAAATTTTAAAAAGTACTTGTTTAATGTAAAAAATATCAGAGCCTCTCAAAACTCATCTAGTTGTTCTTTGAAACTTTCTATTTGTATCAGTGCTTTATTGGGCTCTACATGTTGATTAGATTTTTTTTACCTATTTCTAGTTGGGTTTTTTTCTTTTTTTACCTTATAGAATATATTTTAAGTTCTTTGGGGCATGTTCATAATTTTTAAAACAGCTTTAGGATGGCAAAAACCCTATCCTCTCACGATCTTATTTTGTATTGCTGCCACTTTGCCTCCTTTGAGGCATAATATGTACAGAAGGGCCCTTTCTAAGATTTACTATCCATTTCTACTTGAGCTTGCTAAGTACTGTGACAACTTATTAAAGAAGTCAGCGAAGGGGATGACCGAGAATGAAGTAGAGGACAAACTCACGAGCTTCATTACTGTTTTCAAGTATATCGACGATAAAGATGTTTTTCAAAAGGTAAATTGTTAATAGAGAAGCTTTATTTGTGTTTTAATCAGCTTTGATTTAGTTTTGAACTTTAAATCATCAGAAAGAAAGTAATCTTTAAAAAAATTTTTTAACACAGTTCTACGCAAGAATGCTGGCAAAACGTTTAATTCACGGGTTATCTATGTCTATGGATTCTGAAGAAGCCATGATCAATAAATTAAAGGTAATATAAGCCTTTGATCTGATAATGTCCTAGAAATTATTCTATGAGCAGATAAAGATATTCATTGCAGCATTATATGTGGTAATAAAATATTTCATTAATAGGTGACTGGTTAAAAAATGTAGAATGTATATTTGCGTGGTGGGATTGTAAATACTGTATTGAAAAGAAAAAATCTCTTTATATATATTGATTTAGAATCGTCCACAAGATATAAACATGTTAACTTTACAAAAGACTTGTATTTACTTGATGAATGAATACACCTGAATTATTCCTTTCACAAGTTTTGGAGTGCAGTTCAATTTCAGGTCATTTTTACATCATTTTAGTGTACACACTGATGAGATAAATAGTAGTTGATTCATATTTATCCTGAGTTACTTAGTAGTTGATAATTCCTAGTAGTAGACTTTGAATATACTAAGTGATCCTTTTTAAATATACCAATCAATAGTTACCTTTTGTTTTTTTAAAAATAATCTAAACACAAAGCATTTTATATCCCAAGCTTAGAGATCCAAATTTTCTGACCTGGTGATGACAGAGTTTTGAAAAATTTCAAGGAAGTAGATTTCTTCATTATTCAGGAGATGGTATTAAAAATATGCCTAAGTACCCTCCTTTTTAAACTGACTAGTGACTCAAATATGCCTAGTCATCTTTCATGTGTATTTGATACTATGTGTAACCTTATAAGGTATCTTACATTTAGTAAGTGGAGCAGTTTGTAGTGTTGAAATAAGATACATGGATTATAGAAAAGTTTTTGTTTTAAAGGGAAATTTATTGTTTCATAAATCAGTGCTTTCATAATTCTGCATTGAAGAAGAAAAAATCTTTGAAAGGTTTTGTTTTGAATAGCTGCTTGGATTATGAATAATATAGACCTTTGGAGTAAATACATAACCCGGACCTTTGACCACAGACCTGTCAGTAGAAACATATTCCTAATTAATCAATATGGTTTTTAATTTTTCTTTTTTAATCATATATTTTTAAAAACTTTGTCTTTTACAGCAAGCCTGTGGTTATGAGTTTACCAGCAAGCTACATCGGATGTATACAGATATGAGCGTCAGTGCTGATCTCAACAATAAGTTCAACAATTTTATCAAAAATCAAGACACAGTAATAGATTTGGGAATTAGTTTTCAAATATATGTTCTACAGGTATGAGTATGTGTTCCACTGTGGGCCTTTATTAACCATTTCAAATACTCTAATGCAAAGAATTAATGAATGGATGCCAGATTACATTTCTTTCAATCAGTGGATGGTAGCTTCTAAAGTTACGTGTTATTATTGAATTGGAATGAAATGTGTCATATTAGAAATACTGATGGATTTTATCAACATTTTGAGGAAGGTAAAAAAAGGTAAAAAAGAAAGTGCTTTAGTAACTTAAATCATTTTGCAAACTTTTACTTTTAAGTTAGATATTTATCTGTTGAACTTTTTTCCTTCTAGGCTGGTGCATGGCCTCTTACTCAAGCTCCTTCATCTACATTTGCAATTCCCCAGGAATTGGAAAAAAGTGTACAGATGGTAAGTTTGCAGGAAATATGTTAGAAGACCAAAGAAACTTTAATAGTTGTCTTCATGTTATATTACTTTAAATATTTTTCCAAAGTCTTAAGGTCTCATATGATATAAAAGTATATGCACAAATGATAGTTTGTCTGCTTATAGGAAGAATGTATATTATTGTAGTTCCTAATACTAAGACTAAAATGCTTAGGGTATCATACAGTTCTTTGTCAAAATGTGTCTCTTACTTTTATTAAATCTGTTATCTGCTCTTAAGCAGTTTTAAATTACAGAAGTTTTGATATTGGAAGAAAGTTTAGAATGCAGTACTTAAAACAGTCATTTTCTAATTTTTCATTTGAATTTGGAGCCATTTTTGTGCCTCCACATTTATCCCCTATAATAGTTATTTTTATTTCTGAGCTGTAATTTAGGTAAGTATATGTGGAGTGTGAAATAATCTAGAAAAAATGCTTTAAAGTGCAACTGAATATAAACTTTACAATGCTTACCATAAAGCTTTTAAAGAGACTCTATCTTTATAGCTTTATTGGAATATAATTAATATACCAGATGTCCTAGCCTGTTCAGGTTGCTTTAATAAAATACCACAGACTGGGCAGCTTATAAACAACAGAAATGAATTTCTCACAGTTCTGGAGCTGGAAAACCTGAGATCAGATTGCCAGCGTGGTCAGGTGAGGGCGCTGTTCAGGTTACAGACTTCTTGTGTCCTCAAATGGTAGAAGGGCTTGTGGGGTCTCTGATACAGTAAGCACTAATCCCATTCATGAGGGCTCCACCCTCATGATTTGAGCACCTCCCAAAGGCCTCACCTCCTAGTACTATCATATTGGGCATTAGGATTTTAGCATATGAATTTGGGAGGGACACAAATGTTCAAACCATAGCACTATATGATTCATTCATTTAAAGTAAATTTCAGTAGTTTTTTAGTATATTCACAGTTGTGCAACCACCCCACAATGTCAGAACATTCTTTTTTTTTTTTTTTTTACATTTTATTTTTTTTTTATTTTTTTAAAGATTTTTTATTTATTCATTTAACAGAGAGAGAACACAAGCAGGCAGAGAGGCAGGCAGAGGCAGAGAGAGGAGCAGGCTCCCTGCGGAGCAAGGAGCCCGATGCGGGACTCGATCCCAAGACGCCGGGATCATGACCCGAGCCAAAGGCAGTCGCCCAACCAACTGCGCCACCCAGGCGTCCCTGTCAGAACATTCTTATTGCTCCAGAATTGCCCCTCCAAAACTCCCTACCCATTAATAGTCATTCTCCATTTTCCCCCAACTCCCTTTCCCACTCTTCCCAGTCCTAGGCTATCTGCTTTCTTTCTCTATATATTTGTCTATTCTGGACATTTCATATAGAGTCTTAACATTTGTTACTAACTTCATTCACTTAGCATAATGTCAAGGTTCATTCCCCGTTGTAGCATGTATCAGTAGTTAATTTCTTTTTATTGTCATGTAATATTCTAGTGCATAGATGTACCACATTTTATTTGTTCATTCATCAGGTGATGGACATTTGGGTTGTTTCCACCTTTTTGGTATATGAAAATGCTACTGTGAACATTCATGTACGAGTTTTTGAGTGGACATGTTTTCATTTCTTTTGAAACTGACCCTTCTTGATTTCCTAACTCACCAGAAGAGGTTTCTTAATTCTTGATTGGATGGAAGTTTGGGTAACATTTTTCCTAAAGAAATCTTCATTATTGTATTTGGGCAGTAACTTGAGGTTATGAACCAGTGAGTTATGCATACATTATGAAGTTTAAAATGAAAATGGTATTTCATTACATTACTCTAGAGATATTTGCAATGGGTAATTTGAGTTATTTTTTAAAGTGTGTTTTTGTTTCTTTCAAAATAAGGATTATAAAGAAAATAACAGTGTAGACTCTGGATCATAATTTCTGGTTTCATATATCTATTCTGCCATTTTCTATGTTCTGTGACTTTGGGCAAATAACTTTCTGATATTTCTGATGATAGGACTACTCAGAGTGTTGATATGAAGATAAAGTGAAATAATGTAAAGCACTTAGTCTGGCATATAGTAAGTACTCAATAAATGTAGCTGATAGAGAAGAAGTAATAGTTATAGTAGTAGTGGTAATAAGAGAGTAGAGAAGTATCAACAGCCAGGTAGATTTCAAGATACCAAAGCATAAGGTAGACTTTCAGACTGGGGAGTCTTAATTTAAGGACTTCTTGGGTCTTCTTTAGAAAGGCATGATAGCACGACCATCTTAAAAACTGTATGAAGAAAAGCATTCTTTTGGGTGGGCAGGTTATTATGGATTTTACAAAAAGGATAGATGCAAGCCAGGGGTAGGAGATGGGATAGCCAGGTAAGGCATTTTGATGTACTGTAGGCATTTTAGCAGTACTAAAACTTACTTCTTAAGAACCTGAGTTTTTGAATTGCAATTAAGGCAGAGAATAGGGGTTGCCAGAAATAGTTTCCTTCTAACTTTATGTTGTGTTCTCTCTCCCCTTGAAATAATCATTTTCCAGTAACACTTTTTTTAACCCCTTCAACGTTTATTAATGTATAACTTTCATCAGGATTCAGTTTCCTCATTTGCAAACAGATAGTGGGTTCTCTTCTGACTATGAAATTATGATTCTAAGAATATTGTCCTCTCCATCTGGATTTTCTCTAATTACCAGTAGAGGGAGTTTGTCCTTCTATTTTTTCCTAGTAAATCCAAGTGTGCATAGGACTCAGAATCCATTGGTGTACTTAACAGTATACATTTCCACATGTGAATTAATTCATCTTGCCTTAATGATCATTTATATATTTTATATCTTAAATATAGCTGTTTGTCAAAAATTACTTTCTTTTACATGTATGAATCTTCAAACTATGGAAATTAAGCTTTAATTAAAAGTAATTTATTTTGCATATTAGACTAATAAATCTTCATTGTTGTATTTCCTTTGTACCTGATCTACAAATCTGAATAATACCAAAGAAATATAAAGTAGTATGTATTAATGCAGCTCTTTATTAAAAGTTAATATGAATTTTTTACTTTTAAGGCCCTTTGAGTTTTTTTTTTTAAGATTTTATTTATTTATTTGACAGAGAGAGAGACAAGCAGGAGGGGGGTGGGAGAGGAAGAAGCAGGCTTCCCACTGAGCAGGGAGCCCAGTGCGGGGCTCAATCCCAGGACCCCAGGATCATGACCTGAGCTGAAGGCAGATTCTTAATGACTGAGCCACCCAGGCACCTCAAGGCCCTTTGAATTCTAATTAATACCCTCACATGGTATTTAAAGGATGGTATCCTAGCCTGACATTTATTTTAAAATGAGAAGTTTAGGCAAGATATATTTTTTACTGATAAACTTTGGTAACATAATTGTTTAATGATATAATGAAGCAAGGTTTTGTAGCTTTTGTCTTTGAATGTCTTTGAAAACCAGATGAATTTAAAATGTTTCCATTCGGTACTCAATCTTTTGTTCTTGACTAGTTATAGACATAAAAATCTTTATAATCAGATTTTAAATTTAAGGGTAAAGGAATGTTTTCTGCTGGCATATCTGTATCATTATCATTAAAACTTTATTGATAGCACTAGTTGCTAGGAGTAGAAAGAGGCAAAACATTGCCTTCAGAGCTTGGAATATACATCTCGATGCAGGGCTCAATCCCTGAAATATAAATCCTTACACTTAAATTATTTAGAAAGAACATTTTAAAATTTGGTTTTCTCAATTTCAAAATATTTTATTTTGCTTTTGTCCACAAAGTCATTATAAATGTTTCATAATTAAATTAGGAGTTGTATAGTAGTAATTGAATTTTATTGACACCTTTGGAGGTTATTAATTAGAGCCTACTTCTGGGATACTTTTATGACATAATTTTGACTTTCATTTGTCTAGATTAGAACCAGGCAGAAAATCCTAAGTATTTCAGATGTCAGTCATTTCCTGTTTATCATGCAAGGGGTTTGATGGATTTGCACCATTGGAGGGAAAGCATACTCAACAAGTTTCATCTTACCAGGACTAAGCAAACTTGGAATGGACTGCTGAAAGAATTCACTAATTCTTTTGGCTGGCAGGTCAAACATTGCTGATTGCTTTATTGAAACTTTGTTTTGGGAGTACAGAAGATTAAGTTTGATATACAATTAAAAGCTTTAGTTGTAAATATTATGTGTGGCACATTATCATGAAAGTATGTCCACAATTCTGAATTGTGACATGATGTGTTTGCATATTTTTCAGTTTTATAATGAAATTGAGTGTTTCGGTTTTTTGTTTGTTGTTGTTTTACATTTCAGTATCATTTTCTCACTATATATTTATGTACTGACTCTTTAAAAGGTATGCTTTGGATTGATGTCCTACAATTACACATTCAATTGAATTCCTTCCTTCAATTGAAGGAAGGAGTTTTTTAAACTTCAAAGCAACATTAATAGAATGTTAAAATTTTTACAGTAATATCAACAAAAGATGATACAAAGATGAGTACTTTGAAGCTTTGTTTTTATTAGTGTTTGGCTAGATGTGGAAATTAAATTGTAGTTATCACCTTATAGGTAATCACAGAAATATTAACCTGTCACTTCAGCAAGGGCATATGTTGGCAAATAGGAAAATAAAAATGAAGGTATGATTTGCATTTTCATATTGAAATTTATATGATGGTGTTTTGGGTCAGTAATGAGTATTTATAAAGTCCAAATTGCAGTCATTCAAAACTGATAATCATTGACTATGTCAAAACTGAATTTACATAAAGTGGAGGGTTGTGGTTTAGTGAAGAGAACCCTGGACAAAATTGTGAAAAGAGCTCCACTAATATTTGTATGATCTTGGTCAGGGACTTGCATGGATGTTTTCTCATCTATAAAATGAGTAAGTATACCATATGGGTTATAATGTCTTTTCTAACATCAACTTTTTTGTGTAGTAATAGCTAAGTAAGTTATGTTATAGTAGCTGAAAATAATTTTTTTTTCTTTTTTACAGTTTGAATTATTTTACAGCCAGCATTTCAGTGGAAGGAAACTTACGTGGTTACATTATCTCTGTACAGGTAATACACATTTAATTATATCTAGTGTAGTGAAATTTACCTGATATAAGTATCTTAATAATTTAGGAAAAGATTTCTTATAGCCTAATGATAGTTTTATTTTCCTAATGATTGGCTTTTAACCTCTTTTCCTCTACCCTGCTGGTTATCAGTAAAGCAACCATTAATGAAATTTAATTTCAGCACTTTTTTTTTTAAAGATTTTTATTTATTTATTTGAGAGAGAGCATAAGCATAAGCAGGGGGAGAAGCAGACTCCCCACATAGCAAGGAGCCCAATGCAGGGCTCAATCCCAGGACCCTAGCATCATGACCCAAGTTGAAGGCAGATGCTTGACTGACTGAGCCACCCAGGTGCCCCAAGTGCAGCACTTTTTAATATGCCTTATAAATTTTTGCTGCTTATATTATTACTGCTTATTTAAGAAAGTTTCTAAATTTTATAATAGTTTATTACATTTCTGTAACACACCAGTTTATCTAGACATTAGAAATTTTATCTAGAAACCAAAACTTGACAAGTCAGATGCTCCTAAAAAACCTGTTTTCTCTAAATATGTCAGAAATCCTCAGAAATTTCTTTTTTTTTTGTCATTATTAATCACCTTTATTCTTGGCTCAGATTTTTCCCCCCTCAAAATAGTGTACATTTTTCCATTCATTTTTTTTTCCTCACCATAGCATGTACCCTCCCCAATGTCCATCACCCAGTAACCCCATCCCTCCAACCTCCCTTCCCTCCAGCAGCCCTCAGTTTGTTTCCTGAAATTGAGTCTCTTATGATCTGTCTCCCTCTCTAGTTTCATCTTATTTCATTTTTTCCTTCACTTCTCCTATGATCCTCTGTCTTATTTCTCAAATTCCTCATATCTGTGAGATCATGTAATTATTTTTCTGATTGACCGACTTCGCTTAGCATAATGCTCTCTAGTTCCATCCATGTTGTTGGAAATGGCAAGATTTCATGGTTTTTTGATTGCTGCATAGTATTCCTGTGTGTGTGTGTGTGTGTGTGTGTGTGTGTGTGTGTGTGTGTGTACCACATCTTTTTTATCCATTCATCTGTTGATGGATATCTAGGCTCTTTCCATAGTTTGGCTATTGTGGATTTTGCTACTATAAACATTGGGATGCACATGCCCCTTTGGATCACTACATTTTTATCTTAAAGGTAAATAGTAGTACAATTGCTGTAGGGTAGCTCTATTTTCAACTTTTTGAGGAACCTCCATACTGTTTTCCAGAGTGACTGCACCAGGGAAATTTCTTTAACCATTATAGCATCATAAGGGGATCTAACCATTTGATTTTTATTTGTGGTGCTATCATGAACTATAGTAGTAAATGCTTTTCCCAAAATGTTGCAATTTCCAGTAGTTTCTAATTTTAGAAAAGTTTAGTCAGAATCCAGTCCTTTGCTTCTTTCTGGAACAGTTGGGTACACTTATTTGATAGTAGGATTACTACCTGAATGATTGTAGACTGTGCAGTTGATCTGAGTTGCCTGAAGATGTTAGCCAAAGCAAACACTCAAATTCTGTCTCCTTTCATTAAAGCTATGCTTTGAAAGTGCATCGAATCAGCTTTCCCTTTGTATAAGGGAAGGGTATATATATCTCTTAGAAATGGTGTAAGAAAATTTGATCAATCAGGTGCCATAACCTTTATTAGGAAATTCTGTTCACTCACATAAGAGAAATTTTATTATGAGAAACTTTAATTTCTTTTAAGTGCCATTTATTTGACCAATTTATATTTGTGATATAATGTATTATGTTAGTAATACATATTAGTACATAATTGGTACATGGTAATACATACTTATACAAGTTTATCTTTATTAAACAAGTTGGGCATTTACATTTTTTCAGCGGTTTATGAAATAAAGAGATAAGATATTCTTAATATGCAGTCACTTTGTACTTGACTTTTCATTTTACATCTGTTGTAAATTTTTTCTATTCTCATTTATTAAATATAATTGGTTTTAAGGAAAAAAATTGCTCAACCAGTTTTATTTTTGTTTATTTATTTTTAAGATTTGTTTATTTTAGAGAGAATGCTTAAGTGGGAAGAACAGGGGAATCTCAAGTAGACTCCCCAATAAGCAGGAAGCCCGACATGGGATTCAGTCTCACAGTCCACAGGTCACAATCTGATCTGAAAGTAAGAGTTGGACACTTAACTGACTGCGTCACCCAAGTGCCCTAATCAACCAATGTTTTAGATAACTAAAAGAATTTCTAATACATCTTAATGTACTTGAATTTAATTTAGTTTTACTTCCCCTGAATGTCTTGTGGAGTTTAAGCTCTCCTTATTTTTCTAATTATCTCAGCAATAATCAGCCTGTCTCCTAAAGTATTTTAATGAGGGGCTCACTTTTTTGGTGTTCAGCAACTAATTGTGTATAGAAATAAAGAAAAAGCTATGAATATAGTTTTTGCCATTGAAATTTGACCTGAAAAGTGTTACCAGTAACACCTAAATAGGAAAGAAATCAACATTCTTTTCCTGTTTTTTTTTTTTTAAAGATTTTATTTATTCATTTAACAGAGAGAGAACACAAGCAGGCAGAGAGGCAGGCAGAGGCAGAGGGAGGAGCAGGCTCCCTGCCAAGCAAGGAGCCCGATGCGGGACTCGATCCCAGGACGCCGGGATCATGACCTGAGCCGAAGGCAGCTGCTCAACCAACTGAGCCACCCAGGCGTCCCTCTTTTCCTGTTTTTGAACAATACTAAATTCCCAAGCTGGTCATAAAAACCAGATTTTTGGAGCTTGTTGTTTTTTCATTTTTTTGGTCTTACTTTAGTGTTGTGTATGTGTGTCTTAATTAAAGCCAAAGAGTTTATTCCTTTGGAAAACAGGTATTAGCCTTGTATATTCATTTCTTGTTTTGAGTCACTGAAAGCACTGAAAATACCTGTGATCAATCAGTGAGCCATTAGCTAATTCATTTTATTATGGTTTTGTTTCTCATTCATTTATTCATTAACAAAAGGTTCTCAAACACAATCCACCTTTAAGATTCTTGTTCTGGTGTCCCCACATTTGTCATAGGATTCCAGGGCTCCTTTAAAACATCGGCTCTGTTTCTGGACTGATCACTCAGAGTTCTGTTTCCCAAGAACCCCTAACATTCATACTTAACACGTATAATCAAAATTACTTTTTCCTACTCCATTTCCACATTTCCAGGTATTTTTTGTGTTGTAACCAGGAGTCTTTGCAAATGGTTGGAGATGGGGTATCAAGTGGTATTTGGAGGAAGTTAGAATCAGAGGATGTAGCCTATTTAAGTCTGTAACCTTGAGCAAATTACTTAACTTCTTTGAGCCTATTTCTTCATCTTTATCTTTGTAAAATTCATTTATCAATTCAGAGAATCATCTTCTTTGTTCCTAGTACTGCTGTATGCCAAGGAAAGATAAAATACAGAGCCTCAGCCCTCAAAAAGCTCACATCTAATGGGAGGACAGACAAATAAATAATTATGGTAAACGTTTTGAATGTTATAATAGAGAGGCACGCCCAGGGTATTAGTTTCCCATAGATTGGTGGTAGCAGACAGTCACTGGTTAAGGAAAGCTTCTGAGTAAATAACATCTAAACTTGGTTTTCAAGGGTGAATAGGACTTAGCCAAGATAGGCAAAGAAGAATGTTGAGAGCATATTACCAACAGAGGTAAGAATTTTAAGAAGTAAGCAACTATGCTATGAGATGTGACAGAACTACTGAATGAGAGAACGATAAAAATGCTACTGGAATTTTTAAAGATTTTATTTATTTATTTGACAGAGATACACAGCGAGAAAGGGAACACAAGCAGGGGGAGTGGGAGAGGGAGAAGAAGGCCTCCTGCAGAGCAGGGAGCCTGATATGGGCCTCGATCTCAGGACCCTGGGATCATGACCTGAGCCAAAGGCAGACGCTTAATAACTGAGCCACCTAGGTGCCCCAAGAAATACTGTCAGTAAACCACAGCTTTATGCTTTAGGAAACAGTTCGTTGACTTGCATTAGCTTTTTATTTTACATGTTATATAGTGCATTCATGCTTGTCATACTGTTTGTTATAAACTTTTCAGTGTGCTATCTCCCTGGGAAGTTGCAGAACCATAAATGTGCTGTATCCTTCATAGCTTTCAGGATAGTGTAGAATCTAGAGCTTTTTATTCTATCAACTATTTCAACAAAACAATGGATCTGTCTTTTTGTCTCTCCTTCCAGTGATTTGACCCTAGGAAGTTACTGGAAAGATTAATGTTTGTTTAATAAGACAAAATAGCATTGTTAACTTTTAGCAGAAACTGTGGATTAGACAGAGCCATTGGAGAAGCATCTCCTATATGCTTGTAGACCTCCCTGAGTGCTTGAACCTTGCCAGATAGAGAAGCACGTGAGGCGGTTATTGGTCGCAAGCTGTCATTTTCTCCCTTTGTCTATATGCCCATTTCTCCTTCCACCCTCACCTCCTCTTAACTGCTTTTTCTTGCCCAACTCATAGCTTTTCTAGTAACATTTAAAGACATTATTAGTTTCCGGTAGAGGTATGATAGTTTAATTGGGATTTATACTATATACGCAGAACTAATAGCCCTCCCTCCAACCCCCTAAACAAACAAAATGATTCTACAGTGCTAGCAGTAGCAAGAGTGGCTTCATAACAATAAGTTCTTGGTTCATTCTTTCAGGAGAAAGTAGCTGACATAAAAAGTTATTACTCAAGTAATTTTGAAATGTTTCTTTGAATGATCAGTTTATTGTTACAATTTTGTTTTAATTGTAGGTGAAGTTAAAATGAACTATTTGGGCAAACCATATGTAGCCATGGTTACCACCTACCAAATGGCAGTTCTTCTTGCCTTTAACAACAGTGAAACTGTCAGCTATAAAGAGCTTCAGGACAGCACTCAGATGAATGAAAAGGAACTGACAAAAACAATCAAATCATTACTTGATGTGAAAATGATTAACCATGATTCAGAAAAGGTATGGGGTGGTATTTCAAGGAATTTAAGCATTATAAACATTATATCTTTTTCATGAGATGTTGGCAGTTTTTAAAGTGAGGTTATAATTGATAATGCCCTTTGTACTTTGGAAAGCCCTTGAGTCAGCTAACAATACTGCAGGCTCCTTACAGCTATGAGTTTCTGGAATCACAGAGAAGTTAGTGCCTATGTGCACTTTATCGTTTGATTTCATTTGTCCTGTACTGTGACAGTGTACTGAAAATTGTGAAAGAATTGCCATTAGGTGGATTCTGGTTAATTGAGATTAAAAACTGTAGTGTATCACTTTTTCATGTGTTTAATTGATATTTCTTTAATTACATGGTTCTGTAATAGGAAATGACCACCTATTGATATTTGTATGCATATTTAGCTTGTGTGACCACCTAAATGTTCTCACTCTCCTGTCCCTTCATTCCAGAATTCAACTAATAACCACCATATATTTGTACTATCTGTCATAAGAATAGCAAGCCAGTAATATACTTCTTTTCTTTTTAGCTTTTTTTCCTAGTAACAAGTTTTTGTTATTGTTACAGTATATCTTGGATAATTAAGTGGTTCAAAAGCAACAGATATGAGTTAAATCTCCTAATTCAAATTGTGTCTATAAGAAAAAATTCTTGTAAATGAGGTGTCATTTTTATTTTGGTGAAGTTAATAGCCTACTATTTTTGTCATCAATTCATTTAATTGATGATATTTTTTTTAAGATGTATTTATTTGAAGGGGGTGGGAGGGGCAGAGGGAGAAGAGAATCCTAGGCAGACTCCCTGCTGAGTGCAAAGCCCAACATTGGGGGTCAATCTCATGACTCTGAGATCATGACCTGAACTGAAACCAAGAGTCAGCAGCTTAACTATGTCATCCAGGCACTCCTAACTAATAGTATTTTGTAGCCTATAACTGAACAGCTTTAAATGGCATATATTCTGAAATTCAAATCAAGCTTTTCTTAATACTGAGAAATGATTAATTGTTCTGACTTCAGAATCCTAACAAAATACTAAATTCTTAATACTAATATTTTAATTAAGTCAATTAATTAATTATAAGTTAAGCATGATTTTTTTAAACCCTAAGTTTGTTTAAATTTGTAAGCTAAATTAAAGTGTCTAAAAAGTTGTATAGTTTTCTAAAATGTATTGCTTTTGCTGCCCAGGAATATATAAAATACAGATTCTTGTTTGCACATTAAATTTTAATTATGAATCTGCCATTCCTTAGCAACACTTCTTAGCTTATTATTGAGAATGAGTTCATTTGTCAAGTGCTTTTTATCCTGCTGATGAGAAAACTCATTGTATGATCAGAGTGGTTTTTTTAAGCCTGATAGAGAAGTTGTGATTATAAAAATGAGTTTAATAACTTTCACTTGAGAAAAGGCCACTTGCTTCAGATAGACTGAATAAACCATGAGCTCGAGGGTAAACTTCATCAGAACCACAAGAGGGGTTTATGTGTCGCTGGAAATTACTTGCTTCTGTTGTGCATTTATTTATGATCTGTATTTTGTTATTACAACACTTTAAAAGACATTTGGCTGCTCACTTTTTCAAAATAATGTGATGGAAAAACTATGAGCCTAGTAGTTCATAAGAATTAAAATGTTAAATTCTGTTTAAGCCAATGAGCTTTGACTGTTTATCTAATGGCTATATATTAATAGTTGGGCCAGGAAATAGCATTTCTAAATCTAAACAGATTAAAATTCAAGTGTAAAATTAGAATTGTTTTTTGCTTCTTTCTTTGTTTGACAGAAGACAGTTACTTTTCTCTTAATAATCTTTGTAATGTAAAATGATGAGAGTTTAGTCTTCTTTAATCATTTAAGTTTGTGGCATATTTGCAGCAACTCTTATTTAACGATTTTAATTTTTATAAATATACATGAATTATTTTTAATTGTAGGAAGACATTGATGCAGAATCTTCATTTTCATTAAATATGAACTTTAGTAGTAAAAGAACAAAATTTAAAATTACTACATCAATGCAGAAAGACACACCACAGGTAAGTGATTTTTAATGTCATTTCTTTTGGAAATAAGCATTGGGCTTCACAAGTGGTAACTGAGATAATGTAAAACTTTGTACATCAAAATAATGTGATACATTTTCTGGTTTATTCTCTGAATTTACTGATCTTGCAGTAAGTAAGCTGCCAGTATCTTAGATTATAAAAATAGTAATATAATGGGTATCTAAGGAAAAAGGAGTTGCAGTATAGTCATATTTACTTTTAGACTATATTAAAATGTAGAGCGTTGCTTGCATTCTTCACAAAAATTCCTACCTTGAATAGTAATACAGTGTCACATATTTTTTATTTGTAAAATAAGGGAAATCTTTATCACATTTCTTTCAAAGAAGAGTTGTTAGAAATGTTTCTCAGAATTTCGTGTGCAAATGAACAACTTGGGATCTTGTTGATACTCAGAGTGTGATCTAGTAGGTATGGAGTGGGGTTCAAACCACCAGATGAACTGGTTTGCAAGGTGAACATCTGCTGTTGACCTTTTAACTTTTAATAATTATTACTTAATTATTGCTTTGTTATGGGATAGCCTGGTAATGTCACTTAAGTTTCTTGATTACCTTCTCTGTGCCACCCTATCCTTGGGCATAGGTCAGGATGTAAAGTTAAATAAGATGTCAGGCCCTCTCCAGGAACTTACTCCCTCATGGTGAGACCAATGTTAGCTAATTGTTAATTACATTTGATCCTTAAAATGTTTGCAATCCCATTTTTCTTTAGACTAATGAATACTGATTTGTAATATGTAGATTGTACTTTCTTTTATTTTATTCTTTTTTTTTTTTTAAAGATTTTTTATTTATTTATTTGACAGAGAGATCACAAGTAGGCAGAGAGGCAGGCAGAGAGAGAGAGGAGGGAGCAGACTCCCTGCTGAGCAGAGAGCTGGATGCGGGGCTCGATCCCAGGACCCTGAGATCATGACCTGAGCTGAAGGCAGAGGCTTTAACCCACTGAGCCACCCAGGCGCCCCTCTTTTATTTTATTCTTTAAAAGATTTTATTTATTTACTTATTTGAGGGGAGAGGGGCAGAAGGAGAGCGAGAGAGAATCTCAGGCAGAAGTCTTGAAAATTAACTGCTCTGTGTCATTTAAGTTCTGCTTTATTGCCTGTTTACATGAAATACATTTTACAAGAGTGTTAATTTTTTTTATAACCTTCCAACTTTAACCCAAGAAATTATAAATAACTCACTGTAGATATTCGTTTGGTAATGGTTATGTGATAAAGGGCACGTGATAACTGTATAATTTGATGTTCGGTACTGATTGGAAATTTATGTAAACTCACTGATAAAATGAATTATGAAAGGTTCAATGACTTAATGTCTCATTTGCTCTTTTTTTCCCCCGTGAAACAGGAAATGGAACAGACTAGAAGTGCCGTGGATGAGGACCGGAAAATGTATCTCCAGGCTGCTATAGTTCGTATCATGAAAGCACGAAAAGTACTTCGGCATAATGCCCTTATTCAAGAGGTAAAAGGAGAAGCCCTCAAGGTTTTTTGGGGTAATGGGTATTATCAATGAATGGATTAGGAATGTTTCTTTGTCAAATGATACATAAATAATAGGATTCCAAAAAAGCATAAAGAAATGCCTCTTTACTTAATGAAAACAGTATTTATAATTTCAGTATTAAATTCAAGTTTGCTTTGGCTTAGATTAGAGGTCTAAAGTTCACCAAGATTTTGAGCCTTTTGTCCAGTTATTGAAGGAAATTGATGATTTCAAATATCCATTCATTCCATAAATATATGACTGTCTACATGTGATAGAGTGCTGTGCTAGTCGTTAGGGATGTGATGCAGAGCAACCCAAGATGTGGTTCCTGCCCTTTTGGAGTTTACCTTCCAATAGGGAAGAACTACATTATTGAAATAGTATGCAAGCAAAATATAAAAATACATTAACATGCACTGAAAAAGAGCTACAGTAGTATGAGAATGTATACAAAAGTACTGACTTAGGGGATGTCGGGAAAAGCTTTCTTGAGAAAGTGTTTAGTTCAGCTAGGACCTAGAAGGTGAGTGAAGGTTAAATAGAAGCTGGAGCATGTGGATGCGTATTTAGATAGATGAATTAATTTATAGTTTAATTATGTATGCATATTTTTGGATTTTGCTCTGTGTTCTGCTTTGTAATTCCTTCACAACAGAAACATTAGGCTTTTCTTTATTTTGCATTCAATTTTTTTTTTGTCATCAACCTTGAACTCATTGTTTCTTCTCTTCTTGTGCACGGCCATCTGAGCTTAAAAAATTTAATACTGTTCATGGCATTCATTTGCTTGATGCATCACATCCATCCATTTAGGGTGATTTTATTCATTTTAATCAGTATGATTTCATAACTGCTTTAAGTATACTTTTCCCATATGGTTAGGTCTGTTTGATGGAAGCTCAGTACATCTAAGGTACTTTCACTTGGTTAAAAGTGATTATTTATAGCTGACTAATTAGAAGTAGTTTGACATCCATGTCTCTCTTTACACAGGTGATTAGCCAGTCAAGAGCTAGGTTTAATCCTAGTATCAGCATGATTAAGAAGTGTATTGAAGTTCTGATAGACAAACAGTACATCGAACGCAGCCAAGCGTCAGCAGATGAATACAGTTATGTAGCGTGATGTCGCTCTCCTCTAGTGTGGGTGTGAGAAGATCATTGCCATCACCATTTGGTGTGTTCCTGTGGGAAAAAGCAGGCCTGTGCCTCCATAATTTGGTCATTTGGCAGCCCCTGTTTTTCTGCTGTTTACAACATCACCAGTGCCACGTCATGAGCGTCAGAGAAAATGCCTAAAGATATTTCAAGCTCATGTCATTATGACATTTCTTAAAACTTTATTAAAAGAATGAGTGAAGTATTGCGGAAATGTGGAAATTTGGTTGGGTACCATGCTTTTTCTCCCCTTCACGTTTGCAGTTGATGTGTTTTTTTTTTAATGTATCTTAAATTACATAAAATAAAAAACTTAAATATTGTAATATGACAGATAACCTAATAATTGTATCTACATTAAAATGACAAACATGATATTGCTGCTTGTCAAATAAAAAAAATAAAGAAATAGAATGCCTTTTTTATGTGGATGGAGTATCACATGTAATAGTATATATATAAATGTTCATGAGTCATCAAAGCAGCTAATGCAGCTTTAGTTGCATTTTTATTTGAATGGTTTAATTCACTTTTACTCCTACGGAAGTCCTACATTAAAAATGTGTAGATTGTTGTATTTGAATGCATAAACATGCATTCAACATAAAGAATGTTTTATTTTTATGGATTGGAACTACGTTGGATATGAGCGTTTCAAATGTTGAGGATTTTATTCTATCAAGAGTTTCTGGTGATACGCTTATACCACAGAAATAAACAATGAGGAGAATATGCGGTTGCTTCAAGTCTGGCATAGAAAAAGTTTCTCATTCAAAATTTGTCTTCTGTTTTCATAATACATTAATTCTAATATAGACAAATACCCTAACTCTCTTACCTACCCTTCTACCTTTCTCTGAGTTATAGGAGATCCTGGGATACCAGCGTATTCTTTCCATTCTCCTACCTATATATTACCCTTATACCCCCTAACATTTTGACACTAGATTCACTCTCACAAGTCACAGGTGTGCTTAGCAGTGCATAACCTAAATACTGTTTTGTTTTGTTTTTGTCTGTATGGTGTGTTACACCAGGTGCCACTATATAGAGACATGAAATTCCACTATTTTGTTTATTTTATATATATATATATATTAACAGCAGTATTAGAATACTCTGGTCTATTGTATTTATTGTCTATCTACCCCACCACCACTATGACACACATAATTAATTTTTTAAGCTGGAATATTTTAATGCATATCCCACATGAATCACTTTACTTAAAATACTTAAGTTTGTGTCTCTGACCGATAAGATCTTTTTTAAAAACAACAAAAACACAACTATAATGACATTATTACACCTAACAAATAATAATTACTTAATATCATCTAATATGTGGTCCATATTCAAATTTGTTGCAAAATGGCTTCTGCAGTTGGTTTGTTGGATTGCACTTTTTCTGACTCGTGTCTCTTTAAAGTGTTGAAAAAAATCTACTGAACTTCCAATGACTTACTTATATACTGTGTTTCTCATTTTACCTTTCTTCCTAGCGAGGAAGTAATGGCAAACCATAGAATATTGTACATTCACTGTCAAAAAACAAACCTTTGTTTTGATAACTTGTTGATAAAGTTTCCAAATTGATACCTTTTTTCCTTAAATATTTACAAATGTTAAATTAAGTCTTATCTTGGTATCTAAATTGTCAAGAAAATATATTGAAAAATGGACAAAATACTTGTGCTGAGGTCTACAGAAATGACTGACAAGTGTTTTCTTCACATCTTTTTCTCATTTTACTTGAAACATTAAAGATATGCTTGTGCATGAGGAAGAAGAGGCCAGATACATTTGACCAAGTCACCATCTGAAAGGGAGCAGTGTTTCAAATGAATTCTAGCACACACCTTCCACCGAGGAGAATGAAGGGAAGGTTGCGGTTTCCAGTTAGGTCAAGCATTTGAAGTTATTACTGCAGAAGAGCCTAGCACACAGCCCAGAGCACCAACCTGGCAGGCCCCCTGTGCAGTACCTAGTGCTCTCGTGGGCAGAGGGGGTCAGAGCTACAAAAAGGAAAGAAGAGGAAAAGAGAGGAAAGGCTTCTCTGTGCTTGATCTTGGAAAACAAAAATAATAGCAAAACTTTCAGAAGCTTTTAAAAAATTATTATTAACACTGAGATACTTATCACGTGTAAGTCGGTGATAACCTTTTCAGCCAGAGAGTATGCAACTTTTGTGCACACTCTATCCTCTTTGAAACTGGATTATTTTTACTTGCTGCTGTAGGTAGGTTTATTCTAGGGATTTAGTCCAAGATTTTATGACAGTTTGCTTTAATATAAACAGAAGAAGAGATACTTTGGGGTTTGTGTTTTATTTATAACTTACTACCTTTATAGGATTTTATAAACTGTATATGCTACAATGCTATAAAGTTTTCTGTTAAATTTTTTTAACCTTTACGAGTACAGACTGTGACTGGTGCTTCCTCATATGTTATTTTGTTTGAACCTCAGATAGTCCTGTTAACCAGGCAATGCTCCTCTCTCCTAGGTGAGGTAACTAAATGAGGAATTTTCCAGGAGTCATTGCCAGAAACTGCAGAACCTGATTTTAAATCCCAGTCAAAATTGTGGACCTAATAAATAGTATCTCTCTCTCTCTCTTTCTCTCGCTCTCTCTCTCATAGCCTATAATACAGAAATAACTTGAGTTTTTACATAAAGAATAGTTTTTCCTGGCCTTAATAAAAATTTGTTTCTAGGTGATTTGTGAGAATCAGTGCTTCATATTTTAATTTCTTAAGATACTTATTTAAGAAGTATATATACATTGTTAAACATCTTGACTTATAGCTGATTCATAGCAAAGGGTACTTGTAAATTTAATATTTTACATTCACATGTACAGCCATAGAACATTTATTTCAGATATATACACTTAATGCAAACCTGTGTTCAGTTAAAATTTCTCTGAACTAGGGCGCCTGGGTGGCTCAGTTGGTTGAGCAACTGCCTTTGGCTCAGGTCATGATCCCGGAGTCCCGGGATCCAGTCCCATATCGGACTCCCGGCTCTGCGGGAAGTCTGCTTCTCCCTCTGACTTTCTCCCCTGTCATTCTCAGTCTCTCGCTCTCTAATAAATAAATAAAAATCTTTAAAAAAAAAATTTCTCTCAACTATATATAGTAGCAATAGATAATTTATTGAGCTCTTAATTTTGATTCCTAGTACACCTTCTTGGCTGAGCAAGGTCAAAGTAAAGATGTGAACTTTTAAAGTACTAGGCCTCAGGGCAGTTGTGCATAGACTGTAGCTAAGTGAGTAGAAATAATATGGAGAGGCCCACTGGTTGAAGTTCATGAAGCATATCTAAAGCTGATGCAATTGGACAATTCTTATGAGAGATATACTACCCTATGGGCTAGAGTTCATTAAAGGTAAGATTCACTGATGGGGAGAAGCCCCTTTCACATGAGATGACTATATTACACAGGAAATTCTAAGGATTTTTCCTTCCACTGCTCTCTGTCCATAGTTCAGCCAATTCACTTTTCATCATCTAACAAACATTTACTGGTGCCAGGGTATTACATGGGTACAATTGTTGCAATGACAAAAAAGATACAGTCTGTGCCAACATGGAGCTTTTAGACTTGTAACAATCAGTCATAAATATGCATTTCTAATGTAAATGCTTGTGAAGGAAAACCCTGGGTACCCTGAAGAGAGTTGCATAAGAGGAGTTAGAAGGGCAGAAAACGAAAGCAGGAGAGCATATTCTAAATAGTAACAGTGAAGATCCTGAGATAAGAAGTGGCAGCTAAGAACCTAAGAACAAGAATACCTCTATGGATGAATTATGTGGATTTTATGCAGGGGAGTTAACATTTGCCAAAAAAAAGGTGGGTGGTGGATGCATGAGCAAAATGAAAATACTCATTTTACTATGTTTTATAGTGTACATGTTTATATATATGTACATATATATGTATATATATATATTTTTGGTATTTGTGAACTACTTCAAAGTACTGTTTGAAAATTTCAGTGGAAAATTAATAACCTGCATTAATGTGAAGAATAGACACTAGAGGGCTTATGATGGATAGTGTGGATACTTAGGAGACCATGGTGAGGTGAGCAGTTATGGTGGTGGTGGCAGTGACCATCTCCAGAGTAATAAAGTAGATAAAGCTAGTATGACTTGATAATGGGTTGGGCTAGGGTGAGTGAGGAAAGGGATGAGTCAAAGATGGCTTGTAGATTTTTGGCGTTCACAACTAATGCCATTTAGTGAGTTAGAGGAAGCCTGGAACAGGATGAGGATGGAGGAAGAACAGAGTGAGCTTGGTTATACCACCTTGCATTTGATGTGCTTTTGAGATAACCAAGTGGAACAGGCATTTGGTTCTATAGTCTGAAACCACTTTGTAGAGGCTTCTGCCCTAAATCTTAGAAACCATTCCTTGGAGGCTTTTTGATCCATTCTCATTTCCTTGACTCTTTTACCGTGAATTAACAATCTCCAGGTTAAATGTGATTAGAGATAAACATTTATTACCACATGAATGTATACATAAATTTTGAACCATAAAAGCAAGGATGAAAAGAGATGAGAATATTTAGTAGTTTATACCTGTTCTAGGATTTGTCTTTCCATACTTCAGTGGGTAATCTTTGCTATCCCACTTTGAGGCAAGGACACATTTATGGAAGTGGGGTAATTGAGCCAAAAGTAAATCTGCCATATGATCATTTCTTATATTCACAAATCTTTGTCAGCTGCTAGTTTCACGCTGCCCTTGAGAAATGTATCAGTGTTTTGCATTCTCCTGATAAGCTTAACAATACCATTTTTCAGCAAAAAGAAGGAACCTTTGGAGGAGTTTTTCCATTTTTGTTTATTTTCTTTTTCTCCGTTGTAGTGGCTTACTATTTATAGTTATAGTAGTTGCAGAATTAGAGGTTGTGTTGAAGTTAGCAGTACTGGGAGTGGGTAAAGTTAGTGGGTTACCCAGATTGATATTTTCCTTGGGAGAATTTTGGTGTCATAGGGAAAAGATGAAAAATTTCTGGTTTTATCAACTAGCTCATGTGACTACCCCCTAGCACTGCACTCAATCTATATGCTGAGAGCCTCAACTTTTTTTTTTTTTTTTTTTGAGAGAGAGCCTCAACTTCTTAAAGTAGGTGGGTTTTACCTATTAGTTTATATCTTAGGGAAGAAAGGACAGACATGATAAGCAAAGATCTTTCAGTAGAAATAAGCTATCTTAACATAAATTGTACCTAATAATTGGCCCGAGGAGGCCACTGATGGAGCAGAAATATTCTTTTTTTTTAAATTTTTTATTAACATATAATGTATTATTTGCCCCAGGGTACATGTCTGTTAATCATCAGGCTAACACATTTCACAGCATTTGCCATAGCACATACCCTCCCCAATGTCCATAACCCTAACCCCCCCACCACCTCCCAGCCACCTTTAGTTTGTTTCGTGAGTTTAGGAGTCTCATGGTTTGTCTCCTTCCCCATCCCATCTTGTTTCATTTCTCTTCCCCACCCCACACGACCCCCTGCCCTGCCTCTCAAATTCTTCATATCAGAGCGATCATGTGATAATTGTCTTTCTCTGACTGACTTATTTCGCTTAGCATAATACCCTCTAGTTCCATCCACATCGTTGCAAATGGCAAGATTTCGTTTCTCTTGATGGCTGCATAGTATTCCATTGAATATATATACCACTTCTTCTTGATCCATTCATCTGTTGATGGACATCTAGGTTCTTTCCATAGTTTGGCTATTGTGGACGTTGCTGCTATAAACAATCGGGTGCATGTGACCCTTCGGATCACTACATTTGTACCTTGAG
>CM052807.1:26195120-26216819 GCA_028533885.1 Nasua narica | reverse complement strand
TAAGGAAGAGGTATCCAGGGCCTAACACCCCAACTTTTTTGTGCTTTCACTTGCATTGACCCATGTCTTAATGGAGGGAGCCAGATTGCATTCTATAGGAGATTGCTCCTTTAGGAGGCCAACCCTAGCCCTGAAGAAGTTAGGCTCACTGCTGGCCCAGTAATTTAAATCCAAGCTGATTAGATCCAAAAGTTCAGAGACCAGGGGGAAGAGTTTGAGGCAACTAATCTGGGATTCTCTGTGAAGCAGAGATAAAGGAAGAACCAGAAAGCTACCTGATTCATTTTTGTCCCTAGTAGACTATCAAACCCATCAGGGATGACTCATAAAAGGGCAAGCAAGTGGCCAACTAAGGAATCTCATGGAACACAGTGAGTGGAACACAGTAGTAGGGTGCTATGGTTTCTGAAAATACACTAGAGAGATACAATGAAGTGTGATATGAACTGGGAATTAGAGTAAGTCCTCTTGTGTAAGTGTTTACTTTGTTAACTTTTGCTGTGGGCATGTATGCTTAGTTTTATGAGAATGATACAATATATTGTATTTGGCTACATATTGAGTATATTCACTCTTATGCTACTGGGTTGGATAGTGTCCCCCCACTCCCCAAATTCATATCCACCCAGAATCTGTGAATGTGACCCTTTTTAGCAATTTAGCAATTGGAATCTGTGAATTGTGACCCAATTTTTAGCAATAGTTGTAATTAAGATGAGACCATCCTGGGTTAGTGTAGGCCCTAATATATTGAGTGGTGTCCTTCTAAATAAATGGAAATTTGGACACAGACACACAGGAAAGAAGACCATGTGAAGGCAGAGGCAGAGATTGGAAGGTGAAGCAACAAGCCAGGAATATCAGGGACTGCTGGGAATCACCAGAAATTGAAGAGACAAGGAAGAGAGCACCAACACCTTGGGTTGGGACTTCTAGCATCTAGAACTGTGAGTGAATAAATTTTGTTGTTTTAAGCCACCAAATTTATGGTGCTCTGCTTCCCTTTATACGTTTTAAAAATGGATGTGTTTAATAATTTTTTCTGGGCTTTTGATATTTTAAATAGTTTACATTTTAGCTAGGAAATTATACTTTCATATAAAAGCTAACTAAACACAAAATTTTTCAATTTTTCCTTAAGAAGACATTAAGAAAATAGTTTCCAAAGAATCACAATTTACCAGGTGATGAATATATACACAAAAAGCCAAATGCTCACCTGCAGATATGATTAGTTAGCATATTAGGGTACAAAGTTGTTCTTAAACCTTGTATTCAATCTGATGTGACCCTATAAACTGCACTGCTATCTTCACAGAGGCTCACTTCTGTTTCTGCTGCATCTGGAAATCATAGTAGTGATCCCACACATACCAGGAAAAAATGAGGAAGACTTGGAGCAAACCCAAGTCCATGGTAAGAACTATACAAAAAAGGCCTAAGCCAGTGGTATGTAGCATCCTATCTGTGTGTAAAGTGAGACACACATACTGTGAAGAAACAGGAAAAACTCTGGTCAGATCCTAGCATGAATCTCTAGTCATGTTTACTAATTATTTGCTGAAAAAGGGCAACCAGTTTTCCAGAAAGCAGTTGATTCTTCCTCTTCTCCTCAATCTCTAATGTAGGAGTGTCTCTTGGTTTACTCCTTGGACTTTTTCTATCTACATTCAACCTTTTTAGGTGATCTCACCCAGTGCAATAGCTTAAATGCTGGCTACATACTAGTGACATCCAAAATAATAACCTCCAGTCCAGGCCTCTCTCTCACTTTCCAGAAGTGTATGTCCAATGACCAACTCAGTCTCCATAGTTGGATGACCAAATGAACATCTCTGTGTTAGCTTATCCAAAACTAAACTTCTGGTCTTCCTCCTGCAATGCCATGCATCTTCTACTTATAGCTTTTCCCGTCTCCATTGATGGCAACTCCTTCCTTCTAGTTTCTCAGGGCAAATCTTAGAGTTTTCTTTACTCTTTCTCTCATATCCCACTTGTTTGACTCTGCATTCAGAGCATATTCAGAATCTGGCAGATGGGTTGCACCAGAGACAATGACAGTATTCCACCAGAGCAGCAGGTATATTAGGCTACAGATAAGCATATCAACATGACTGGAGGCAAGGGACACTCAGCAGTATGGAAAGCAGAACCTGCATCAACAAAGGAGTTAGCAGATATCAGGGCCCAGCTATGGAGTCTGGAATGTGCAAGCCAAGTCCCAGCATTTTTATAACAGAGATCGTGTACAAGGAGCAAGACAAAACCTCAGTTAACCCAAGTGGAGTCAGCCTAAAAGTCTCAGAAATAGGAAGAAGTTCACTCATCAGAAATGGACACCAGACAAGCCTGAACTAGCAATGCTGGACTATATGTCTCTTCTACCACAGGGATTTGGTCTGGAGGCTAAATTGGGGCTACACTTGCAAAAGAAGTCAAGAGGCCCCAGTTTGGAGAGACTGTGAGATACTTGGGTGATAGTAAAGTAGTCTAACATATTCTAACAAGATTACCAAGGAAATTTGTTTCTGATATGCTCTGATTCCAAAGAATGAGGACAGGCAGTTGAGTGTATATACTGAGGACCTTGAGATGGCTTGTGTCTTATGGGCCCCAGTAGGATTAATGAACAGAGTTAGATTAATGCACAGAGTTAGTTAACAGTCAAATAGTTAAACCTCATACTGAAAAATACCCTTCCATATGTTTTTGGCTTAAATGAAATAGCTTTGTCTTTCATGTGCAGCAGAAATACCCACGGAGACACCTCCGGTTCTCTAGGTTACAGTGTAAACATTCTAGATATCTCCTTTGTAAGCCAAATGAAAGGAACCTCCAGAATCTCTAGACGAATTGGTAACACGAGAGACAACAAATGTTGCCTAGTTTGGTTTCTTTTTCCTAGAAGGAAAAAGACTAAGAGCATCTTTTTCTTGACACCAGGCTGAAATTGCTTGGACAACCAAAAATCTGCTTTTCTAGAATTGAAGAAGTCTTACAGGTTTCTATGCCACTGTGCATTGAGGATTCTGGAAAAATCTCTGACCAAAACACCTTCCAAACATCACCCTCACCTCAGTGTCTAAAATTTCTCTATTCAAGGCTCCTTTGGATTTGAGTCAAAATTCCTAGTTATTGTGTGAACTGGTTTTCAGGGAGGGCTCATGTGTTTCAGAATGCCTCTGCTTTTCCACCAGACGAGCACAGCAAGCTACATTTCTGTCTGCCTAAAGGAGTCAGGTCACAAATCTTGAGCTCTGGTGGAAGAAGACCACCTGAAGAGTTCTAGAGGTGGGAGGAACAGCCCAAGAGACTGTCAGAAAAAGGCAGGGACACTGGGAGGAAGCAGGAATTGGGGAAACAAACGTTTCCTAGAGACACAGTTTGAGAGTGAAATGAATTATGGGCATCTGTGGCAGGAGGGAACTGGGGTCACAGTGAAGGGCAAGAAACAGACTGTCACACTGGGGAGCCCACATGGGGAAGATGAATCCCCCTAATATTTGGCTTTGATAGTGAGAAGGGCTGAATTTTGTTAGTTATTACAACTAGAAGGACTTAAATCCTGGAATTTAAAAAAATCTGTGTACTCAATCTAGGATAGTCCAGAGGGCATTAAGAAGTGGAGTCCTGCCCTTAAGAGAAAGCATGATGCAGAGTCAGCAGAGATACAGTGTAGAAACAGCAATTTGAAAAGTGCCAGGTGACATGGGAGGGAGAGTGATTTTCTCATCTCAGAGCATGTCCAGAGAGACAGGATCATGAGAATGCCCCTCCAGGAACAAAGGAGCTGGCAGGTGTCATTTCCCTCCCCCACCTCCAAGCATAAACATATAGCCACCTGCAGGAATCACCGCAGTGCCCACACTTGCTGCCTAACTTGCTTACACCAAGCCCCATGCTCCTATGCTTCATTGAACTCTCCCTTCCCAGTCATGCCTCCATTGAGGCACTGTGGGGCCCCTCTCATAGAAGACTAATGCAAGCCTCACCCGCAATGGGTTTCCTGACACATGACTTGTGGGGCCTCAGTTCCAGCAGTGGTGGCATCAGATCTCATTTAGCAAGCAGACCAGTGCACACCTTGTTAAAATTTCTCCCACCCAGCCAGGCACCAAACACTGCCCAAAACAGGCAGAAAGAGCCTCTACAGATGAATGTACTGAAGGAAAAATGAGCCAGGGCTCAACAGCAAGGCACATACAACACACATAGGAGACACTTCCTGAAGTGCCAGGTCCTAGGGAATGGGACACTGCACTGCAGAGCACTATAGGACATTTTCATAAGGACTTTCAAGAGCCGGAGACTTAGCTGACATTTCTAACACAGACAAATGGACACAGAGAGTTAGACAAAATGAGGAGACAGAGGAATCTGTTCCAAATGAAAGAACAGGACCATGCTATAGCAAGAGACCTAGGTGAAACGAATATAAGTAATACACATGATAGAAATTCAAAATAATGATAATAAAGATACCGGACTTGAGAAAAGAGTAGAGGACATCAGCGAGATCCTTAAAAAGAGATAAAAAGAAACCAATCAGAAATTAAAAACACAAAACATGAAATTAAAAATACACTTGATGGAATAAATAGCAGGTTAAAGAAAATAAAGAATGAATTAATGACCTGGAAGACAGAGTAATGTAAATTAATCAAGCAGAGCAAGTGGGAGAAAGAATTATGGAAAATGAGAATAGACTTAGGGAACTCAGTGACTCCATCAAACATAAAAAACATTTGCATGATAAGGCACCCAGAATAAGAAGAGAAAGAAAAGGGAGAAGAAAAATTATTGAAGAATTAATAGTTGGAAAATGTCCTAATATGAAGAAGGAAACAGATATCCACATCCAGGAGGCACAGAGATCCCCTCCAAAAATCAACCCAAGAAGATCCACACCAAAACACACATTAATTAAAATGTCAAAAAGCAGTGATAAAGAAAAAAACTAAAGCAGCAAGAGAAAAGAAGTCACTACATACAAGGGAAATGCCATAAGGCTATCAGCAACTTTTCAGCAGAAACTTTTCAGGTCATAAGAAAGTGGCATGGTATATTCAAAGTGCTGAAAGGGAAAAGTCTGTAGCCAAAAAAAACTCTATCCAGCACGACTATCATTCAGAATAGGAGGAGAGATAAAGAGTTTCCCAAACAAAAGCTTAAGTTCATGACCACTAAACCAGACGTACAAGAAATATTAATGGTAACTCTTTGAGTGGAAAAGAAAGACTATAAGTGGGAGTATGAAAAGAAAAAAACACAAAAGCAGTAATAGTATTTCTGTAAAAAGAAAAAAGTCAAGGGATTAATAAAATAAAAGATGTAATATATGACACCATATACCTATAACATTGGGGTGGGGAGTAAAGTTTAAGTGACCATTAACTTAATATAGACTATTATATGCAGAAGATGTTATATACAAAGTTAACCACAAATCAAAAGCCAGTAACAGATATGCAAAGAATAAAGAGAAAGGAATCCAAGTATATCACTTAAAAAAGCCAGCAAACCATGAGAGTGAGAAGAAAGGATCAGAGAAAAACTACAAAAACAGCCACAAACAAGTAACAAAATGGCAATAAGTACATATCAATAATTACTTTGAATGTAAATGGACTAAACGTTTCAACCAAAAGACATAAAGGAGATGCCTGAGTGGCTCAGTCAGTTAAGTGTCTGCCTTTGGATCAGGTCATGATCCCAGAAGCATGGCATCAAGTCCCTCACTGGGCTCCTTGCTTAGCAGGGAGTCTGCTTCTCCCTCTGCCTGCTGTTCCTCTACGTGTGCGTGCTCTCTCTCTCTGCCAAATAAATAAATAAATAAATAAATAAATAAATAAATAAACTTTTTCAAAAAAGACCTAAGGTGACAGATAAAACAAACAAGAACCATCTATATGATGCCTACAAGAGACTCATTTTAGACCTAAAGACACCTGCAGATTGAAAGTGAGGGGATGGAGAAACTACATATTTCTTTTTCCATATCTTTAATATTTCTTGGTACCTATGCAAATTAATGTCAAAAGAAAGCCAGAGTAGCAAAGACAAAAAGGCAAAATAGACCTTATTTATTTATTTATTTTAATTTTTTAGAGAGGGAGGAGGTAGGAGCAGAAAGACTAGGAGAGAGAGACTCTTCAGCAGGCTCCACACCCAGCACCCAGCATGGAACCCAACTCCAGGCTCAATCTCACAACTCTGAGATCATGGCCTGAGCCAAATTCAAGAGTTGGGCACTTAACTGACAAGCCTCCCAGCACCCCATCAGACAAAATAGACTTTAAAACTTTTTATACAAGAGACAAAGAAGGACACTATATAATAATAACAATGGGGACAACCCAACAAAAAGATATAACAATGGTAAATATTTATGCACCCAACGTGGGAGCACCCAAATACATAAAACAGTTAATAACAAACATAAAGGAACTAATAATAATACAGTAAGAGTAGGGGACTCTAACACCCCACTTATAGCAATGGACAGATCATACAAACAAAATCAACAAGGAAACAGTGACTTTGAATGACACACTGGCCCAGGTGGATTTAAAAGACATATTCAGAACATTCTGACCTAGGGGACACATGGCTGGCTAGCTGAGTCAGTGAAGCATGTGACTCTTGATCTTGGAGTTGTGAGTTTGAGCCCCATGTTGGGTTTAGAGATTAAAATAAAATAAAATAAAATAAAATAAAATAAAATAAATACAATAAGAACATTCCATTCCCAAACAGCAGAATACGCTTTCTTTTCAATGAACATAGAACATTCTCCTGAAGAAAGGGGAACCCTCCTACACTGTTGGTGGGAATTCAAGCTGGTACAACCACCTGGAAAACTGTATGGAGGTTCCTCAAAATGTTGAAAATAGAGCTACCCTATGACCCAGCAATCACACTACTGGGTATTTACCCTCAAGATAAAAATGTAGTGATCCAAAGGGTCACATGCACCCGAATGTTTATAGCAGCAATGTCCACAATAGCCAAACTATGGAAACAAACTAGATGTCCATCAACAGATGTGGTATATATATATACAATGGAATACTATGCAGCCATCAAGGGAAATAAAATCTTGCCATTTGCAACGACGTGGATGGGACTAGAGGGTATTATGCTAAGCAAGATAAGTCAGTCAGAGAAAGACAATTATCACATGATTGCTCTGATATGAAGAATTTGAGAGGCGGGGGGGATGGGGAAGAGAAATGAAACAAGATGGGATGGGGATAAGAGACTCCTAAACTCACGAAACAAACTAAGGGTGGCTGGGAGGGGGGGTAGGGTTATGGACATTGGGGAGGGTATGTGCTATGGCAAATGCTGTGAAATGTGTAAGCCTGATGATTCACAGACCTGTACCCTGGGGCAAATAATACATTATATGTTAATAAAAAATTTTAAAAAAAGAACATTCTCCTGAATAGATCAAATATTAGGCCACAAAACAAGCCTCAACAAATTTAAGAAGATCAAAGTCTTACCATGCATCTTTTCTCACCACTATAGTATGAAACTAGAAATCAACTACAAGAAAAAGTCAGGAAAAGGCACAAATACATGGAGCTTAAATAACATACTACTAAGCAATGAATGGGTCAACCAAGAAATCAAAGAAGAAAAAAAAATTACATGGAGACAAATGAAATAAAAACACCATAGTCCAAGATCTTAGCGATGCAGCAGAAATGGTTCTAAGGGGGAATTTTATAGCAGTACAGACCTACCTCAAGAAGCAAGAAAAATCTCCAATAAACAACTGAAACTTACACCTAAGGGAACTAGAAAAAGAACAACAAACAAATCTCTAAACCAGCAGAAAGAAGGAAACATAATGATTAAAACAGAAATAAATAGAGAAGCTGAAAAAACAATAGAACAGATCAATGAAACCAGGAGTTCTTTCTTTTAAAAGATCAACTTCTAGCCAGACTCATGAAAAAAAAGAACCCAAATAAACAAAATCGCTAATGAAAGAGGAGAAATAACAATCAACACCACAGAAATACAAATAATCATAAGAAACTATAATGAAAAAATATATGCCAACAATTGGACAATTTAGAAATGGATAAATTCCTAGAAACATGTAAACTACCACATCTGAAGCAGGAAGAAATAGGAAATTTTAACAGACTAATAACCAGCAAAGAAATTAAATCAATAATCAAAAAACTCCCAAAACACAAAAGTCCAGGACCAGATGGCTTCACAGGTGAATTCTACCAAACATTTAAAGAAGAATTAATACCCATTCTTTTCAAAGTATTCAAAAAAATAGAAAGAAAAATTCCAAATTCATTCTATGAGGCCAGTATCACCTGACCCCAAAACGAGGAAAGACACACGCAAAAAGAGAACTACAGGACAGTATCTCTACTGAACATGGATGCAAAAATCCTCAACAAAATACTAGCAAACAGAACCCCAAAATACACTGAAAAATCATCCATCACAATTAACTAGGATTTATTTCTAGGATGTGAGGGTGTTCATTATTCACAAATCAATCAACATGCTACATCTCATTAATAAGAGAAAAGATAAAAAACATATGATCTTTTCAGTGGATGCAGAAAAAGCATTTGACAAAGTACAACATCTATTCATGATAAAAACCTTCAACAAAGTAGTGCTAGAAGGAATGTACCCCAACACAGTAAAGGCCTTCCTTATATGAAAAATCCACATTGAACATCATACTCAATGGGGAAAAACTGAGAGCTTTCCCCCTAAGGTCAGGAACAAGACAAGGATGTTCACTCTTACTACTTTTATTCAACATAATACTGGAAGTCTTAACCACAGCAATTAGACAACAAAAAGAAATAAAAAGCATCCACATTGGTAAGGAAGAAGTAAAACGTTCACTGTTTGCAAATGACATGATACTTTATACAGAAAACCCTAACCACTCCACCAAAAACTACTAGAACTGATAAATCAATTCAGTAAAGTCACTGGATACAAATTCAATGTACAGAAATCTGTTGCATTCCTATACAATAATAATGAAGCAGCAGAAAGTGAAGTTAAGAAAACAATCCCTTGGGGCGCCTGGGTGACTCAGTGGGTTAAAGCCTCTGCCTTCGGCTCAGGTCATGGTCTCGGGGTCCTAGGATCAAGCCCTGCATCAGGCTCTCTTCTTAGCGGAGAGCCTGCTTCCTCCTCTCCCTCTGCCTGCTTCTCTGCCTCCTTGTGATCTCTGTCAAATAAATAAATAAAATCTGAAAAAAAAAGAAAAAAAAGAGAACAATCCCATTTATAATTGCACCAAAAAAAAAAAAATCTAGGAATAAACTTAACCAAAGAGGTGAAAGACCTGTACTCTGAAAACTATAAAACACTGATGGAAGAAACTGAAGATGACACCAAGAAATAGAAAGACATTCCATGCTCATGGATTGGAAGAGTAAATATTTTTTAAAAGTCTATAAAAGTCTATACCCTATCCCTATCAAAATACCAAGAGCATTTTTCACAGAACTAGAACAAACAATCCTAAAATTTGTGTGTAACCAGACAAGACCCCAAATAGACAAAGCAATCTTGAAAAACAAAAACAAAATTGGAGCTATCACAATTCCAGACTTTAAGTTATATTACAAAGGGCCACCTGGGTGGCTCAATGGGTTAAAGCCTCTGCCTTTGGCTCAGGCCATGATCTCAGGGTCCTGAGATCGTATCATGTATTGGGGTCTCTGCTCAGTGGGGAGCCTGCTTCCCCCTCTCCCTCTGCCTGCCTTTCTGCCTACTTGTGATCTCTTTCTTTCTGTCAAATAAATAAAATCTTTTTAAAAAATTATATTACAAAGCTGTAGTAATCAAAACAGCATGGTACTGGCATTAAAAACAGACACATAGATCAATTGAACAGAATAGAAAATCCAGAAATAAACTCACAATTGTATGGTCAATTAATATTTGACAAAAGAATAAAGAATATACAATGGGAAAAAGTCTTTTCAATAATTGGTTCTGGGAAAACTGGACAGCTACATGTAAAAGAATGAAACTGAATCACTTTCTTCCACTGTACCCAAAAATAAACTCCAAATGGATTGAAGCCTAAATGTAACACCTGAAAACCATAAAAATCCTAGAAGACAGCATAGGCAGTAATGTCTCTGACACCAGCCATAGCAACATTTTTCTAGATATGTTTCCTGAGGCAAGGGAGATAAAAGCAAAAATAAACTACTGGGACTATATCAAAATAAAAAGTTTCTGCACAGTGAAGGAAACAATCAACAAAACTAAAAGGCAAACTACTGAATGGGAGATGATATTTACAAATGACATACAATAAAGGGCTACAATCCAAAATATAGAAAGAACTTAAACGACACTCAAAAAAATACAATTAAAAATGAGTAGAAGAGGGGCACCTGGGTGGCTCAGTGGTTTAAAGCCTCTGCCTTCGGCTCAGGTCATGATCTCAGGGTCCTGGGATCGAGCCCCGCATCGGGCTCTCTGCTCAGCGGGGAGCCTACTTCCCCCTGTCTCTCTCCCTGCCTCTCTGCCTACTTGTGATCTCTCTCTCTCTCTGTCCAATAAATAAAATCTTTAAAAAAAAATAAAAAAAAAATGAGTAGAAGACATGAACAGACATTTCTCCAAAGAAGACATTCAGATGGCCAACAGACACATGAGAAGATGCTCAACATCACTCATCATCACATAAATGCAAATCAAAACTATAATAAGATATCATCTCACACCTATCAGAATGGCTAAAATAAAATTTAAAAAAACATAACAAGTGTTGGCAAGGATGTGGAGAAAAAAGGAAACTTCATGTGTGGTTGGTGGGTGCAGCCTCTGTGGAAAATAGTATGGAGTTTCCTCAAAAAGTTAAAAATAGAACTACAATATGATCCAGTAATTGCACTACTGGATATTCACCCCCAAAATGCAAAAACACTAATTTAAATGGATATATGCACCACTATGTTTATTGTAGCATTATTTACAATAGCCAAATTATGGAAGCAGCCTAAGTGTCCATGGATAGATGAATAGATAAAGAAGTGGTATATTAAAAAAAAAGAGGTGGTATAAATATAGAAAATATTATTCAGTCATAAAAAAGAATAAAATCTTGTTATTTGCAACAACATGAGTAGAGCTAAAGAGTATAATGGTAAGCAAAATAAGTCAGTCAGAGAAAGACAACTACTGTGTGATTTCACTCATACGTGGAATTTAAGAAACAAAAGAAGCAAAGGAAAATAAAAGAGAGAGACAAACCAAGAAACAGACTCTTAAGTATAGAGAACAAACTGATGGTTACTGAAGAGAGGTGTGTGGGGATATAGGTGAAGTGGGTGAAGGAGATTAAGAGCACACTTACCATGATGAGTGCTGAGTAATGTATAGAATTGTTGAATCACTACATTGTACACTTGAAATTAATAAAACACTGTATGTTAACAATATTGGAATTAAAATTAAAAAATTAAAAGTAGAGGGTCACATCACAGAATGAGAGAAAATACTTGTGACTCATATATCAGATAAGGGTCTACTATCAAAAATATTTATATATATTTTTATATATATATAATACTCTTACAACTCAAGAATTAAAAGACTACTAGCCCAATTTAAAAAGGGTACAATATTTGAACAGACATTTCTCCAAAGAAAATATGTAAATGGCCAATAAGTACATGAAAAGATGCTCAATATCATTAGTCAGTAGGTAGATGCAAATCAGTGAGATGAGATACCTCCTCTACCCACTAGCATGGCTATGATAACAAATGTTAGTGAAGATGTGGAGAGATCAGAACACTTCGCATGTAGAAATGTAAACTGGTGCGGCTGCTCTGGAAAATTTATCGGTTCCACAATAATTTAAAGATGAATTACCATGAGATCCAGCAATTCCCTCCTAGGCATATGCCCAAGAGAACTGAAAACTTGTATTCATACAATAACTTGTACACAAATGTTCATAGTGGCAGTATTGTGAATTAATACTTCAAAAAAGTGGCAACAACCCAAACATCTATTACTGCAAAATGGATAAATAAAATGTAGTATATCCATACAATAGAATATTATTCAGCCACACAAAGGAATGAAATTCTAACACATGCTACCATGTGGATAAACCTTGAAAACATTATGCTAAGTGAAAGAAAACAGTCACAAAAAACCACATTATGATTCTTATTTATGTGAAATATCCAGAATAAATACAACCATAGTGACAGAAAGATTAGTAGTTATCATGGGCTAGGCGAAGGGGGAATATGGGGCAATTGCTAATGGGTTTGGAGGGGTTTTTTTTTTTGAGAGATTAAAAGAACTTCATAAGTAAGAGTGACGGTTGCACACATTGTGAATATATTAAAAACCATTTAATTATATACTTTATCGTATGTGAAATATATCTCAATAAAATGTTAAATATATATATGAGAAAGAGCAATGATAGAGAAAAGCTTAACTAAAAATATGGACTGTTTAATAGCACTGTATGGTGACAGATGGTAGCTACATCCATGGTGAGCACAGCATAACATATAACCTTGTCAAATCATTATGTTGTACATCTGAAACTAAGGTAACATTGTGTGCGAACTACATTCAAATAAAATAATTTTTTAATGGAAAGTTTAATGGATATGTTATCTAGCCATAGCAATTCAATTAGATAGAGAATAATAAAAATAGATAATACAAAGATATCTAAAGTCATCTTAAAAACTTGGAAATTAAGAAACACTTTCCACCACAGTGATCAAATAATACTAAATGCTGGTGAGCGTGCAGAGCTACTGGAACTCTCCTACATTGCTGGTGGGAACATCAACTGGCACAGACATTATGGAAAACTTTTCAGCAGTTTCTTTTAAAGTTGAACACTTCCTTACCATATGACCCACTCCTGGGTATTTACCTAAGTGAAATGAAAACCTATGCTCACATAGAAACCTCTATAGGAATATTTCTAGCTGCCTTATTAGTAACTGCCAAAACCTGAAAAAAAAGTGATTGCCAAAACCTGGAAACAACCCAAATGTCCATCGACTGCTGAGTGGATAAAAAAACTATGGTACCTCCATGCAATGGAATAGTACTTAGCAACAAAAATAAATGAACTATTGATACAAGCAGCAATGTGGGTGAATCGTGAATGTATTATGTTAAGTGAAAGAAGCCAGACTTAAAGGCCACATACTATATGATTACATTAAATGACATTCTGGAAAAGCAGAACTATAGGGATGGAGAACAGATCAGTGATTGCAAGGGTTTAAGACTTGGTGGAGGGGTTTGACTACAAAGTGGTAACACAAAGGAATTACCTGGGGATAGGGGGTAATGTGATGAACTGTCCTGTATCTCCATTGTGGTGATTGCCAGATGACATTTGTCAAAAGGCATAGAAAAAGAGTACATAGAAGAAAGTGAATTTTACTAGGTAAGTTAAACAATAAAGAGAAACATCCTCCAAAATAACCCATGGATCAAAAAGAAATAAAAGTCAAAATTAAAGATTCTAGAACACTTTGTGCCAAAATATATAGGACACAGTTAATATTGTATCCCAAAGAAGAATTATAACCTTAAATGCCTTCATTATTGAAGAATAAAAACAAAAATAAAATACAACTTAGCACACATTCTTATAAGTTAAAAAAGAACAATAAAATTAAAAGAAAGTGCAAAGAAGGGATTAAAAATATTAAAGCTTAAACCAATAAAATAGAAAACCAATTTTTTTTTACAAGGACAAATAAATCCTAAGGCTATTTGAATAACTCAATATGGAGAAATCCCTCAGGAGCCCGATTACAAGTTGAGAAAGGAAAAAGGCATAACCACATATACACAGATATTAAGATAATTTGAAGAGAATATTGCTTGCAATTCTTTGACAAAAATGAAAAACTTAGAGGTAATGCCTATTTTCTTGGGAAAAATGTAATTGTCAAAATCGATATAAGAATAATGGAACAATTACTATAGAAAAAATTGGAGAGTTGATTGACAATCTGCCAGTCACATGTACATAATTTCACAGTTGAGTCTATCTAATCTTTAAAGAAGAGTTCATTCCAATGTTATTTAAATTATTTGAGGCCATAAAAGCTAATTCATTCATTCATTTCTGAATCTTGCATAATTTACATGAAAGTCTGATAGACAAATCAAAGAATGAAATTACAGATAAGTCTCCTTTATGAATACAGATGGAAAAATTACTGAGTAAAATATTAGCAAATTCAATCAAAGAGCGTGTCAAGGGGCACCTAGGTGGCTCAGTTGGTGTCTGCCTTCAGCTCAGGTCATGATCCCAGAGTCCTGGGATTGAGTCCCGCATCGGGCTCCCTGCTCAGTGCAGTCTGTTTCTTCCTTTCTCTCTCCCTCTGCCTCTTTCCCTGCTCGTGTTCTCTCTCTCTCAAATAAATAAGAAAAAATTACAAAGCATATCAAAAATAAATTCTGCTTAGTAATGCAAGGTTGATTCAATATCAGGAAATCTATTGATATAATCCAATCACAAGTAAAGAATAAAAAATCTATAATCATGTCAATAGTTGCTGACAGTCATTTGATAATAATC
Organism: Nasua narica; assembly: GCA_028533885.1. Classification (NCBI taxonomy): domain Eukaryota; kingdom Metazoa; phylum Chordata; class Mammalia; order Carnivora; family Procyonidae; genus Nasua; species Nasua narica. The sequence continues at coordinate 26,202,214 of CM052807.1, read as the reverse complement.
AGTATTTGTTTTTAAAACTCTAGATGAAATAGGAATAAAATGAAAGAAAACTACTTGAATGTAATTATACCAAATTTATCTGAGCTAAAAACAAAAATCAACACAAAAACTAACAAAAAAGTCTGTATCTATTATTGATATACTTTCGTGGCCCTACATTGTTTACAAAACTCTTTCAGAAACATCTCACTTTGTTCTCACATCTCAATGAAGTCAGTTAAAGAATAAACTTCAAGTATGTTGCTCCTCACTTCTCATGTTTGTGAAGAAAAGAATGTGGTCTGTGTGATCCCCACAGACCCACTCAGTGATTAAAGTCTCACTTCTGGCTGAATTACCAAGCTGGCAAGCAGCAGAACAACACAGAAACTCGGTCAAAGATTCCAGCTCCATACTCTTCCCTGAATCCAGTAGAGAAACCATCACCCTGAATCTTCCACATTCCAAGGAAGAAAAGACTCTGGGTCTCTAACCGCTGAGTTGTATTTTTGTTGTGATATAACTCCCTATGAGGGAAGAAAATTGAGAAAAATGATCATTTTTTCAAGGCTTACCTTTTTCAGTGAATTTTCTTTTCTTTTCTTTTTTTTTAAAGATTTTATTTATTTATTTGACACAGAGAGAGAGAGAGCGAGAGAGAGAGATCACAAGCAGGCAGAGGCAGAGAGAGTGGGGGGGGAAGCAGGCTCCCCACAGAGCAGAGAGCCCAATGTGGGGCTCGATCCCAGGATCCTGAGATCATGACCTGAGCTGAAGGCAGAGGCCTTAACCCGCTGAGCCACCCAGGCTCCCCTCGGTGAATTTTCATCTTATAATTTCAAACATGCAAAAATGTTGTAAGTGTAGTACAGAGAACACCGTGATGCCCCCCTCTCAGATACACTGATTATTTACATTTTGCCCAATTTGCTTTATTATTTTCTCTATGTAAACATTTTCCTCCTGAACAGATTGAGAAAAGTTGCTGATTTTATCTCCCCTGCCTAAATACTTCAGGGTATTCTCTCTCAAAGAACAATAATCAGAAGCCAAAAATGTAACATTTACATACTACTACCTAATAAAAAACCCATATTCAAATTTCATACTTTTCTCATCCAGAATCAAAGCCCAGATCAGGTACTATCTTTTCTGTTGAGTCTATTTTAATCTGGAAACCTGCCTCAATCTTTCTTTGTCTTTCTTGACCATATTCTTGCAGAGTAGGAGGCAGTTTGGTGGATGTCTCTGAGGAGAAGCGGAGCCCCTGATAACCAGGTGCTGGCTGGCGACTCTCAGGGAGGCCCAGTGTTGTTCTGAGCCAGTCATGCACTCACAAGAAGATCTTGGTGTTTTCCTGTTGAACACCAGCAACCTCACAGGACACCCGCAGCCCCGAGGCCACTCTGTGACCGTGATGGTTTATGACAAAAGCAAAACCAGCCTATGATCATGTCCGAACACAGACAAAACATGACCATTGCCAAAACCACAAAGCACCGAGTACCTCCCTCTCCAGCCAGCATGAAGGACTGCTGCCTGGCCAGTTACAGCCTTAGCCTGCCCTCCTGAGAGAGAAGATTGTTAAGATGCCCAATTATAACTCACTCCTGCTTCTGGACAGTATCCAATCCAAAGCAAAGCCCTGGTTCGTTAAGCCTTCCTCTAAGCCACCCTAGGAGCCCAAATCCCAGAAGTCCTCTCTAAAGCCCCCTGAACTGAGATCCCCACATCCCAGGGTGTGCGCTCTCCCTCGCCCAGACTACGACGAAATTCAATCACAGACGTGCTCCTGTCAATCTCTGACACAAGCCTCAACTGGGGCTTGTTTGATGTTTCCTCATGATTGGATTCAGGTTCAGATGGGGTCTGCCAGGCTTCTCCACCCTAGTTATTATTTTTCCCTTTGTAATTAAGAAGCAATTTGTGGGAATATACTGTAAGACCATGTCAAATACCCTGTTCCTCATTAAACTGTCATCCACAGGCAGGCTTGATTCCTTGCAGTCATGACTCTGGATACAGACTCTGCCGAACGTATAGTGTATCTGCTAAGTTTCTTGTTACAGAGATGATGCTGTCCCCAATGCTGTGATTGATTCAAATTTTGGATTCTTGTAAAGGTGTAAGGCCTGACTTCTGAAAGGAACTGTGTGGTCTTAGGCCCAGCAATACCAGACTTGTCTGTGCAGTTTCCAATCAGGATGAAACTGATCTTAAAACAGTATTTGGTGTAGTCTGTGTTTTCAGGGACTTGAGAGTCTGAAAAAACCTCTTCTCAAATCTTCTTCCCTTCAGCGGGAGAAGAAAACAGTGTGCACTGCCCGGGTAAGGTTCCTAGACAGCTGGGCGCTGAGATCCACCCAGTGCCCCACCCTGACTAAGGGGAAGTTTCAAGAAATGAGTTTCACCAGGATGGGCTATCACTTGGGGGTGGGCCCAAAGCAAAGGGTCTCCCAGGCCCAGCACCAGGTTTCCAGGCTGGTCTGTCTGTTGCTTCACTCAGCCCTACAAGCCCTTGTTTGCAAAGGCAGCTGATGAAAGGGGGGAGATGATGATTCTCATCATCATCTCAACTGATGATTCTTTTGTCCCCCCTCTTTCCTGCTGGTCAGGAACTGCTAGGCCTCCCACAGCTGACAGCTGGGAACCACTGGCAAGTGCAGGGAAGAGCCATTCCAGGAGACAGCTGGGCCTGGGCAGAGCCAGCAGCCCCAACCAGTGCAGGCTTAAGAACCCTCCCCCACCCCCAGCTGCCTCAGTCCAAGCCCGGTGACCCCTGACCCTGCCACTGGGAGAACTTGTCACTCTTTGCAGTAAGTCCCATCACTTCCCAGGTGGGGTCCCAGGAATTAGGAGCATTTCTTCCTCCATTCTCATCTGTCAGTCATCTGGACAGTCATCTGATAGTCATCTGTTAACTCCACTTTTACTCCTATGGTAATTGCTAGAAGATGAACAAAGTAAGTAGGGAATTGACCCTCAATGGTCCCTTTAGTTAATGTTGCACCTTGGCTTAAAATGTGAGTCAAAACACAGTGATTACCAAAAATTATATGCTAATCATTGTATGTGGACATTTTTTCCTTTTTATCCCTTATACTCTTCATGGTGGTGGAGCATTGGGATCTATTTGGCTTTCTTCCTTCCTTCCTTTTTTTTTTTTTTCTCTTTCATTTATTTGAAGCAATCTCAAATTTATAGGAAAGCTGAATACAGTACAAAAACCTCTTTTTTTTTGCCTCAATAATTTGTGTTGCTGAACTGATGCCCTGTTACCTCTAAATACTTGAGCACGTGTTTCCCATGAAGGAGGGTCTTTCCCTATACAACCTCAATAAACCCCTGGAAATTAGGAAATTAACATTACATGCTCCTACCACCTAATCCTCAGACTCCATTTAAGAATGACCCTTTGCTCCAGTATGTCCTATATAACAAAAAGATCCACCTGGGATCACCTGGGGCATTTAGTTGCCATGTCTTTATAGTCTCTTTCAATTTGAAATTGTTACTCAGTTACTGAATGCTCTTCAGTCTGGGTGTGTCTGATGTCTCTTTCTCTTGGTTACTGTGTATCTTTGGCAGGAATGTTGCACAAGTGATGCCATGTTTTCTTCATGGCATCCCATCAGGTGGCCCATGATTCTGATTTTTACCAGGTGATGTGGCTTCTGATCACTATGTTAGCATGGTATTATGGATTGAATGTTTGTGTCCCACCCCGCCCCGCTCCCCAGGTTTATGTTGAGCCCTACTTCCAATGTGATAGTATTCAGAGTTGGGGGCCTTTGGGAAGTAATTAGGATTAAGTGACGTCATGAAGGTGGATCCCTCATGAATGGGATTGATGCCTTCATAAGAGTCCCAAGAGACTTGACTTCATCTCTTTACTCCCCTCTATGTGAGGACACAATGAGAAGTTAGCAGCCTACAACCCAGAAGAGGTTTCTCATCAGAACCTGACTGTCCTGGCACCTTGACCTTAGACCTCCAGCCTCCAGAACTGTGACAAATGAACTTCTGTTGTTTATAAGGCACCTACTCTATGGTATTTTGTTCTGGCAGCCTGAGCTGACAGAGACAGGTGGTATCTCCTGGATTATAAGGTTTACTTCTTTCCGTTTGGAATTAAAAAGCTTGTTATGGGAAGGTATTTTGAAACTATGTGAGCATCTTGTTTCTCACCAAACTTTTATTCATTCCCTTACTTATATCAGCATGGACTTGTTTCCTATTCCATTCAGAGGATTATAATTCACTATTAGCATTCATTTGGATGCTCAAATTTGGCCAGGATGAGTTCCTCCAAACTGGTCTCTGTGTCTTTTTGACATGTTCCCATCATTTTAGAGCATTTCTTTATTTTTCTTTATTTCTTTAAAATAAAAATAATTTTTTTTCTTTTATTTCTTTAAAAGCACTTCTTTATTTTCTGGGACAACAAGGTGTTTCAATATTATCTATACCTTTTCCTAATCATTGCACTGGGACTCAAACTGTCCTGTTGGCTTAGAGGTTTCCAGTTCTATTTGAAAAGAACAAAGAGAAAGCCAAGAGTAAAGCCAAGTCTGATATCCCCAAATGGAGTTCCTGTCAAGATACAGCTGTAGAGAAAGAGCTGAGTCAACAATCCATAAATGACTCAGAACCATCCTAATGTGTGGAATACACAAGCTGGCAAATCTAGGAGGCTTTGATTTAGTTTTAGAAGATAATTTGGCTTGGGGTGACTTTTCAACAACTAGTTGAATACGCCACCCTTAACTGTGGTCCAAGAGTTCTCCTGGGCCTGAATCTTGGGCTAGAGGGACCCTGGAGTCAGTTTGGTCATCCTTGGACAAGACCATCCTTCTTTTGAGAAATCTGGTGTAATCTGGCCCTAAGGAGACAGGCTTCTGGGCAGGGGACAGCAGCAGACACTGCCCCGAGCACTCTCAGGCATCGAGAGCTACAGCATCCTGGAAGCCACAGGAAACAAGACCAGCTTTGTGAAGTTGCTGCTCTTAGGACTGTCTGTCTCCTTGGTCACAGGTCAGTGTCCTGTGGGAGTAGAACCTCTGCTTTAGATCCACCCCTTTCCAGGAAGCCTGGCTCAGGAAGCTGTACTCAAATATCCCATCTCAAATAGATTTTTATATTTTAATATGGCTGGGAAATATTCTAGTTCAGGGACCTGTTTTAGAAATCGGGGCTAGGGAATTCATTTTGACAAGGAAGCTCTCCCTCCCGAGAGTTTAAAATATTTTCCCAGGCCTGCACTAGGAATGGCAGTTCCTCGTTCATAATTGGCTCCCACGTGTTTCCTTCTCTCTGGAATGCCTGTTCTTACCCTTTGCCTATTTTCTATTAGGTTGTGTTTCCTTACTTATTGGTTTTTAGGAGATCTTTATGTATATTTGGTAGTAACCTTTTGTCAGTGATGTGTACTACAAATACCTTCTTCCAGTTTGTAATTTGTCTCTTCACTTTCTTAAGGAGATCTTTTTGTTTGTTTGTTTTTTTAATTGTGTAATTTTATTTTTTATTATGGAAAATTTTAAACACACAAACGTCTAAAGTATAATATAATGACTCTCCAAATACCCAATGTTTAACAATACTCCACTTGTTAACAGTCATCAAGGAGTGATTTGAAGTATTTTGGATAAAAAAAGGTATTAAGTTTATTGATGTCAAGTTTGCCAATATTTTGTTTTATCATGAGAGATTCTTGGGTCTTATTTATTTTTAAAACAGAACTTTTCTTTTGCGATTATTTTGGATTTAGAGAGAAGTTTCTAGGATGATGAGTAGTGATTTCCTTTATATTCCTCACCAGTGTCCATTTTCTCTACCATTATCATACATTATGACATTACCGTGTTAACTTGGAGAAACCAACACAGGATTGTTACTTTTAACTAAGCTCCAGATTTTACATAGATTTTGCCAGTTTTCCCATTAATGTCCTTTTCCTCTTCCAGGATCTTATACAGGAAACCACAATGCATTTAGTTGTCATGTCTCCCTAGGCTCTGGTATAGGACAGTGTTTTCAGTCTTTCTTTGCTTTTCACACCCTGACAGTTGTGAGAAGTACTGGTCAAATATTTCAGAGAGTAGGGCTTACTTTAAATTTATTCTTACTCTGAGGTTCAAAAAAGACACCTATGGTTTCTTCTAAATATTAAATTTTTTTCTATTGACATTCAAGTTCTTATTCTATTCAGGACTTATTTTTATGGTAAGGATCCATGTGCCTTTTTTTTCCAGATGGATAACCTGTTTTCTGTCATTGAGTAGTTTTCTTTTCCCCTGAGGATTTTCCATGACCCCCCTGGTCATATATTAATGTTCCTCATATGTTTCTGGGCTCTCTGTTTCATTCTGTTGGTTGTTTTGTCTCTGTGCCAATGACATCCTGGTCTTAATTACTGTAGCTTTCTTGTAAGTTTTTATATCTGGCAGAGCTAAGCTCTTCTCCTTCTTCTTCTTTTCAGAAATGTCATGGATATTCTGTGCTCTTCCTTTTACATTTTAGAATATACATTTGCTCTTCCTCACACACTTGTCATGTTTTATAAAAACAAACACATAAACTGTTTTGGATTTTGATGGGAGTTGTATTAAATCCATAGATAAGTGTGTGAAGTCTGATTCTCTCAGGTTAAATTTTCTTGCCTATAAACATACTATTATTCTCCTTATTTGGGTCTTTTAAAAAGTTTTTCAATAAAGTTGTACAATTTACTTTGTATAGGGTTTGCATATCTTTCATTAGACTTATTTCCAGGTTTTTGTTACTATGAAATGGTGTCTTCTTAAAGAGCAGTTTTCTGAGGAAGAGCAAGATGGCGGAGAAGTAGGAGGTTGAGGTAGAGTCGGAACCCAGAAGTTCATCTAGATAGTTAATAAATCATTTTAAAAGGCAGCATACTCAACAGGAGGGAGAAGAGAGGAAGAAGAGCAATTCTAGGAGCAGAAAATCGACCACCTTCGGAAAGGTAGGACGTTTGGAAAAGTGATTCCAAAGCGACGGGAAGAGAGACCGCGGGGGGAGGGGCCAGCTCCCTGCAGCCGCAGAGCCGCGGAGCACAAAATCGGAACTTTTAGAGTCCGCTCCGCTGAGGGACA
>CM052807.1:26104569-26194620 GCA_028533885.1 Nasua narica | reverse complement strand
AAAAAAAAAAAAAGAGCAGTTTTCTAATTGGTCGTTGCCAGTGAATAAAATGGAACTACTATTTATATGCTGATATTTATCAGCTTGCCAAACTTTCTCCTGTTTATTCTAGTAATTTGTTCATTCCTTTTGGTTTTAATGATATCATCATAAAATAGTTTAATTTTCTTTCCTTCCTCTAAGTGTTTGTGACTTGAATTTCTTTATTGTGCTGGCTGGAACATGTTGAATGGACCTGGTGATCATGGGCATCTTTGTCTCCTTCTGACTTTAAAGGATTCTATTCCTACTATTTTTTTTAAGATTTTCTTTATTTGACGGAGAGAGACACAGTGAGAGAGGGAACACAAGCAGGGGGAGTCAGAGAGGGAGAAGCAGGCTCCCCACTGAGCATGGAGCCTGATTCGGGGCTCAATCCCAGGACCCTGGGATCATGACCTGAGCTGAAGGCAGACGCTTACTGACTGAGCCACCCAGGTGCTTCACTATTCCTATTTTTTTAAATTCAAAGCTATACTTGTCTCATGAAATGAGTTAGAGAGTCATCTTTCTTCTTCATTCTCTAAAAAAGTCTATAAATTAGAATGATCTATTCTTCAAATAGGCAGACTTGCTTGTAGAACCAACTGGGCTTGAAGTTTTCTTTGTGGGGAAAGAGCCCACTTCTGACATCCACCATACCATTTATTTTGTTTTATTTATTATTATATTTTTTAAAGTAAGCTCTACACCAACATGAGGCTTGAACTCATGATTCCAAGATCAAGAGTCACATGGTCTACTGACTGAGCCAGCCACGTGACCCCGTCATTTTTTTTTACAATTTTACAAATGAAAACTTATTTATAACATTCATTTTTTTTAGTAAAAAAAATTCTTCTATTGATCAAAATACAAACATATATATACACACACACACAGAAAAAATATGTGTAGTGAAGTTTTTGTAGTAGCTGACTCTGCTGTGTAGCTATGAGGTTAAATGCCAGTTGACCACTTTTGAAGAGCAAGTTTCCTGATTAAAGAAACCAACTTCTGTTTACATGCTTCTTAAACACCTCCCTCCACACACTTACACACATTTACATGTTGTCCTTGCCAAAACACTTTAAAGAAAATTACGGCATTTTAAAGAAAATTCATTCTCTGTGTGTGGATTTTTTAAAAATCCACTTTGTGATCCCAGGCTTCTTTCTTTTTGATGCCAAGTTAGTGTCTAATCATTCACTTCTGACTTGCTGGAACATGAATACCTGGAAAGAAAAGCTCTTGGTGGAGCAGAGATTAGCTCTATGAGAAAGAGGAAGAAAGACAGGAGTCTATAGCAAGCCTGAGCAAGTTTCTTAGCTCTCCTTTAATATTCAGTTGTTGAAGAACAGACTGAACTCTTGCACCCAAGGATAAGATCAGCATTTTGCAGGAAATGTCAAAAATTTAAGAAATCAGAACAAAGCTATTATTAATCATTCTTTCACTCGCGTAAGTTATTGAGCACCTCCCACACGCAAGCCATCATGATGACACCAAGGATATGAAGAATAAACCTGAAACTGTTCTTGCTTTCAAATAACTCATAGCCTGATAGGATTAAATAGGTAATTAAAAACGCACAGGTTGTTATGGAAGGTGAAGGTGGGTGTTTGAAGACAGCTTCCTGGGGGAAATGATGCTCTCAAGTATGAACTAAGGCTATAGATGGTTCATGGTTCAAGACTTTGTTTTCAGTAAAGTATAAATAATGGTTCTGTTTTACTACTAGGTCTGAGCTAAACTACCTAATACCCCAATCTTGTTGAAGCCAGCAAAAAAGTTAGACAACATATTTTTTAAATCTTTTTTAAAAAATGTTTTACTTATTTTGAGAGAGAGTATGAGAGCACATGAGAGAGCCCAAGCAAGCAGAGGGAGGGGCAGAGGAAGAGGGAGAAGCAGCCTCCCCGCTGATCAGGGAGCCTAATATGGGCCTCCATCCCAGGACCCCGGGATCATGACTGAACCAAAGGCAGACGTTTTAACCAACAGAGCCACCCAGGTACCCCAAAAAATCTTTCTAAAAACATCAAAGAACAAACTTTCTAAAAACATCCACTAAAAAGATAGTGGAAAGTTATAAGGATAAGATACAAGTTGATATAAGAATCCAGAGAATTAAGTCTAGCATTTGGGACTGCTTTTGCTGAGGAGACATTTGCTGGCCTGGAAGAGGTGGCTGGATAGCTGAACAGCATTGCGACAGCCTTCAAGGGCTAGAAGGACAAACACCAGACTCAAGGGATGGTCAACAGTGAGGACTTCATGTAACTCCCTGTGCTTAGCACTGGGCTTTTAAGAGCTGTACCTTCAGAGCAGAGGAAAATCTAAAGTAACCCTGATATTATCTGCAGCCTGCTCTTAAATCCTCTGGATTGTCTAGAAAATGTCAATTGTTATTATATTGAGGTAATTTTGTATTGTTAGTATGTTTAAGACCCTGGAAGAAACTTAAATAAAACATGTCTGGAGGAAAGTAACATCTATGCTTTGTCACAATTTATTTCTATAAATAGTTGTAAAATTGTAATGATCAATACAAAATCAAATATAATGAGGGGATGAGGCAAATAAAAATCGGCCAAAAAAAAGACACTAGAAATAGACGCAAAGATACTCCAGAGGTGGTTACTAGATGCAAACTGTGAAATAACTGTGCCTGTTAGGTTCATGGAGATAAAAACCAAACTTAACATTTTCAGCAAGGGGAAAAAAAAACAACTTCAGCAAGAAACTATAACTATAAGAAGTGACATTGCCTGTTTGAAAAAGAGTTGAATCTGTCAGGATCCAAATATGAGAGAGAAACCACCCAGTAATTTAAACAGGGAAGAATCCAATATAAAGAATTATGTACTATAACAAAGGATCAGAGTAATGAGAGATTGGCTAATAAGAAATAATAAGAACTCTAATATTATTGAAATAGCAGTTGTAAGGAGAAATCACTAACCAACCCAATGGCAAGGAAGGGTTTTCTCCCACCCCAGGACTGAGGTTCTGACCTTGCTGAGAGGCCATGGCTAAATGTGGCTCAATGGATAACAGAATTCCTTGTGGAGTTGCATTGGTGGGACTTGATGGAATTATGCCCTCTGAAACTTGCCAGAAATCTGCCCTTTAGGATGCTATGGAAAGCTGTCCACAAGGAAGGGTCCCATTAGAGATGCTCTACTACAAAACTGCCAGGATGGGGAGAACTGGACACACCATGAGAGCCAAGTGCTAGGGAAGCTACACTCACAGTAGAATCCTAGCACTGGAAAAGCCATGTGCATTACCAGAGCCTACTTATTAGCCTAGTACACTAGAGCCAGGAAGCAAAACTCTTTCCCTGCAGTGTCTCTCCAGCACTCTCTACTAAGAAAGCCTCAGTGCCAACTGGCGTGAGAAAAAAATACTTAAAGGGACAAGATCTATTTTCACAGCAGTCCAAAAGAGTAAATCTGGAGTTGAGTGATAATGAAATCAATAACCAGAGCAAGAAACAAGAAGAAATTCTATAACTGAAAAACAAAATATCCAAAGTTAAGAAAATACAAGTGTGTAATAGTGCATTAGGCACAACTAAAGAGAGAATTAGGGAACTGGAAGATCAGCAGGATGTAATATACAGAGGGTAAGAGATATTTATGATAGAGTTGAAGGGTTCTAAATATATGCAATCCCATGTGATAGCCACTAGCTAAACATGGCTGTTTCAATTGAAATAAATTACAAGTAAACAAAAATATAAAATTCAGTTCCTCTATCACACTAGCCACATTTCAAATGCTAGAAAAGTTCCATTATTGCAGCAGGTTTTATTAGTGCTGGATTAAATATTGGCTTAATTGGAATCTCATACAGGAGAAAAATGGAGCAGAAACAATATTTGAGGAGGACTGGCTGAATAATTTCCAAAACTAAAAAAAGAAATCAAGCCACAGGTTTTTAGAAGGCCAACAAATCATAAACAGGGTAAGTGAAAAAAGAAACCCTTTACTCAGATCAATAAAATCTTTAGGAAAACCAAACACTTAATGGTAAAGAGTTGAAAGCTTTCCCTTTGATGTTAGGAACAAGGCAAGGATTACTGTTCCCACCACTTCTATGTGACATTTCTTGGCCAGTGCAGTAAATCAAGAAAAGGAAATCAGAAGTATAAGAACTAGAAGGAAGGCCAAGGGGTCACTTTTTTTTTTTTTTAAGGTTTTTTTTTTTTTTTTTTTTTTTTTACTAGAGCGAGAGAGAGACTGAGAATGAGAGGGGAGAAGGTGAGAGGGAGAAGCAGACTTCCTGCAGAGCCGGGAGTCCGATATGGGACTCGATTCCGGGACTCTGGGATTATGACCTGAGCCGAAGGCAGTCGCCCAACCAACTGAGCCACCCAGGCGCCCAAGGGGTCACTTTTGAAAGCCACATTATTATGTACTTAGAAAATCAAAGAGAATTTATAAATTACTAGAATTGGTAAGTTGGTGAATGTAAAGTCAGTGTTCAAAGACTGAAAAATAAATTTTAAAGTGTACCACTTTTAATGATAAAAAATTATAAACTACCTAAAAATAAATCTTATAAAAGATATGTAAGATCTCTAAATAGAAACTATAAAATTGTATTACAAGTAACTAAAAAGAGCTAAATAAATGGAGAGATGTGCAATATTAATGAATTGGAAAACTCAGCTACATTAAAGCTATCACATTTCCCTAAATTGATGTGTAGATTCAGTTTCATTCCCTTTCAAGAGACGTTTTTGACAATTTGGTCTTAAAATTGATGTGGAAATACAAAGGACCAACAATAATCAACATTCTGCCTTAAAGAATAGCATGATGGGAAGGTTTGCTCTTCCAACTATTAAGACTTAATTATAAAATTATGCATTAAGTCAATGTTGTAGGTATTTAGTAGTAGAATAGACTAAAGATCCCAGAAACAGATCCTGGAATATACACAAACACAAATTTTGACCAAAGTATCAATATAAAGCAATGGGAAAAGATTCACTTATAAATAAATGATCCCATAAGGAAAAAATGGAACTCTTACCTCATGCTGTACATAAAAGTCCACCCCATTCAAGTTGTTGACTAAATGTAAAAAGCAAAGCAATGAAACTTTTAGAATAAAACATAGCAGAATATCTTCATGACCTTACATTAACACTAAAATTCTTTTAAAATATTGATACATATGTGTACCTTAAAATTCAGAACTTCTATTCATGAAAAAATACTATAAGCACAAAAGGCTAGCCCCAGAATAGGAGAACTACACTTGCATCTGACAAAGGGGCTTAAATCTAGAATATTGAAAGAAGTACGGCGAATCAATGAGAAAAGGATAGATAACTCAACAGAAAAACTGGCAAGAGACTGAACTTTACACAAGCAGAAATCTGAATGGTCAATAAACATTTGCGATGGTGCTCAACCTCATTAGTAATTAGGAAAATGAAAACTTAAATCACAATGACATACCTCTACTCATTCACCAGAATGGCTAAAATTTTAGAAACTGACTATTCCAGGATGTTAATTTTATGCATTACTGGTGGGAATAAATTGCAACAATCACTTCGGGAAACTGTGGCATAGTATCCTAAAATTGAAAATCCTCATACCCTGTGACTCAGTAATTCTACACCTAGATATATACCCTGTTCTGAAAAATGCTCATAGAGATGAGAAAGATGTATAAGAACGTACATAGCATTATTGAAAATTGCCCAAGACTAGAAAGAACCCAAATGTTCATGGACAACTGAATGGGTAAGTGGTATATTCATGGAAGAAATGCAATGGAAGTTGTGTTCACGGAAAGCAATCACTGATCAACCACAACTGCGTGTGGCAACATGGATGAATGGGCTCAAGTAGCAACCAAAGTAACAAAGAGGAGCTTCGCCTGAGCTAGAGAAAAGTGACCACTGGGAACAGAGAAGCCATCAGATGGAGGTGCCCTCAGTCCCCAAACCTACAGTCCTCAGTGCTGCTGCATTTTTGACTACTGCTTCTCTTTCTTGCAGTGGAGAGAGTGTTCCTTTTCTCATCTGTCCTGTGCTCTGGATTCCTTCTCATTTCTGAGTCTTCAACTCACTTTCTTGGTGGGAGCTCCCTTCTCTCCCAGGTTCCTTAGCTCAGCAGTTATTCATTTGCAATTAGTCTCCCTGCCAAAGTGTGAGCTCCTTCGGGGCAGAAACACCATCTGTCAGGAGTATCCTGCATGGCCAGAGCTTCAGAGGGCCTTGGCATGTGGAAGAGGCTCAGTGACCACAGTCATTTGCTTGATGCATGGTCCCACTCTGCCTCGATTGGCAATGTGGCACTTAGCAACAGGTTCCCAGGTTCCCAACTCTTCACCTGTGAAGGAACTCTCACCTTCAGGATTCTGGGATTCTCTGGTCTCTGGGACTGGCCCTGGTGCATACTACCCAGAATGCTAAAGAATCCTTTGAGAAAGGAGGTTCTGAGAATATCTGAAGCAGAAAATCAAAAGGGAATAAGCTAAATTTAACTGAGCATCTACTATGCACTGGGATCTGTGATAGACTACCTGTATTTTTTCTCCTGAATTTAAAAAATAATGTAAATCTCAAAACAACCTTTTGAAATGGCTCTCATTATCCCTTTTTTGCAAGTGCTTGAACTGAGGTTTAGGACCGGTGAGTAATTTGCTTAAGGTCAAATTGGCAGACCTGAGAATTGACGGAGGGCAGGATTGCTGTCCTTCTGCTCCCCCTGTTGGCCTCCCCTGGTCTGATCAGGATAGGTCATCAGACTAGGTCATCAGATTCCAGCCTGAGTTCAAAGCTGACTTCTACTTCCTACAAGCTGTGAGGCTTTGAGCAGCTAAACTAAATTCTCTGGGCCAACCTGGCCCGTATTCACAGGGCATGGGGGAGGCAGGGCTGCAGACTAAGTCCAGGGGCAGGTTTCACAGGGCTGGAGGTTCAGGTGTGTTTTAGCTCTACCTTGTCCTGTCTCCGAGTCTGAGAGGGAACAGAATAAAGGAGGACTCACCTGCCCAGAAAACTCCAGGAGCAGAGAAGAGAGTCTAGAGGTCTTTGGTGGTTTCCCAACCCCCAAGCAGCTCCCACTGGACAGGTGTGATGTGCTGCTTACAGGACCCTCCTACAGTGTATCAGATGCTACAAAATCCCCCTCCTCTGACCCTTGGGCCCACTGCCACCATCTCCTCAAGTTCTACCACAGGCAGCACCCATCTCTTGAGTGTTGCTTGGATGTCTTGGTTTAGAAAAGGCTGAAGTTTTCCCAAACAAGCTCTCTGTCCCCTCCTTTCTACTTTTCCTGCTTTAATGCTGAAACCTCTTTTGTAGATGGTTGCTATGGCCTCCTTCCCAGTCTCTTTCCTTTCGATCTCTTCATACTGTCCTCCCAGCCTCTTCGGATCAAAAGTTTGCTCATTCTTCAAAGCTCAACCATGACACCATCTTCTTTGATCTCTTCCACCCAAGTTAAAAGCTCTTGACTGGAAATCCTGCAATGGTTGTTCCCACTTTTGGCATGGGGTTTGTATTACAGCTCTGTGGGTTTCTCCTTTCCCACACAGCTGACAGGACACTCCTCAAGGATGTTGTCTGTATCCCCTTCAACGCCTGTCCCTCACTAAGTGCTTGAGTAAGCGAATAAATAAGAGACTAAGAATTGGTCTTCAGTGTTCTTGCTTCCTCTTCTCCACTACTGAGCAACTTCCAACTGTATTGAAGCTCCTTCCTGCCCTTTGCTTCTTTCTCTCAAGTTTTCTAATCACTGCCCTCCTTTCTTCTTCTATTCTTCTCACAGCCCAGCACACCACACAGAGTGAGGGACTCCAGCCAGGGATGCTCTGGAGATGACCAAGTAATATGCATAGAAGGTTCCAAAATTCTCCAGCTGGTCTATAATTCCTTAGATCTCCAGAGGTGGAGTTTCTAGAACCCGTTGAGACTTCTTATCTAGAATGCACTTACTCTTAAGAATGGGGCTCCCAAACCTGCTGTCTCCTCTTGCATTTTAGAGACAATCTTGTGGAACTTCTTTGTTCTCCTGTTTGGTCCTTCATTGTTTCAATCAGAACGTGCAATTTAGGGAGAACTTATACGTTGGTCTCTGAGGACCTGCGCATAAGGTGGCATTCAAAGCATTGTGCCTGCTCAAGCCAGGAATGTCCTCAGGACACTTCCTCTCCCCCACCCTCCAACCTGATTTTTAAAAAAGAAATGATCAACTAGAAGACTTGCTTTGAGGCTGAGTTATGGGAGCCCCTGGCCATGGCAGCCTGGCCCGTGGTCACTGCAGGCTCTCCTAAGTCACAGAAGTTGGCAGTAAGGTCTCAAGGAAAGTAAAAGAAAAAAGCATGTTCTTATTCTGGGAAAAGGATGGCAGGGTATGGAATGACAGCAGAGTATTTCATGAAACGATGGGGCCAGGGTCTGACTCCAAGCACCTCCCAAAGACCTTGTCCCCTGGTCCTATTCAGAGTCTATTCAGAGTCAACTAACGTTTGCGAGTTTCTGCTTCTTGACGGAAGGAGGGAACCTAAAACCAGGGCATCAGCCTCTGTCCATGGCCTGAGATTGTGGCTTTTAACTTAACTATGCTCTTGCCTGTCCTGCCTGTGTCTGGGGCCTTCTTGTAAGTTTGACTCTATTTACCCAAATGGATCCTCTGTGCCTGAATGATTCTCCTTTACTTCACATGTCTCGGCTCTGAACTTTCCCAGTGAGTGTTCACTTCAATTGAACAGATATTCCTTGAGCTTCCAAGAGGGTTGTGGTCCTTGCCTTCAAGAAGCTTTTAACTTTGGGCGCCTGGGTGGCTCAGTTGGTTGGGTGACTGCCTTCAGCTCAGGTCATGATCCCGGAGTCCCGGGATTGAGTCCCATATCGGACTCCCGGCCCTGCAGAAAGTCTGCTTCTCCCTCTGACCTTCTCCCCTCTCATTCTCAGTCTCTCTCTCTAATAAATAAATAAATAAATAAAAAATCTTAAAAAAAAAAAAAAAGAAAAAAGAAGCTTTTAACTTTGGGAGCACCTGGGTGGCTCAGTCCATTAAGTGTCTGCCTTCAGCTCAGGTCATGATCCCAGCGACCTGGGATGGAGCCCTGTGTCTGGCTCTCTGCTCAGTGGGGAGCCTGCTTCTCCCTCTCTCTCTGGCCTTCTATCTGCTTATGCTCTCTTTCTCTCTCTCTCTCTCTCAAATAAATAAAATCCTTAAAAAGAAGAAGAAAAGGCCTTTAATTTTGTAGTGCAAAGAAGATACTTCTGCAAAAACTGATATGTAGAATGTGGTATTTCAACAGATGGAAAAGCAGAGTGTTACTGGAGCTTAGATTAGTTCCAAATGAGTAAAGGGAAGAAGGGAAGGGCAGGTCTGGGAAGGCTTTTTGGAGGAGGTGGCATTGAATTGGGCTTGAAGGATGAGATGAGCTTCAGGAAGTCCAGATGGGTAGAGAAGGATCCACCTGTTGAGCAAAGGGGGGGCATGCTGGGGGAATCACCAGCATTCTGCTATGGCTCAGGTACAAGGTGAGAGAGCAACAGAGAAAATTACAAAGGAAGGTTGAAATGATGTCATTGAGGGCCCGAATGCCAGGCTCAAAAGCTTAAATATGTTTGTAGAAAACTGTTGAGCCAGAGCGGAATTTTGAGTCAAGAAATGTCCCAAGTCTCAGGGCAGCTGGGGGGTTCAGTGGGTTAAGCATCTGCCTTCGGCTCAGGTCATGATCCTGGGGTCCTGGGATCAAGCCTTGCATTGGGCTCCTTGCTCCTTGTGGGGAGTCTACTTCTTCCTCTCCCTTCCCCTGCCGGTGTTCCCTCTTTTTCTCTCTCAGTCTCTCAAATAAATAAATAAATAAATAAAATTTTAAAAGAAAGAAAGAAGAAAGGAAGAAAGGATAGAAGGAAGGAAGGAAGGAAGGAAGGAGGGAAGGAAGGAAGGAAGGAAGGAAGAAATGCCCAAGTCTCAGTCTGTGGACCATTTAATCTTGTCAGTCACCAAATCTACATCCATAGCCTCTCTGGCATCTGTCCAAGTCTCTCCATCCTTCGGGTCACCACGATCCTTGTTCATGCCACCATCTTCTCTCACCTGGGTGTGTGCTGCAGTGCCCTAACTAGTTTTCCAGTCTTCAGACTCCCCACTGCCACTCCTGCTGCTGAGGTATTCCCCACCAGCGGCCAGACTTGGCCTCTGTCAGAATGCAAATCCAATTTTGTCAGTTTTCCGTTTTGAGACTTTCAAGAGCTTCATGTTACTCTCAAGATGAAGCCAAAATTCCTTTCATATTCCACACCTGTCCCTTCCTGTCTCTAGCCATTCCTGTTGCAATCTCGAATTCTGCAATCTCTTTCTCCCTGAGAATGCCTCCTTTGCTCACCACCTGGCCTGACCCTAAAGGTCAAGGTTCAGCTCAGGTGTCAACTCCCGGGGAGCGGGCTCTGACACCCATGCTGTCCTTTAGCTTCTTCAGCTCCAAGCTTCCTATTGTTTTAGTGCTTCTCACACAGTGTTGAAATAGTCTGTTGATTTATTTTCCCCTGATTTTCTGTTTTATTATAGGATCTGTGTTTCCACAGAGCAGGTACTTGGAACTCAAAAAGGAAAAAGTTTCCTCAAAGGGATAAATAAATGTTCATTTCCTCTCTGGACTGACAATCCCTGGCCCCCACAACCCCGACACACTCTGGACGAGTTATGTGCTCCTGTTTCTTCTTCTCTTCTTCTTCCCTTTGTCTTCCTTCCCCTAAATCTGTCCAAAGAGATGACCGCCATGGTCCAAAAGCTATGTGAAAGCCTGGAGTAACGTACCAGACCACTAGCAGCAGTGGCCTCTGGGAAGTAGGACAAAAGTCAATATTGTATTCTTTCCATTTATCTTCATATTTTATTTTATTTTTTTTAAATCATTTTCTCTCAGAATTTTTTTAAAATTTTTTTTAAGATTTTATTTATCCCCGCTGAGCAGAGAGTCCGATGCGGGGCTTGATCCCAGGACCCTGAGATCATGACCTGAGCCGAAGGCAGAGGCTTTAACCCACTGAGCCACCCAGGTGCCCCCTTCATATTTTATAATGGGAAATTTTTTTTATTAGCAAGAAAGATCAGTAGTTGGGGACTGAAAGAGCTTGGTTTCAGTCAGAATAGCAGAATAGTGTATACAGTAAACTACCATTTGTCTAAAAAAAGAAAAGCAAAAGACATATTTATAAAAGCTCTCTAGGAGGCCATATAAGAAATGGACAGTACCAGTCACCTCCTTGGAGGGGAGCTGGGAGCCTGCGACCTGGGGAGACAGACTTTTCACTTCATCCCTAAGCACATTTTGGATTTTGAACCAAATGAATATATTATCTATACAAAAAAAAAAAGAATTGTAAATTGAAAGCAGCTGAAGTTAACTTCTACCCCACCAGATAACTTTGGAAACCTCACTTTCCCCACCTGGAAAATGGAGAAAACATGCGGACATCACAGGCTTGTTGCAAAGAGGGGAAGGCGAGGGAGTGGGGACAAGGCCAGGAAGCTTCGAGGTGCCCCACCCAGGCTGTGGCCAGGCTGCGGCCTTCTCATTCCATGCGTCCTTCCGCCAGCTCACCCCTTCTTGTCCTCCAAATGAAGCTGTCAAGGCCAAGCCCTGTGTCTGCCAACATCCCCCCCACCACTGGAAGTGCCTAACTTGGCCCTCAGCCCGTTAGAACCCAGCTAATAGCATGAAGGCAAAGCCACACTTTGAGGATCCGGGCATTTCAAAGCAGTGAACAGCTTTTTTTTGTTTTGTTTTCTCAGGATCTCAGCTTGCCAGCTAGTTCCACACATTAGAAATATTTTGGGTCAGCACTGCAGTTTTCAACCATAGATTCATTTTGTTTCATGACTACTTCCTTATAATAGCTCTGGGAAAAACTGCACTGGGCCAGGACCCAAACCACGTTCCTGGCATGGCAAGCTATGTTCAAGATGGTGTCTTTGGTTAGTAATCATAAAAGACGTTGAAATCTCCTGCAACTTACTAGGAATTGGTCTGGAAAAGGACTGTTTGGGTTGAGTTTCTAAAGGGCTGTCAGCACTGTGACCTTCAAGCTGTTGGAGGCAGGAAAAGGAGCTTAGCTTACCATGTTTCTGCCTATTCACAGAGCCCTGCTTTTCTCGGCAGCCCTGTGGATTTTTTTCTCCTGGATGTGGATATTTATTGAGTATTGATGAGACTTGTGATGCCATAGGAAGTACTTTCTTTGTTGCCTGGGATAAGGTTACCAGACTTGGCAAATAAAAATATAAGTCAAAATTCCAGATAAATAATAAATACATCTTTAGCCTAAGTATGTCCCATGCAATATTTTATACCTACGCTGAAAATCATTCCGTGTGGATCCAAAGTTCAGCTTTAACTGAGTGTTCTGTGTTTTATCTGGCATTCTTACCTGTGAAGGACACAGGGAGAATCTCATTAGTTCTGCAGCGGAGACAAGAGGGCCATTTCTCTTGCTGGCTGGCCTGGTCCTCTTTCTTTAAACCAACCCTCCACCCCTGGGCCACAGGATCAGAACCCAAAAGGGCCAAGACCCCAGCATGCTTGCTTTGTCAGGCCTTCTCTCTTGAGCATGCTGTCCTGCATCTTGCTTTCAGAGTAATATCTGCTGTCCTGGTGCCTGCCTTAGCCCATGTTCTCCCGTAGGCTTTTGCTCTGCCTGGACCTTGTCACTGTCCCATACAGCTCCCCTGGGTGGCCTTACTCCCTCTTCAGCAACAGATCCACATTTCCGAACAAATATCTTCTGCGTCCACGCTGAGGCATGGTTTGGCCTGATTTGGGGTAGCCCTGAGAACCCACTCTGGCTCTGGACCCTTTGACTCGGGCTTTCACCAGATTTGTCCTGTTCTTTTTTTTTTTTTTTTTTTTTTTTTTAGATTTTTATTTATTTATTAGAGAGAGAGAGACTGAGAATGAGAGGGGAGAAGGTCAGAGGGAGAAGCAGACTTCCCTTAGAGCTGGGAGTCTGATATGGGACTCGATCCCGGGACTCCGGGATCATGACCTGAGCAAAAGGCAGTCGCCCAACCAACTGAGCCACCCAGGCGCCCTGTCCTGTTCTTTTAAAATTAATCTCCCTAGATCCAGCTCAGGGAAGAGTTTGCTTTGATGTGGCCCTGTGCTCTCTTTCTTCTTTCTTTCTTTTTTTTTTTTTTTAAGATTTTATTTATTTATTTGGCAGAGAGAGACACAGCAAGAGAGGGAGCACAAGCAGGGGCAGTGGGAGAGGGAGAAGGAGGCTTCCCGCCGAGCAGGGAGCCCGACACAGGGCTTGATCCCAGGACCCTGGATCATGACCTGAGCCCCCTGGATCATGACCTAAGCCGAAGGCAGACGCTTAATGACTGAGCCACCCAGGCGCCCCCTGTGTTCCCTCTCAGTGAGAGGCCAAGTGAATAGGGCCATCTTACCAGCTGGTGGTCACCAGCATGGTGTGCAAAGATGCCCCCTGGGTCTTAGTGATTGTCTATCAAACATTGTGCTTCAGAGGACATAAAATACCAGAATCTATGTTGGTTTGCTAGAATTGCTGTAATGAAGTACCACAAATTTACTGTCTAACAGTTCTAGAAGATGGAAGTCAGAAATCTCCTTCTGAAACTGTAGGGAGGAATCCTTCCTTGCCTTTCTCTGACTTCTGACGGATTGCCGGCCATCTTCCTCGGTTTCCAGACATATCGCTCCAATCTTCCATCTGCATGTGGCCTTCCCCCTGTGTCCTGTGAGCCAAAGGCTGTCCGTGGACATGTATTTTAACAGAAATTGGTTGGTTGCTAATACATAAAAATAGGAAAAGCTGACACAAAAATCTGGACTTCTGTAGGCCTTTGTAATTGTGACCACAGTGTAGGCTTTGTTAGAGAGCAGGCGACTTGTCACACACGAGTGCAAATTGGGTATGTTGTGTCCTTTCCCAAGAAGAAGCACAGAAAAAGGCTGGAAGAGACAGACCCTGGGCCCTTGAGGTAGGATGTATGAGCAAGCTGAGGAAGGGCTGAGTGGCAGGCACTGAAGCTGGTTTGGGGCCCGGCGTTCTCACATGTGGAGCTACACCTCAGACTTTTTCCTCTGTGGCACTGGGCACCAATCCTAACACTCGAGCTGTCCTCACTCCTTCCAGACCTCTGCACCACCAGTGGTCCAAATCCTCAAGGATTTCCTATTTCTCTGACAATTTCCTCAGTCCTGAGAAAAGGATCTTTGAAGGATATTTTTGGAGACTTTGATAATCCATACACGTTTTGGCTAAGGAAGTGTTTGTTGCGATTCCAGGCTATGCATATTTCCATCTGGTTTCACATGGTTTCTGTGTCTCTCCTCACCCTGCAAGTTAATTAGAGTTCTAATTTTCGGTAATATTTCTCACATGTGCAATTTTTTTTTACTACTTAGAGCCTTTGTTAAGAAGAGTTCCACAAACTACCGTCTGTGTTTATTTTTCTGTTTATAAAGCAGAGTGTGCCCATCCTTGTGCCAAGGAACACCGTAGCCAAAACTCTACTCCTTCTTTTCCTCAAAATTTTTCTTTTCCTGGTTAGGGAACCACCACTTTCTTAAATTTTTTTTTTTTAAACTTCCACTACTGACACACAACACTTGGCTTTTTTAGGGCTATTTTCTATGAAGCTACTCATCCTTTTCAAATAAATTTAAGCATAATATCTACACAAACTCAAAGTTATAAAGCTGCTCATCCTTTTCAAATAAATTTAATATAATATCTACACAAACTCAAAGTTATAATCCCTTCACTGAGAGAGTTGGAATGAGAAGAGCATGCTGAGTTTCAGATGCTGGCTGGCCAGCAAGGCAAGATTTCTGGGGGTCCCCAAGTTCTGCGTTTATGATGTGGCAAGATGCACTCAGGTGATGCTATGAGGTAGAAATCACAATCATCCATGGGCTGGAGGTGGGACAGCCAGAGTCTGAGCCCGAGGAGCTTGCCCAAGGTCTCTCAGCTACACGATAACAAAGCCAGACTTTGAACTCAGTTCTCTCTCACATCAAAGCTTAATACTTCCACAGGCGTGCTCTCCTGCCTTCTGGCCAGATGACCACCTGCCATTCACCTAACCACTCAGGAAGATCTCAGAGGGAGCACGCTCTTTTGTGGGGGAGTTAAGTGGTGGGTTAAGAAGACACATTTTTTTCTTTATTTGCTCATGTTTTATTTGGCTTTGATCCAGTGCCAATTTATTACCTTGGTGATTTTTAGAAGTGATAAAATATGAAAATCAATCCATCAATAACAATAAAGATTTGAAGCCTTAAAATTAAAGAAATGGAAGCTCAGCAAAACCACATTCCTTTATGTTATTGACCTTTAGAGTTCCCATACATTTTTGAGAATAGTTGAAAGTGCCATTGTAAATCAATGGATGTTAAGAGTCTGGTATTAACGTAGCTGGATTTTGTCTCATGTGTATGACTGCTCACCTCATGGCTTTTGGGGATATATTTTATAAATATGCATACACAAAGGATGGCAAGCCCCTTCAGAACACTGAAACTCTGTTCTTATTGCAGCTTTTGCCAACTGTTCTTTGTGATATCTTGCACAAATTGCGTAAACACCCTCGCCCTGGGTAGGCATTGTTGGATCTCTTGGGACATTAGAAATCAGAACAGTAGATCTCTGTCTCTCTTTTTTCTTAGACAACTAAGCAACAGAAAAACAATTAGGAAATAAAAGTTATACGAGAAAAGAAACATATAGTGCACTGCTTAACTCAATGGGAAACATTTAAGTAGTTAGTATAAAGTAGACTGTTAATGTATCAATATATTTGGAGAATGAGAGGGGAAAAAGAAATAGGGGGTTGTGTTAAATGCACAAAATACTGTCAAAACATTGGATCTAAAGTTAACATATACCAGAAGCATCAGCTAAAATGGGGAAGGGCTGCTGGTTTTCACTGTAAGCCCGTAATCTGTTACTGTTGGGGTTCTTAGTTGAGACAGCTGAATCCACTATAGTTTTTTTTTTTCTCAAGAAGACAGCAAGCAGTTTATTAAGGAATAGCTATAGCTCCAGGAACCATGGGAGATCTGAAGATGGAGACTCTAGGCTGTGTTTCTGCAATGGTTCCCAGTGCTGAACTGCAGAAGCAGCCACGGAGGGAGCCACGGCCTCTACCATGCCCAGGGGCCGCCACCCCAATGCCCACGGCCCCAGTATCAATAGCAGGTTGAGCCTCCTCACCACAGCCTCACTGGCAAAATGCAACCCCGTGCCCTCCCTCCTTCCCCACTCGCTCAGTTCCAAATCAAAGGTATGGAAGGGCTCAGGGGACAGGCAGAAACCACTCCTGTGTCCCTGGGGGGTGCCGCAAACTGTAAAGGTTTAAATGGTATGGGAAGGCAGGTTTACACAACGTGGAACTGTTCAAACAATTTTATGTTTTGAAGCCAAGTATACATATTACTTTGATGAAAATAAAAAGAATTTTTTTTTTTAAAAAGCTTTGTGATTCCTTAAATAGAGGACTTCTGGCATTGTCAAATACTTTTGTTTAGAAGGATGAGCTGCCATTTCCATGGGAGGCAGGTGGAAATTTACCTGAAGATTTAGTTTTTATTTTGCTTCTTTATTTGAAGGGATTCAGGATAGCCATCTTGCCGGCTCTAGGGAAGAAAAGGGCAGGCGATGACTATGTCTTTACTCAAGAAAGAAAGGCACTAGGAAAGTCAGTGCCTTCTTCTCCAGAGTCTCCCTGCTTCTCCAGACCCCTTAACATGCAGATCTGTGTCAACATTTGAAGCTTGATTGTCCTACCAGCCGTCATCTGAAATTGCACCGTGTCTTCAGGCAGATGGCTGAGAGCCCTGCCAGGGACAGCTGTCCATGGAAGAAGGAACAAGTTGCACAGGCTAAGGGGTGTATTTATAGCAGTTGGAGCTAAACCAAACTACAACTAGTCCAGTCCTAAAGCTCAGCCAAACACAACGGTGTAGGAACCTCTGTGATGAGTGAAGCCTGCAGCACAAAGGAACGGAAGTGGGGCGGGAAGAGAGGCTCATTGGTCATAGAAATCGCAGAGACAGAGTCACCCTGATGCTCTATGTGGCCTGCGGAGATAGACACACAGGAGGAAACTGGCCACGGTCAGCTGCCGGTGTCCTCACACGTCTGGCTCCCACACCAGTAGTTGGGTCAGAGATTGGAACAGAGAGGGGAAGCCAGGAGGAGCTCCAGGGATGCTTTCCCTGAAATCTGCAAGGGAGGGGAGGACCTTATGAAGCAACTTCACATTTAGTTGGGGTGTTTTTCCCCCAGTTTTAATGAGATATGATTGACATATAACATCCCATTCGTTTTGGGTGTGCAACATAATGCTTGGATATTTGTATATATTGTGAAATGACCTCCACAATAAGTTTAGCTACTATCCATCACCTCACACAGTTACTGTTTTATTCAAATTGAATTGTTAGCAAGTTTGCCTTTCATGTGCACAGGCGTTTTACCTGCTGAAGGGCACTCTGGACTCAGGAACATTGGGAAAACCTGCTTCCATAATGGAAACATTGTTGCAAACGATGAAAAGCACTTTGTGGAGGAAGAAATAAGCAGGGAGGAGAGACAGGAAGAGCATCTCTACCCCACTGCCTTGGACCCAGCACAGAGTGAGTACTGGGGTGCAGCCAGGAGCCCAGATACTGGGTTTAGGGAGCTGTTTCAGGCAGACCTGGACTCCATGAATGCACACAGCCAGAGAGGCTCCGGAGAGACATGGGATCCTTGCTTTCCACCATCACCCACCATTGAGGGTCCAAGGCTGGAAAGCCCAAGCCATGTCCCTTATAATGCTTGGCAAGTTGGGCAGCACTGAGAGGGCAAACCTGCAGCAAGGAAGACTAACCAAGTGGTGCCCAGTGTGAGCCCCTACTTGAAATCAAAAAAAGATTTTTTTCTTTCCAAGAGAGAAAGCTAAAAAGAAGCATGCTGACATGAAACCTGGGTATAACCAGGTATGTTCCCTGTTCCCGGATCCTGCACACTTTGCTGGTTGATTATTCATCATGGCTGGGTTGCAGATTCAGGCTTTTCCCTGGGGAGTTGGCCAGTCATAGTTCTGAGGGTTAAAACATAAAGAAGCATGGCGCCCATGGATACTTCTAGGTGGCTCAGAGGGAAAGGAAAAAGCAGGCTCCTCCTTGTCAAGCCGAAAATGGACTAGAAAAAATGGTGTCTTGCAGCGACCCTGACTGAAGGGTGGATTATGAGTATCAAATCTCCAGTGTTCTTTCCTTTATTCCTCTTCACCCCTACCTCGCTCAGGTCCCCAAAGCAAAAAAAACACCACCAGAGCGACAACGTGGCTAGCTTACAGAGAGAGTGATGAACACAAACCCAAACAAGATTTTCAAGTCTGCCTGGTCCCAGCCCTAGTTACACTACTTTTCAAGTGGTTAAATCCATGATTCCCAGCCCTGTTTGGAGGACACCCCCAGGTGTCTATTTCAAGGGCGATTGTGAAATACTAAAAATAAAGTGATTTGAAGTCCAGGCAGTTAAAAACAAGCTCACACCCTTGCATTCTCTGAATGCACCCACTTTTGGAAGGGAAAGAGATGGAGAAATCCAGTGGACAAAACTCATCTGTCCAATTCCAATAGGCTGCTCCAGCAATCAAAATGCCACTTTATATTTGGGTAATGCTTTGCGGCTTTGAAGGCACTTTTTGATTACTGGGTTAGTGGCTAAACTAATTAATACAAAAGATGATTGCTCTAGCCTCAACACTGTGCTGAGTAGAACTAGAGATGTGGCCTTCCTCTGGCTCAAAGCCATTGCCAAGTACTAGCTTACCTGTGAAATTTTAGTCTGCCCAAGGCGACATTAGGAAAGAGGTCTGGACAGCGGTCGAGCAGTCAAGGGCCAGGAAGACAGTGCAGTGGGAGGCCATTGTTAGCCAGGAGGAAGGGGAGACAGCTCCGGGCTGGCTTTCCGCTGGGCTGAGGTCCTCTGGAGCTTGAAATCCCAGGGCAGCAGCATGAGCAGTTGGCCAGGTCCAGAGGAAGGAGCCCTCATCCAGTACTTTCCTTGGCCAACAATGTAAATTTGGACAATTACCATTTTTGTTTCACAATGGGAAAGGGAAGTCATTAAGTCCCATATAATTACGCCTTTTCAAGGACTGTGCCTGCAAACGCAATCAACTTCATGGTTGTTTGTCTGGATGTGTCTCCCCCGTACCATGTTCCCAGGGGTTCTGGGAGGCCTGGGTGTGAGGAGTCCTCTCTGGAGCCCCCAAGGAGATGGCAGGTGGGACTCGAGTCCGTGCGTGGGACCAGAAGCCGGTGCGGCGAGGTCAGCTTTTCTGAGTAGCTGCTCTGGGGGTTCACGTCAAGGCATGCCAAGCCTTTCACATTCCTTGGACTCAACTGAAGTGCCTTCTGTCATTCTTAAAATTCGAGATGAAGACACTGAGCCTCAGAGCATCAGGTAAGAAGGCAAAAGACCCCACTTCCTAGGTGACTGGCCTCAGAGCTGCTCCCCTCTGCTGGCCACCCGGGTTAACAACCTGTGTTGGGGAGGAGTCATTTCCTGGGAGTGACAAGGCACTTGGGAATTGAGAGAGCAATTTACTTTTGCTAGGTTCTTCCACAGCAAGCACGCCCCAGCGGTTCCACTAAGTGGCTAATATAAAGTTGCTATAGGACTTTACAAGTTACAGAATGCTTAGCAGTGATTAATTTTCAGTCCTCCAAGTGGCCCTGTGAGGCAACAATACACTACTTAGGGTTCTTATCCTGTGGTGGCAACTGCTGAAGTACCTTACTTACTCCTCACAGCAGGGGGGGGCGGGTACTCATTTTCCTATTTTGCAGCTGAGGAAACGTGGGGTCAAGTGAGAACTGAAGCTCATGAATAGCGAGGCCCAGACTGAAATCTGCGTCTGTTTATTCCGAAGTTCACCCTCCTACCAGCCTGGAGCGCTGCCCCTCTGGAAAGTCCCTAGCACCGAGTTGTGTTCACAGAAACACAGGCTACTTCCATGGAGGCATCTGCACCCATGATGGGTTGGTATTTATTTTAAGACAGTAACATGGAAATGGGAGAATGGAGAGCAAACTTGGTTTTATTTTTTTTTTTAAAGATTTTATTTATTTATTTGAGAAAGAAGAGAAAGTGTGTGAGAGAGAGCATGAGCAGGGGGCAGAGGCAGAGGGAGAGGGAGAAGCAGACTCCCCGCTGAGCAGAGAGCCCAATGTGGGGCTCAATCCCGGGGCCCTGGGATCATGACGTGAGCTGAAGGCAGATGCTTAACTGACTGAGCCACCCAGGTGCCCCACAAACTTGGTTTTAAAGACCATAAATACAAGACAAAAATGGACAGAAACAGTATTTTTTTTTTTTTAAAGATTTTATTTACTCATTTAACAGAGTGAGAACACAAGCAGGCAGAGAGGCAGGCACAGGCAGAGAGGAACAGGCTCCCTGCGGAGCAAGGAGCCCAATGCGGGACTCGATCCCAAGATGTCAGGATCGTGACCTGAGCCAAAGGCAGCTGCTCAACCAACTGAGCCACCCAGGCGTCCCCAGAAACAGTATTTTTAATGGAGACACAACTTGGCAAGGTTCAGGGAGGCCTTTGTCTTCATTGGGCAGAACTTTGTTCCCCTTCCTGCCCCGGGCTTCACCCTGCTCAGCTCTGGGCCCACGGCGTTCCCTCCTGGCAGAAGGCTGAAGTGGGTGTTCTGCTTGTGGATGTGATGCCCCAGGCCGGATGGCTCAGGGGTCCTCACGGGAGTGCCACCGGCCAAGGGCAGAGGGACTGCTCCAAGGGCTGATGGGACCAGCCGGAAAAGTGAGTGAAAGACATCATTGATGAGCGTTTGGCTATTTGTCCCCAGAAGTCTAGCCCAAAGGGCATACGGAGGATTTAAAGAATGAGTTAGAATCAAAACACAAAAATGCGTTTTACAATAGTCCGTGTAACTACAGGTCTGACATTCACACGCATTATGTACCATCGTACTGAATACAGCTGCCCGATCCATAAGTGATATTAGATGAATTAATAATTTTTACAATCATATCAGCTGTATTTAACCAATACATAAAGCCACAGGTGTTCCTAGAGTTTGGCATAGTTTATTTGTATTTGGGGGAGTTACGGCTAAAGCCACAGAAGCACATCAGCATTCGCTTTATCAACTCGGGGACCGAGGGTTGTGTTATTTTATTTTACTCCAAAAAACTAAAATTAAAAAAATTTAAAATAGAAAAACACATTTCAGAATAATCCTTATATCCTTTATTTCCTCTTTAAATTGATCATATCTGAATGTATACTCTTATTTCAGTGTTTTCCATGTGTGGTTAGAGCTGAAAAAAAGAAGTATTCCTCAGGATACACTATACATTATAGAAAATTACTTTCATTCTGGGGCACCTGGGTGGTTCAGTTGGTTGAGCAACTGCCTTTGGCTCAGGTCATGATCCTTGAGTTCCGGGATCGAGTCCCACCTTGGGCTCCCAGCTCTACTGGGAGTCTGCTTCTTCTTCTGACCTTCTCTCCTCTCATGCTCTCTCTCACTTTCTCTGTCTCTCAAATGAATAAATAAAATCTTTAAAAAAAAAATGATACTGTCATTCTGTATGCACACTGACTGAGAATTACAAAAAGGAAAACCTGAGATCTAGAGTCAACTTCATTTTCCACATTGGTCATAAAAGGCAAATGTCCATTTTCATTTGGAAGTGAGTTAATTTTTATTTTTGGTTTTTTGGGGGGAAATGTGTTACATTTTAAAAATCAGATTAAAAGATGCAGATAGTTGTCCTTGTTTATATGTAGTTTCACATACTGAAGAGTGTTCTTAATGTTATTTTTTTATCTCCTGCTCATTTATTAGCTTTTATGACCAGGTTTAGGTAGAAAGAAAATTTCTGGAAATTCATCAAAAATCATGTACCACTTCTTCTTTAGTATAAACTTTCAACAGTCAGGAATGGTCTTTAGATTTCAGTTTTTCTACCTAGGTTCCTGGCAGTTTGGTACAAGCACGTGATATTGGTCCAAAGTATATATACTGTTTTATGATGATTCAGGCAAATTCAGGTTACAAGCACCTTTAGGAGACTTGCAGCCTTTGTTACTAAAGAACTAGACAAGGCAGCACAGATCAGCTCTGACCCCACAGTCAGCCAAAATGGATTGCAGCAATATACTGCCCCCAGCTCAAATTAAAAACTTTGCAATCATTTTTGACTCCTGTCTTTGTCTCACCTTCTACATCTAAATCCACCAGGAAGTGATTTTGACTCACCCCAAGGGATATATCCAGAATCTTACCACCGCTCACAATTTCCCCTGCCTTCCTGGATTCAGGCATTGCCCCTCTCTGGTCTGTCTGCCCCTGTGCTGGTTCTCTTTCAGCCTATTTTTCACATGGCAGCCAGAGTGTTCCTTTCAGAACATAAGACGGATAGTGTTGCTATCTTGCTCCAAGCCCTCCCATGGCTGCACCTCACTCAGAAAAAAAGCCGAGGTTCTGCAGTGGCCCTGGGGCTCACACACAGCACCCCCTTGCCTCTTGCCCCACAATTTCTGCCACACTCCCCACCATCCCTATGCTCCAGCGCAGGGACCTCCTTTGTCCTTGGATATGCACACACACCTGCCCCTGCTCTAACAAAGGCTCTAGGGCCTTTGCTCTAGCTGTTCTAAGATATTCATTCAGCTAGTTCCCTCAACCCTTTCAAATGTTTGCCTAAATCTACTTTCTCTGTGAAGCCTGTCCCGAATATTCGTGTTTAAGATGGCAAACCTCTGTCCACAAACCCTCTCCCTGCAACAGGGCCACATCTCCCCTATCCTACTCTCCTCTTTCCAAGATCCTTATTACCTTTGGGCACACTACACAATTTGCCTTTATATTTACTATTTGTTTTCTCCCTTTGCTGTAATGTACATTCCTTGAAGGCAGGGGTCTTTGTTCTGTTCATTGATGCATCCAAAAACTCTAGAATAGTCCCTGGTCCATAGCTGGCACTTGGTAAATATATGTTGGCAGGATCAATGCGATGCCTCCATCTACCTAATGGAGCACCATCCTATGGCTGGGAGGGTGAAGGCCCCACCCCACCCCCAGCATGGGCTGTGACTCAGCCACACTGACGCCCAGTGTTCCAGGCTCTTCTTGGCTGAGTCTGTTGTCTTACGGATGCGTTTATGGAATGCCTGTTAACATTTTGTTTCTCATTTCCTTTTTAGCACCTTTAATTCTCACCATCCCCACCTTTAAAATCTATAAAAACAATTTCAGTGTGATGGTAAATTAAAACATCTTCTCTAACATGGGTAATTTATTCTGATGTATGTGCTTTTCTAGGTTTGCAAGTGGGGCCAGCCTCATGAATAGACCACATATGAAATCTTATGCACTTTGAAGGGACTGCGGAGGGCCCCAGATATCTCCCTTCTGGTGGCATGGTCCACCATGAAGTTAATTGGGGATGAAGGGATTGTTATTGAGGTTTGCGATGGCTTCCAACTCACTGTTAACATATTTAGCTACAACCTAAAGGGTGAGAAACAGTATGGAAACACATTAAGGAATGACAAATTCAGGAATGTAATGCACATTATAGCAATAGCTCATTGAAAACAGGTGTGACAGTCATACTGACTATGTCCAATTGTACTGAGTACTGTGTTCCCCTAGATGCCCTCCAGAATGGAACATCAGTGTCTAGTCAGGGGAAGAAAGGGGAAGAGTATATATGCTGAAGACCAAAGAACTGGAGGCTTCTAGGATGGGGTCCCTCTGCCAACCTTCCTATGAGGAGGGCTGATTCTGGCTCCTTCTCTGACTCAGAGGTAAGGCTCAGTGCAAGAGAATGACTGCTTTAGGACAGCAATTAGTAAGTAATTTACTAGAGAAATAGAAAATTTCTGTTCACATTTTTAAAAATCACTTCATAACAAAGGTGAGTGCAAGAAGATTTTTTGTAGTTGTTTTGTTCGTTCGTTTTAATGATTTCATTTATTTATTTGAGACACAGAGAGAGAAACAGAGAGATCATGAGCAGGGAGAAGGGCAGAGGGAGAAGCAAACTCCTGCTGAGCACGACCCTGAGATCATAACCGGAGCCAAGCTGCCCAGGTGCCCCAAAGGCTTTTGTTTGAAGGGTTTCCTCCATCTCTCTGAACTGAGAAGTTAATGTGAAGGGATTATCTGATCAACAGTCTGGGATTGGTCCTTCAGCCTTCAGCCTTCCTTCCAGCACCAATGTGGCTGGAAGCTTTCTTTTATTTTTTTTTTAATTAACATATAATGTATTATTTTCTTCAGGGGTACATGTCTGTGATTCATCAGCCTTACACAATTCACAGCACTCACCATAGCACATACCCTCCCCAATGTCCATCACCTCACTGCCCCATCCCTCCCAGCCCCCTCCACTCCAGCAGCCCTCAGTTCGTTTCCTGAGATTAAGAATTTCTTATGGTTTGTCTCCCTCTCTGGTTTCGTCTTGTTTCATTTTTCCCTCCCTTCCCCTATGATCCTCTGTCTTGTTTCTCAAATTCCTCATTTCAGAGAGATCATATGATAATTGTCTTTCTCTGATTGATTTATTTCACTTAGCGTAATACCCTTTAATCCCATCCACATAGTTGCAAGTGGCAAGATTTCATTTTTGATGGTTGCATAATATTCCATTGTGTATATATACCTCATCTTCTTTATCCATTCATCTGTTGATGGACATCTGGACTGTTTCCATAGTTTGGCTATTGTGGACATTGCTGCTATAAATATTGGGGTGTGTGTGCTCCTTTGGATCACTACATTTGTATCTTTGGGGTAAATACTAGTAGTGCACTTGCTGGGTCGTAGGATAGTTCTACTTACAACTTTTCGAGGAACCTCCATACTCTTTTCTAGAGCGGCTGCACCAGCTTGCATTCCCACCAACAGTGTAAGAGGGTTCCCCTTTCTCCACATCCTCACCAACATCTGTCCTTTCCTGACCTATTAATTTTAGCCATTCTGACTAGTGTGAGTTGGTATCTCACTGTGGTTTTGACTTGTATTTCCCTGATACAGCTGGCAGCTTTCTTAAAAGGCACAGGCAATAGACTCCTGTACAAAGAAAGAAAGGAACAGCTTTGGGCCTGGACCCTGCCCTTATTCAGACACACAGATTAGGAAGCAGTGGGTAGGGAAAACATTTCCCCCAGGATATGTGATCCTAGTGTACAGAGCATAACTTCCTTCTCTCGCCTCTGGAGTCAGGAATGCACAGAGACTGAAGCGCACACAATGCAGACTGTATCTGTACCTCAGGGTTTCCTAAGGTGCAGGCTCCTCAAGTATAATTACTTGTGATACAAAAGGAAAAGTCTTCTTGTTGCCTCTCCCTGCTTACATTTAGGGTTCCTGGGAGGTATGTCCACCGGGTCTTCACCACTGTCTCTGCATGGCGCAGGGGGCACACTCTCCTCAGAAGTCACCAAAGCAGCAAGGCAGGTGCTGGCTCCAGCCCTCTGCTCAGCCAAGGCCTGCAGCGCTGCAGTTTCTTGAGGTAGTTACGTCCTTTTCCTGCTTCCTGGTGCCCACCAAGCCCAAGGCTAGGCAATGTTAAGGGGCCCTAGGGATTGAATCTGCCAGGGTCAGGTGAGGGGGATGGGGTCTGTCATTTGTCAGCGGATCCTTATCCTATCTGGCGTGTGGTGCTGCCGTGGGCCAGGCAGTCTCTGGACACGTAAAGGTTTGGAAATGTGGGACCTCATTTCATCAAAAGCTTTGCAAACAACAGCCCACTCCCAGGTAAGCCCAATTCCTTCCATCTTCGCTGAACTCTGGAGAGCAAGCTGCAACTCACTGTCTGCGGAGGAACTTCCATTCCGGCAGCCCCGAGAGTCCACTGACTGGACTCAAGGGTTCACCCCAAGGACTCTGCCAAGATTAACACCCAGACAAAGCGCGCTGGTCCCTGGGTTCCCAGCGCCCACTCGCCCACGGCCCAGTGGGGCGGGGTCTGGGGAGGGGCGGGACCTAGACTCCTGGGTGGGCGGGGCCAATGAGGCGGGGCGGAGCTGGGTCTGGGTCTCAGGCTGCACGAGGGGGTGAGGAGGTGGGGGGATGCGTGTGGGAGATCGTGCTCAGATCCTGACCCTCATGCTAGGATCTGGTTAGATTGCAGGAAAGATGGGGTGCAACAGTCATCCTGTGTTTAATCCCATTCCTCCTCTGACACACAGATAAGCTAATTGGTTCAAATAAAGAGAAATGTGTTCCATCAGTGGTTCCAGGCTTTCTTCCCCTGGCCACGTTCCTGACAAACAGAGCCCATGAGACAGACACAGGCCGGTTAGGAATGAGCTGTTGTACAGGTGAGATGAACTTTGCCCTCCTCTTTTCACTGTTTTTTTTTTTTTTTTTTTGGTTAAAAAAAATCACCACAGTAATACAAGATTATTGCTTTTAATAAAAACCACAATAATGCTGAGGTATGTGGGAGAACAAAGCAACCCCCCCACCCCATCTCCTTTGCTCTTCACTTCTACTTTCCACAGCTAAGCACTATTGAAAGTTTGAGATCTCTTTCTAGAGGTTTTCCTGTCTGTTCAGTGTGAGAGCACACACTGCTCTCATTATACATTATACAATGTAATGTATAATGTATACATTAAAACATATACACGTTATCTTTATCTTACATAAATGGGACTATATCTTACATACTCAAAACAAAAACAAAAGCACGGCATCAGGAGAGTGTGTCTGACAGTAGATTTGATCCATGTCATTCTTTTTAATGGGCATACTGCTTCATAATAGGGAGGCAACAGTGAAGATACATTTAGTGGCTGTTGTAGTTTCTGGGGGCTGCCGTAACAAATTATCACAAACTTGGAGGCTTAAAACAACAAAAATTTATTCTCCCACGGTTCTGGGGGCTAGAAGTCCAAAATTGAATCATTGGTAGGCCCTACTGTCTCTGAAGTCTCTAGGGGAGGGCTCTTTCTTTGTAACTTCCAGGTCTGGTGGCTCCAAGAAATCTTTGGTGCTCCTTGGCTTGTACGTGCATCTCTCCAATCTCTGCCTCCATCTTCATGGGATCTTCTCTGTGGGTCTTCTCCTCTTCTTGTAAAGACATCAGTCATTGGATTTAGGGCCCATCTTCTTAACTAATTGCATCTGCTAAAGACTCTATTTCTACATCAAGGCACATTCTGAGGTTCTGGGGGACAGGAATTTTGGGGGGACCACTATTCAACTCACTACAGTAATCGGGTTTTGATGATTTCATTTTATTGCACATTATCTGTGTCCTAGCTCCCACCCAGATGGAAGAGTCATATTAGCCCATTCCTGAAGAACTTTCCATTTATTCTATAAATAAATATGTACTGAGCCGCCTACTATGTGCTAGGCGTCTAGATTGGAATAAACTGTGAACAAGATTGCTGTGACGCTTGCCTCACACAGTACAGTTGCTCTGTGAGACAAAGGCTATGCCCATCACCAGAAAATCGCCAGTGCCTAGCACAGTGTCTAGCGCTTCATAAGTAAGTGTTCATGAAATGAGTGAGTGAACAGATAAATGAGAGCTACAGACAAGCAGTATTAACTACATGTAGTGATAGGATGCTGTGATGGGGAAAGTTATAGGGCAGATGGTGTTATGGGGACAGCCAAAAGAACAGCCATAATGTAGACATTTAGGGGGGAGGGATGCTTTCCTGGAGGACATAACTCCTCAGTTGAGATCTTGCTGGAGTTAGTTGGGCAAAGGGTGTGGGTGGGAAAGGATAGAATGGATGTTGCAGGCAGAGGAAATGTTGGCTTGGCACCTGAAGGTGAAACAGATTGTGAAGAATCATCAGCCTGTAGGAAGGTCAGAACGGTTCCTGAGCCATCTCCATGGGAGATGAAGGAAGACAGTGCTGTTGGGCCTAGAACAGCGCTGCCTATCAGAGCCTTCTGCAGCGATGGAAATATTCTAGATCCGATCTGTCCGAGGTGGGAGCCATGAACCACATGTGGCTAGGGAGAACTTAAAATGAAGCTAATGTAACTAAGGACCTGAACATTTAATTACATTTAATTTTATTAAATGTTCAATAATTTAAATTTAAGTAGCCACATGTGCTTTAGTTTCAGAGTGAACAATGCAACTTTAGACCCTAGTATCCTAATTTAATTTAAAATCACAGTTTTGTCCATTTATTCAGCTTCTTCCTCAGCCACATCTTTTGTCAGATCTACTTCAGGAAGCCAAATGGGTCTGAGCTCTGCCTGCTGTCTGGTTAACAGAGGCTCTCACAAATTGTGCAGAGGCCAAGAGCTGGCTGACAGAGGCAGAGTAAGAGCTTAGATAGGAAATGGATTAACGTTTAGTAAATGTCTATGGTACTCTAGACACTCATTATCATTTTGTTTAAAATACACATTGTTACTTCTGATTTTAAAAAGTGAAATGTAAATACGCACCAGCCGTGAAAGGGACCCATTGCCTCTGGGAAAAGTTCATAGAGGATCAGAGGTCAGGAGGTCAGGTGGAGGGAGAGCTGCTTTTCACAAAATGCCCTTTTCTACTGTTTCATATAATATGAGTACACACTATCATTAAAAGTGAACCCAAAACCAAGACCAAGAACAATGGCTGTTAGTGGTGAACAGTGGCCGCCACAAACTGAAGGAAATCAGATTGCCCATTGGCGAGGGGAGCCTGCCAAGCGAGGTCCAAGGTCGTTGAGATTTACTTGGATGCATTTACTGCAAATGAGATTTAAAAAGCTCACCATTTCCCAGAGAAAATGTTTCCCAGCTGTTGTCTAGGATGTGCAAGGAGGCTCCCGAGATCCCATTAAGAAGCGGGCAACTAAAATGTACCCAATGCCAACCAAATAAGCCATGAGTTGTGACTTGTTTAAAATGTAACAGGACAAGGGAAACTGAAACACAGCTGTGAAAATGTGGTCCCAAGGGAGTAGCAGTCAGGATAAGGGTTGGCAGGGTGACTGCCGGGACACGCTGGGGCAGTGGCTCCACAGGCTGGCTCATGTCCTCCAGTGGGGCTGCCCGGCAGGCCCACATGCAGCCTGCTGGTTCTCTGCACTGCCCACCTGGTAAGGATGGCCTTTAAGGCTATCGAATTCCTTTTGTTCTTTTATTCAGTAAGTAGCTTTTTCATCTTCATTTGCATTTCCAGTGAGGGTTCCCATTCGGGAGAGATGGTGATGACTGGTTAAAACAAGTACAGTCGTGAAGCATGGCTCCCATGGAAAGGAAGGCATTAACTCTTGCCAATGCCCATATTCAATCTGGAGTGACTTTGTATTTAGGGAGCCAGCGCCAACTATGGAACCAATGCAGGCTTGGAATGAGAGAAACCCAGCCCCCACTCTCAGCTTCTCTACTCTTTAACGTGGGATCTTGACCTTGTTACTTAAACTCTGAGCTTCAGCTCCCTCCTGTGTAAATGGAAATGATGGAACTTTGCAGGGCTTGGGTGAGAATTGAGAAAATGTAGGCAAAGCACTTGAGATAATGTACTGTGACATTTGATAAGTGGTTCTCTCAATATATATTATATATATTATATCTCTCTTTCACTCTCTCGATATATATAAAAACCATGAAAAACCCTATGTATGACACGAGATTCCTCAGCAAGCTGACTATGC
The DNA here is from genome assembly GCA_028533885.1 of Nasua narica. Taxonomy (NCBI): domain Eukaryota; kingdom Metazoa; phylum Chordata; class Mammalia; order Carnivora; family Procyonidae; genus Nasua; species Nasua narica. The sequence continues at coordinate 26,164,918 of CM052807.1, read as the reverse complement.
AAGCCACCTGGCTCTTGGGGGGACTCCCTGCACGCGTATCAACTTCTGATCCCCTCAAGAATCCACCTGCCCACTCCCCATCAAGTTTACTTAGGTTTGGGACATCAGATAAAGCTCTGAAGACAGGAGCCTGGATCTAGGCCTGGTTCTACCACGAGCTGGCCCAGTGAAGAACAAGTGACAGAAGCCACTGGGCCTCGGGGTGCTCATCCGTTAGACGGGAGAGAATTGATCCAGATTAGCCTTACACTGAGATAACTAGTTGGGTCAGATGATTTCTAAACCTTTTATTAAAAATGTCTTCTTGCTCTCCATGACAGAGGTTTGAAAAGGCACATGCTTTGTGCTCCCGGAGCGCATATCTACCTCCGATTTGGGAAGGGGATGGTGCATGACTCGGAAGGAAGAACCAGGGCTCTCCACACATGTCTTTCTTCTCATCTGCTGGACTTCCCTAGCCCTCCTCCCCACTGCACCTGGAGACAGGAGAACCCTAGGAAGTCCAGCCTTTCTCCCATTTCTCCCTGGGCATACCCTAGGTGACTGGTCCCCAGTCTTCTGTGTGTATCAGAATCACCAGGGGGCTTTTTAGAATTGACATTCTGATCCTTTTCCCTTTCCATTCTGCTTCTGCGAGCCTGGGGCGGGAGTCCCAGGATGGAATCAGGAGTCACCCTAGGCAATTCTAAGGTATGGATGGTCTATGGACCACTTTGGCCTAACCCATGGTTCCTCATGGTGCTCCCACTCTGATTTGAGTACGAGACAGGAGGGAACAGGAGGCCCTTGCCGACGATGAATGAAATCTTGTTCACTGGAGAGGACTGCATGGTGTCTGAATCAACGCCAACAGGCATTTCATGATTTGTCAACTGGGACACCTGAGAGAGAGAGAACAGCACTGCAAACCACAAAGAACAAAATGTGGGAGTCATGGAGAGGAAAAGGGATCAAGTCAAAGACAGTCAAATGACAGGTTACATTTCCAGCATGCCCAACTCCTGGAATTCTGCTTGCCTGCATGCTGACTGACGGCGCCTGCAACCGTGCCTCAGTTGCTGTGTGTGGTGGCCTCAGAGCGAGTGCCCTCTGTGTGGGAAAGGAGGAGGCCTCCTTGGAGACGTGCTGTCAGCCTGTGTTCAGGGCCCGGTGTGCTCCCCAACTCTGAAGTCAGTCAGATAGCAAGCGCCTTTCAAGTTATCTGCTGTCGTGTTTGAAAATGCCTTTCCCTGAAAGACAGGCGCGCCCTTAAAGAAAATGTTTTCTGGGGGTGCCTGGGGGCTCAGTGGGTTAAAGCCTCTGCCTTTGGCTCGGGTCATGGTCTCAGGGTCCTGGGATCGGGCCCCATGTCGGGCTCTCTGCTCATTGGAGAGTCTGCTTCCTCCTCTCTCTCTCTGCCTGCCTCTCTGCCTACTTGTGATCTGTCTCTCTGTCAAATAAATAAATAAAATCTTAAAAAAAAAAAAAAGAAAACGTTTTCTGGCATTTAGTGAAATTTTTGCAACTGGCTATTTTGTATCAGAAGCAAGATGTAGACGTTTCTGGGAAGCTAAAAGCGGTGTTAAGCACTCACACAGCCCAGCAAGGAAAGCGCGGCAGAAAGAGTTCACATGGATGTGATTTACACCTCTTTCGCCCAAAAAGGGTAAGCAACGAGCACACTCCGGAATGGACAACAGGCATAGGGCACATAAGGGGGGGTGCAGAGCTACTGCGGGGAGAAAATAGGATGCTTTGATATGGGGGTTGGGGCCTGAGAGGGGGGGCGAGAGGCCAATAGCATTTGTACAAAAGTCGGAAAAATGAAGGCCAATTCTTCTCCCTGAGTCAGCAAAGATTAAGACCGTGAGACTACCAGGCGCCTGGGTGGCTCAATGGGTTAGGACCTTTGCCTTCGGCTCAGGTCGTGATCTCAGGGTCCTGGGATCAAGTCCCGTGTCGGACTCTCTGCTCAGTGGGGAGCCTGCTTCCTCTTCTCTCTGCCTGCCTCTCTGCCTGCTTGTGATCTCTCTCTCTGTCAAATAAATAAATAAAATCTTTAAAAAAAAAACAAACAAACCGTGAGACTACCTCCTCGGGCTGAGCCCCGGCTCCTACATGAATCTAGACTTTTACTGAAACTGGGTTGTCTGCTTCTGCCCCTTCATTTAGGACAGCAGTGTTAGCGTTTTCACAGGGCTGTTCCGAGCATTAAATCAGTCAGCAGACGCAGAGCCTGGCAGATAGCACTCCCTGAGGGTTAGCTGGCCGTCAGCCATCAGTCGGCTGTGGCAGGACACGTGGGAAAAGTTGTAAGCAGTTCCAGTTGCAAAGCCGGGCTTTGAGCAAGCCCAGTTATTGTGGGTGAAAGAGAACGACTTCTGTCTTTAAATGGAGAAGGGAAGGCTTAATCAGTAACCAGCCAGTGAGAGAATGAGAAATGTAAGTTTTCATCCCTTTTTCTCCACCTCTCCGACATATAAATGCGAGGTAAAATGTCCCCCCAGAAGTGGATCCCTCTTTGGCCCTCAGGTCCCTTGGGTGAGCACACTGTGTCTCTCCTCCATTTCGAGCATAGCTTCCGGAATGGCTGCCATATGCGCCATCTTTAATGTGCTTCCTACCACACTCTCATGAGCCTGCTCCAGCCAAGCTTTGCCCATGAAGACTACCATTGTCAAGGCCTCTGATGACCATCCAACACTCGGTTCTTACTCTTGACTGGTCTGTAGCTCTTGGCACAGTCATCACTTCCTCTTCATTACATATTTTCAGTTGGCTTGGGGGACACTACACCCCCCTGATTTTTCTCCTATGTCTCTGCCTTCTCCTTTTGAGTTTCCTATGCTGTTCCTCCTCACCCACAAACTCTGCATATTGGGGTGCTCAGGCCTAGTCCATTGGTCCTCCTCACTTCTAGTGATCTCATCCAGTCTCCTGGCTGCCAAGAAGGTGCTGTCTCCCAATTTTATGTCTCTACCAGAGAACTGTCCCCTGAATTCCAAACTTTATGACCAACTGCCCAAGTGGATAGGCATCTCAAGCCTGACATCTTAAAAACTGAACTCTTGCTCTTTCCCCCCAAAGTCACCATGTGGCACAGCTTCTCACTAAATGACCACTCCATCCTTTCAGTTGCTGCTATGGACTGAACTGCATTCCCCTCCACCCAAAACCCACGTGTTGAAGCCCTAAGCCCCCATGAGACTGTATGGGAGATAGGACCTTAAAGTAATTAAGTTTAACTGAAGTCATAAGGTTAGAGCCCTGACACCAATAGAATTGGTGTCCTTATAAAAGAAGAAGAGACACCAGAGCTCTTTTCCCACCATTGAGGACACGGTGAGAAGGAAGCACTCTGCATGTCAGCTGCAGAGCTCGCACCAGAAACACACCACCTTGGTCTTGGACTTCCCGGCCTTCAGAACTGTGAGCAGTAAATTTCTGTTGTTTAAAGCACCCAATCCGAGGAATACAGGTGCTCAGATCCAAACATTTAGCATCATCCTTGACTCCTTTCTTTCTTCCACATCCTACATCAATCTGTCAGCAAATCTTATCGTTTATCTTCAAAATACAGCCAGGCTTTACCTACTACTTATCACCAATATGACTGAGGCCGCTGGATTGTTGCAGTAACCTTCTTAGCTGACCTCCCTGCTTCTCACTGTACCAGGTCATCCCCATCTACTCTCAGAATGGCAGCCAGAGCAATGCTTTTAATGGTAAGACAGTGCGTCTTTTCTGTGCTGGGACACCTTTGGCGACTGGCTTCTCGGGTTGCTCACACAAGAGACTTTGTCCCTTAAGACAGCCCACAGGGGGGCGCCTGGGTGGTGCAGTCGGGTAAGCATCTGACTCCTCGTGGCAGCGCAGGATGTGATCTCCGGGCTGGGAGATCAAACCCCACGTTGGGCTCCGTGCTTGGGTGCTGCAGTCTGCTTGAAATTCTCTCTCCCTCTCTCCGCCCCTCCCACTCATGCTCTCTTTCTCTCTCTAAAATGAATAAATAAATCTTAAAAAAAAATAAAACATAATTCAACAAAATGGCCTACAAGCCACGTACAACATCTATGTTCCCCTCCTTGTCATTTCCCATGCTCCCCCATCCCCTTTCTGACTTCATCTGCCCTTACCCTAGTACAGGGACTTGCACAGGCCTGCCTTCTCAAGACTCCCCAAGACTTTCAGGCCTTGGCCCCAATGTCCTCCTCTCTGTGAGGCTTTCTCTGACCCCCCTGTTTGGCAGCCTCCCCACCCCCAACATGTACCCTGTCCTTCTTGCTGCCTTATTTTCTTCACGGCACTGTCACGGTCTAACACCATATATGGTTGGCTTGTTTGCTTGTTTGTTGTCTGTCTTCCGCCACGAGAAGATGAGAACACAAGTTTCGGGAGCGTAGGAACGGTTTTCTGAGTTGTTCGTTACCGTGCCAGCCTGACACTAGGCCTGCCATGGAGTGCCGCCCCATAAAATACTCATTGAATAAATGAATAAATGAACAAGTATTCACATTTACTTTTAGAAAGCTCAATCTTTTGAAATAAAGCAGTCTTTATTTATATAACTGTCTCTAAATAAATATTTTTACTTTAAAAATTAGCCCCATAGCTAATTAGCCCCACAACTGTCTGAATCCAGGCAGTTCGAGCCCCAGGGCGACTCAGGAGCAGCAGAATCTTCCTGGCATGGCCAAGTCCTACAAGGAAGAAAACAACCTTGAATGCTGTATTTATAAATCCTTAAGGGAAAATAACACTGTAATGGTATTTTTTAAGAGCACAGGTTGGGAGTATTAAAGGATAATATATATTTTTTAAAGATTTTTATCGAGAGGGGCACATACTGCATGGAGCACTGGGTGTGGTGCATGAACAATCAATCTTGTAACACTGAAAGATTAAAATAAATAAATTTGGGGAGAAAAAAATATTTCCTTCCTTCCTTCCTTCCCTTTTTCCCTCCTTCCCTCTTTCTTTCTTTCTTTCTTTCTTTCTTTCTTTCTTTCTTTCTCTCTCTCTCTCTCTCTTTATTTTTTCTTTCTTTCTTTCTTTCTTTCTTTCTTTCTTTCTTTCTTTCTTTCTTTCTTTCTTTCTTTCTTTCTTATCAGAGACAGAGAGTGAGAACGAGCAGGCAGAGCAGCGGGCAGAGGAAGAGGAACAAGCAGACTCCCCACTGAGCAGAGCACCTGATGTGGAACTCGATCCCAGGACCCTGGGACCATGACCCGAGCGAAAAGCAGATGCTCAACCGACTGAGCCACCCAGGTGCCCCTAAAGGACACTGAAAGAAAAATTCATTGGGCATATTTAGTACACTTGGGAAAAAAACTCAGCCTTTTTAACTTCCACCTGGTACCAGGAAAGTCTTTTTTTGGAACGTGGGAAGTTTCCCTTCTTCAGGGGTGGGAAACCATACGTGGGGTTCCAATGGTCTCCGTGGTCTCCTTGGGTCTTACCTGTAAGGAAAAAGGAAAATGACCCAGAAGGGCAGCTGTTTCTCTGTCCTCTGGGGCCCCGCTGCGGACCTGCTGGGCGCATTTTCCTGGGATGCCCGTCTCAGGCAGTCTGGCGTCCCCACTACTTCAGCTTCCTGCCAGCCCCACTCCGAGCCCCAGGACGCCTGACAGCTCAGGGCTGGGGCCAAGAACTCTTACTGGAACAATGTTCCTGTGTCTCCTGCAGAGACCACGGACATTTTTTGCTTCAGAATCCCCCGTTCCAAGAAAAGCCTTCTACCAACAGATTGAAAAGTATGGAGGGTCACAAAACATATTCTTTCTGACAAGAGGGGGTAAGAGCCTGACCTCTGGTGAGCCGCTTGACCTTCAACAGGGAGGGTCCTCTTCTTGTCCAACTGGGGCAGGCGCCTCCTTCCTTCAGGGCAGGAATTAACCCTGACAGCATCCTCGCCTCAGGCCGGAGGGTCCACTGCGCCCAGGGCACTAAGCCATGCTGCCTCCCGCGTTCCCGAGCAGAGCTGGTTATGGAGAGGCCCGACCTGAGCCTGCTTCCTGCCAGACGGCGAGGCCTCACTGCCACCAGTTGATCCCTTCAAACGTGCTGCTCTGGACGAGTGCCTGTACTCACTTTTTTTAAAAGATGTATTTGAGAGAGAGAGTGAGAGAGTGCACACATGCGTGTAAGAGGCACCGGTGGGGGCAGAGGGAGAAGCAGACTCCCAACGAGCAGGGAGCCTGAACCAGGACTTGATCCTGGAGGACCTGGAGATCATGACCTGAGCTGAAGGCAGACGCTTCACTGACTGAGCCACCCGGGTGCCCCTGTCATGTGCAGTTGGTTTAAAAATCCCAACAGCACGGAAGGGCTTCGTGAAAAGGCGCGGGGCTTTCTTTCACCTCTCTCGACCCTACACTCCACCTCTTCTCCCCTCTGGGCTTTTGTTTTCATTTGATGTAGTCATGGTTCACATCCATGTTCTCTTCTAGAAACACAATGAAATCTTCCGTGTTCTAGCTGTAGATGGATTCCAAACGTTTAAAACAAATAAACATTGTTTGACAGGTTAATGTTCTGGCCTTTGAAGATCCTTCGGTTCTAACTGTCTGACGGCTCCGTCCACGTGTGATCGTCGAACACAGCTTTGGGGCGGCGGATCCTGTTATCTGCAATCACCCCCTTTGGGGTGGCGGGAGTCACGCAGGCCGGGGCAGATCCCGTCACGTAACGACTCTTCCTTCTGCACGTATCTGCATGGCTCAAGACCAGGTCTGCAAGGCACACACACGTTGTGCAATTATCTGTGGGGTAATTACGAACTACACCTTGCTTGCTGCCTTGCAATCAACATCAGTGAGAAGGACTTCACAGCTCAGCCTTGTTCAGCTCACCGGAAGGCTCACTGCAGACTTCTGAGCAGGGATTTAAGGACAGGAGAGCTGCAAAGATGGAAAGGCAGGCTTCCACTGAGATCCCCCAAAGCCTTTGATAGAAAAGATACTTTTTTTTTTTTTAAAGATACTTTTTTGAACAGAGGTAGAAATCCTTCTCATCAAACAATGGTTATCAATCCCCCACATTGAGGCCAGAGCCTGGTGAACACCAACACGGCAGGAAAGCTCCTGGTTTTCAGTTTCAGGGGTTGTGGACTAAGATGGACCCAAGTTTGATTCTTGGCTTTGCCCCTTCTGAGTGGTTAGCTCCTGTCAACCTAATCCTGTAAGCCTGTCACCTAAGATATGAAGGGTGCCTGCTTTACATTTCTTGTGGGATAGGGAAACAATCATGCCCAGTATGTTGTGCTATATGGATGGTTCAATATCTAGCCCCCTCTTCTCCTTGCCTACTCACTCTTCTTCACTTTTTCTGAGTAGATATTCATGTTTTTGACTCCACTAAATCTTATTTCAGGCAGAGGTGGGCCAACAGCTGCAGACTGACCTTACCTTCAAGGGCATTTTTTCAGCTAAAGTTTCAGGAAAGAATACCAGCTGTCGCTCCATTCTGCTTCTACTGACTGGAATTTTTAAGTTTTAAGATACTGTACCTTTCCCAGGTGAGTTAAAAATAAACTCAAACTTTTTAATTTCATGGCATGCAATACTGTAAGCATTGATTTAATCTCAGCCAGTGCAAGCTTGGTGAGTTGGAAGGAGATTGAGTTGATAAAAATTCTGGTATTTTATGATTATCTAATAAGATGGAGATCCCAGGATGTATATGGGTTCCACAAGAGGAAGCATAATATCTGCACAGGCCTCATTTTTGTGTGAGGATTAATTCTTAGTCAAATACACACACACACACACACACACATATGTGTGTGTGTATATATATATATGTATATATATATTTTAAAGAATTTATTTATTTGAGAGAGAGACACAGAGAGAGCATGAGTGGAGGGGAAGGGGAAGAGGCAGAGGGAGAAACAAGCTCCCCTCTGAGCAGGGAGCCTGACATGGGTTCAATCCCAGGACCCTGGGATCATGACCTGAGTCGAAGACAGAGGCTTAAACCACTAAGCCACCCAGGCGCCCCTCTTGGCCAAGTTTTTAAAAGATGTCCATAAGTAAGAAAATCTTTATGTGTTCCTTCCAGTTTCTACTGAGCATGTATACACAGAAGTCATACCATAGACAATATGGCTATGGCTTCCATTAAAGTTAATGTGTGTGTGCTTGTGTACACACATTTCCATTTAAAACCTAGTGACAGGGGTTCCTGGGTGGTTCAGTCGGTTAAGTATCTGCCTTCGGCTCAGGTCACGATCTCAGACTCCTGGGATCGAGCCCTGCATCGGGCTCCCTGCTCAGCGAGAAGCCTGCTTCTCCCTCTCCCACTCCTGCTTGTGTTCTCTCTCACTCTCTCTCTCTCTGTCAAATAAGTAAATAAAATCTTTAAAAATAAATAAGTAAATAAAAACAAAAATAAATAAACCTAGTGACAATAATTGAAATAAAGGAACATCATTGATTAAGTATTGCTATAGACCAGGAATACACTGAAATGTGCCAGCATCACTAAGTAAATGATGCATCCAGAATTAGAGAGCAATGAAACTACCCTTTTGCTTTTTAACTCACTTGATGTTTTCAAGGCATCTTCAAGCTTGCTGTTGTTATAACAATTCAATGAAAATAATAGCCAGTCGCTCAGAGTTTGAACATCCAAGCACTGGCTTATTCTGGCCTTTTTGGTAAGTTTCCTTTTATGACAATAGCTCTAAATCTTTTTTTTTTCTTAATAAACTTTTTTCTTGAGAAAGTTTTCGATTTATGGAACTGTTGTGAGGATAGTACCTAGAGTTCTGGGCACCCCATGCCTAGTTTCCTCTATAATTAACATCTTACATTAGTATGCTATATTTTTCACAGATGATGTACCGATATTGATATGTAATTATTAACTAACATCCACACATCGTTTTAAAATAATGTCTTTTTTTCTGTTCCAGGACCCCATCCAGATACCATATGATATTCACTGTCATGTCTTCCTAGGTTTCTCTGGCTGAGCCAGTTTGTCTGACTTTCCTTGCTTTTCATGGTCTTGACATGGTCTTGGTGTTTTGTAGAAGGCCCCTCTACTAGGATTTGTCTGATGTTTTTCTTGATTAACTGGGGTTATGGGTTTTGGGAGGAAGCTCAAGTGCCGTTCTCATCACATCAAGGGTACATATCACTGATATGAATTATGGCTGCTGATGTGGTCCTTTGCTCATATGGCATGGGGTGGTTAGTGTGTAGCAGGTTACTCCACTGTAAAATTACTGTCCCCCCCCTTTCTATCCTCTTTTCACTCTTTTCAGAAGAAAAAAATCTCTCTCCTCACTAAACTCATCCACACCTAGCCTTCTGGTAGAGAATGGATATTTATTCTGCTGAGGTTCTCTTATGGAGTTAAGAGCATTGTCTCATGCATCTTTTTGCTTCTTCTGTCTACAGTTTGGTGGGTAGTGGTGGTCATATGTTGGTAGGAACATAGTGAGAAAAGATTTTTCAACATAAATATTCAGCAAGTATAGCTGTAGCTCTTAAAGATTACCATTATCATATTTTTTCTTCCTCTGCTACAAATAAATTTCCCCATTAAAAAAAAAACAATTATTTCTCTATAGTAATCAAAATAAGTTATTTAAATAGCCTTCTGTATTCTTCTCTTTAAATGTATCTTCTGGCTACGGGCTGCTGAAGACTTACCATATTTCCTTCCCATCTATGATAATGAGGTTGTCTGGTGTGACCCAGCACTTACACTCTTTGTAGCCTAATAATTTCTGAGTGGAGCCAGATCAGAGGGAAGAATCGATAGGAAGATGATTGAGAAGTATCCCATGCCTGCACCTTGCTTCTGTCATGTTCGGTTGGGGGTTAAGCAGAATGGATTTATTATAGAATATTAGAGGGCTGAAAGAAGCCTTTGGGCTGGAGGAAGCAGACTCTAAGCTGAGCTTCTAGCTCCCAAGGCTGGTCTAGCTAATCCCAGCCAGGAGCCATTGGTCCTGCCACATCAGGAAGCCATCTGCCTCTGGGGAACTCGAGTCCTCCTCCACCCCCCAGGTAACTTCCTTCTTAATTCAAGTCTTGCTTAAGTGCATCTAATTAGCAGAATGTAAATCTTATCTAAAATCCTAGCTCCTAGGAAGTATGGAAAATGTCCTTTCTTATTCTAGCTTCCAGGAAAGGAGGCACAGTAGAATGAAGCTGGAATGCATGGAGAGTGAGCAAATCCCCAGTGTTGGCCACACCACACAGACCTGACCACATTGCCCCTCTGAGGGGGAGGGTAGCACGAGCACAAGATCTCCCGGGGCCGGTGTGGGGAGAGGGCTGGTGTGCTCCAGAAGTCAAACCCAGAAAATTCCTGTTGAGAAATGGAAGGTTGGAGCTAGTAGGTGAAGTAAATTACACAGTCGAGGCCTTAGGTCTGGTTACAAGGGTAAAGTACTAAGCGGAGGAGTCAGTCTGAGGTACCATGTGGTGGGAATTTTCATCAAGTGAGGGAAGATAATAAATTTTCTTTTCTGTATTTCCCGGTATTAATTGGCAATAGCCTCTTGAAGCACTAAATTAAGAATTTCTAGGTTCAGTGGAGAAGAAAGTTGTGACTTGTTAGTAATATCTGCTATAGGCACAGACAGGGATGACTTGAGTGTAAAGTATTTATCATCTTTTTCTTCATGGCCCCGGGACATGAGCAGTAGAATTGAGCTTGTCATTGTCAAGCTCCTTGCCTGTTGTGTCCGAGAAGGAAGAGAATGGGGATCGAACGAACTGAGAGCTGGAGGCAGTTGGCGATGACTCACTCAGAGTGAGAGGGCAAGAGGAGAAGCTGGCAAGCTGTCTGTGCATCTTAAATTTAAGGAACACTGAATGTATAATACAAATAATATGCAACTATTCATCTGAAAGTCAACAATTCAAAGTATTTTGGTTTTGCCAGTGGGACAACTGAACTATTTATTTAAGCACACAGCAAAGGGGAATAGTAGTAATTGACTTAAATAATGGAAATATCCATCCTGAGTTGATGCATAGTCTCCAGGGACAGAAGCAAACAATGAAACCATGTTTGCTTCATTCTCAAACTTCCTATGGCAGCAAAATAGCTCGAGCAGTTCTGGTCCCACCTCTTCCTAAACAATTTTAGACTATGGTGCAATGAGTTCAGAATTTTGCACACACAAATCTCACTTTTCAGTTGAATGAAGTGAAGGAACAATAAGACTTACAATTCTTTAGACCTTCTTTTAGCGCCAAATGACTAAAATGAAAGTAGCCTAGAAATGGCTCTATAGAAATTAGCTCTAAATAATTGTTAAGGACAGTTTGTAACTGAATAAATATCCAAATTGTTTAGGATGCTTAAAAAGTTCTCTCTAAGTTGCTCAAACAACCTACTCTTAAACAAGTAATGACTTAAATTAGATGAAAAATTATCTCTTGGATTACATTTTAGAGAAGACTCCAGGGTGTGAAGGATGGTATAGGAAGTCCTGCTTCATGCATTATCCAGGACAAGCCCCAAGCCTCCAGGTAGCCATTAGAAATGAAAGCCCTGTGTGGCATCACTCATAGCCTAGAGGCGTATCTGTCTTATGTAAAATTCTGAGCACGTTTCCAAAGCCCTGAAAATAAAAAACCCTTTGAAAGTGCTTCTCTAGATCAGACATTTAATTAGAGTCCCAGGACTGCCATGCCAGTCCTGGAATGCTTGGAGTGTGTCCTCTCTCCACCCACGGGGACCTCCGGAGGCTGCTGCTGCCCCTGGCCCTGACCTCCCTGCATTTGCTCACCTCCTCCAGCCGACTGCTGCCGTTCATGGCCAGGCCCAAGTCTAGGTTGGAGGAAGTCGGTGCTCTTCAAAAACAGCAGAGCGTTTTTGAAAGTTTGAGGACCAGTTTCTTAGGAACAGAAATTGGTCTGTTCAATCTAATATTTTATTAAAACATTTGTTCCCTCCTACCTGTTTTAAGAAAAGGCTCCTCTTCAGTGTTTGATTCGTGGCTAATCCACATAGCTGAAGGGAGAGGTCAGTTTTGGCCTCTGTCGTTATCTGCCTCTGTGCATGCCCTGGGCAGCTGGGAGGGCACTTCCGCTCCTTGTTCTGGATGCTGTCTCCACTCAGCAGGCCGGCTCTAAGGAGGCCAAGGTAAGCCTCAATCACAGCGTCACCTCTGCTTGCACTGGGCCCACGTTCAACATTGGTGTCAAAGAAAGGGCAGAATAAGAAATGGATATATGGCGCAAGGGGAAAGATCTAGTTGTTTCGCTTAAAGCAAAAGAAGTTTGGATGGAAATGAATTCAGATTTTCTTCTGAAGATTTCAAGAATGTAGTTTAGGATTTCTTTCTGTCTTAGAACAGGTATTCCAACGGTTTCTTGTAAGCTCTCGTTTTCTACCTTTGACCACTTATTAGCCTCTAAAAAGTCAGGATTCTTGGGGATATTCTTTTCTAAGAGACTAAGTTGACTTTTTTCTTTCAACAAAGTAAAGGGTTGCCAGCCTCCTTTGCTGTTAGTGCGTACCACAATGTATCATTGCAAAACTGTCTCTAGGACTCGGATTTTCTGTGAAAGTATTTCGCCATTCTTGCCAGTTGGCCACATGGGTGTGTTTCCCTCTGAGCATTGGAGCCAAGCTGAGAGCTGAGCTGGGCTTGGCCGGCACCACTGCCCAGCGAGAGGGGGAGCCCCGCGCCCCTGTGGGCGCTCACGTTACCCAGGCACCGATGATGGCGGGGACTAGAGAAAGGAGACACGTTGAAAATGGAGCTGACAGAGTCTGGCAGCTGACAGGCAGCGCGAGAGGGGATGTAAAAGTCAGATGTGCGGCCAAGGCCTTGGTGACCAGAGCACCTGTCACAGCACCAAACCCCAGGACTGCGGCACTTTAATCACACTCACAGGATGTCACACATCACAGTACTGACAGGGCTGGGATTAGACCAGGCTTCTTCAGACAAGCCAAGCCCGAATCCCGGGCTTAAGCGCATCCTTAAGAAGTCCCTCAATGTGCAAGCTTGCTGTCTTATCTCCCACCCTTTAAAGACTGTCCCTCCAGCTCCCTCCTTCTCCTCTTTACAAGCTGCCCCCATTTCCACCTAGTCTAGAGGCTTCCCACACCAGCCCCACAACAGGCTACCTGAATAAGGTCACCAGAGACCACCACGTGGGTCAAGGGAATGGACACTTTTCCAGGCCCCTCTTGCATGACTATGCCACTCGGTGGGGGTGTCCCCTCCTTCCTGGCTTCTCCCTCCCTCCCCCTCCCACCTTCTGTGTCTGAGGCAGTGTCTTCTGTCTCTCTGCCCATTCCTTCTTGTCTGATTTTCAGCAGCCTCTTCTTACAGTAGGGTCCCAGGCCATCTGCTCTTCTCCTTGCACCCTCATCCCCCCATGAATGTACCTACTTCCTTGCCTTTAAATGCCATCAGCGTACTGTCAAGACACAAATGTGTGTCCCCCAGATCTCTTCTTTTTTTTTTAAAAGATCTTATTTATTTATTTGACAGAGGGAGAGAGATAACAAACAGGCAGAAAGGCAGGCAGAGAGAGAGAGGGGGAAGCAGGCTCCCTGCCAAGCAGAGAGCCCGATGTGGGGCTTGATCCCAGGACCCTGAGATCATGACCTGAGCCGAAGGCAGAGGCTTTAACCCACTGAGCCACCCAGGTGCCAACCCCCCAGATCTCTTCTTTAAGCCCCAGCCTCACACAACCAGCTGCCTCCTCCACTCTCTCCTTGGGTATCTTGTAGACATTTCAAACTTGGCATGTCCCACTTTTTGCTCCTTGTCTCTCCCTCACCCTGCAATCTGCTCCCCATTTCTCATGACGTCGGGGAAGGAGCTGTTCTTAACATTTTCTTCTTCCTTTTATCCAGTTCATTAACAAGTCCTGCAGATTCCACCTCCAAAATCCGTGTTATACCCATCTCCATTGCCACCATGGAGTCCAAGAAACCATGTTTTGCCTGGACTACTGCATTAGCGTCCTGACTCAGTACCCTCCTGGTCTCTTTTCCCAACTTCATTCCCCTCCACTCTCATTCACAAAGAAGCCAGAGAAATGACTTAGGAAGCAAATCTAATCATGTCACATCCCTTAAAGCCTTAATTGATCCGTATTGCATTAGAAATGAAACACCAAATCCTTCACTAGTATCTCAGGGACTGAATGTCTTCTCTTCCCGTGTATGCAGCCTCTTCCTGGGCCACTTTCCCTGGGTTCACCAGGCTCAAGCCACACTAGCCTCTTCCTGGTTCCTCAACACACCCTAGGGGCTTTGCATTTGCTGTTCCCCATGCCTGGGACTCTCATCCCTACATTCTGTGCCTGGCCAGCTGCTGCTCATCCTTCAAGTTCCAACTTAAATGTCAGAGAACTATCCCTAACTCCTCTGCTACCCACCACACCCAATACCTGTCTAATCTCCAGAACATCTTTTGCTTTTTTTTTTGATAGCCTTCATCACATTTTGCAATTCTAATTTATTTATGTTGCTTTTTGTTTAATATCTGTTCCCCTGATTACTCTGTGTGCTTTGTTCATGCCCTGGGTCACTTCTATATTCTGGCACATTATAGGGACTAAAAATGGGTTTAATAAATAAGAGAACAAATGCTTACTAGTGTGACTTCTGCTTCATCCCAAGGCTCTAGAAATAAGCTCATTTGTCTGAATAGGTGGCAAGGGGCTCTAAAGTCAGTTTTATTAGAAGTGCTAAATCTAATTGACCAGTATGTGGTGATCTGCAACTTCAGAGGTGCATTCCCCCCAAATTACAGATGCACACTTATGTCCAACTGGTTGGTCTCTTGTCCCAATCACTCTTCTTAATCTGACACCTACAGAATGAAAGTAGACTCAGAATGTCACTGTGATCACATTGCACCAAGATTACCTACCTGTGAGACCCTTCTCATTGTTTCTAGTTTTCCCTTGAGAACCAGACTATTTCTTAAAGTTCTCTAGTTCTCAGTAAAAAAAAAAAAGAAAGAAAGAAAATTCACAGGAAGCATTAAGAAAACCAAACCTCCCAACAGCAATAGAAAGCTTACTCGGATCATGGTAACTGACTTGAGTGCCTCTTGGCGACAAATAATTTAAGGACATGCTCACCCTTTACTCCCTTTGAGGGTGCTGAGCGCCTCGGTGTATGGGGACTTATGTACAGTCCGACTTTATAAAGTCTTACATCAGTCATCTAAATTAACGCCTTCAATTTAAAATTGGGCTAGAACTAAAGGGAAGAGATGGCCCCAGCTAAATGGGGAGCTCAGCACTAGAGGGGAAAAGCCAATGTCATTACCAGGGAGGACACTCACATTCATGTAAGTCATGGGTCCACTCTAGTGAAGGTTACACTTCCCTCCAAAGTACGGCTCTCTGAGAGTTTACCCCCACCTCCATTTTTAAGGTAGTAGTTGAACAAAATGAGGACTTGAGGACCACAAATCAGGAAACTCCTATCTTTATCTACCTCTGCAGTCACTGTTCCATCCCCAGGAAGATATCAGGATCCTGGCCTTTGCCCTGGACTGGGTCCCAGGAGCTTACACTGGTCTGACCCTGCAGGGCAGGAAAGGAAGAAAAAAGGCAGCGTCTAAGGACAAGAATAATAAAACAGCTAGCAGAGCCTTCAAAATTTGACACATAAGGTTTGTGTGTTCAGGAGGTTTGTGGGAACAGAGCTGAAGACAATGCTGAGGCATTGGGGCAGAAGTAGAGCCTGTGTCCCTAGGACACCCATGGCCCGTAGTCACTTCTCCCTGAAGGGATTTTCACTGTTTGTCCTCATTGTCACCCCCACCAGTGCTCTCTCTGCCTACCTCAGTTTCCTCAACTGTAAAATGAGGGTAGTACTTTGTTCTTATGGTTATTATGTTCCTGTGGTGGTTATTCCTACGGGGGGTGAGTCCTTACGCTGGGTTTCCAGGCATTTTGAAAGGTCTGTAAAAGTTCTAGTCTGTGTCCCTGGTGCTAGAAGTACAGCAGGGACCCAAAGAAGGAGGAGCTTAGGCACGGAATCGTCTGCGAACATCACTGGACATTAGGGTTCACCTTGTATCTCCTTGCTGCTGCAGGCAGCTCGGAGCTCCCCTGATCACCCCACAGGCCGCGTCTGTTGGGGCCAAGGAAGGAAAATGGCCTCATCTGCCCTCGGCTGCCTTATCTGTATGGAACTGAAAAACAGCTGCAGTCAGTCAAAGCGGGACCCATTTTGTGCCAGGCCCCCACTGAACGTCCACATCAGCAGGACTGGTCCCTGGCAGAGCCAATGGACCAAGAACTGTGAAAAGCAAGGTTACCACAACTTTGTGCCTCCAATGCATGCATTTACGAGGGAGAGGTTGCAAACCTACTGAACTTGGAAACTGCTCAGAGAACGTGTTCAGGAGAAATGCCAGTCCTCCCAGGCACGGCCGTCTTGCTGTGAAATGCCACATGGTGATGGCTGATCAAGTATGTAGAAGGGGCAGCTTCATCACCATCGGGTCTGCTCTGAGGAGCTACTGAAATAGCAAATGCCTTTTCTGGCTTGTTCGACTGTTTTGAATGAACTCCAGCAGTAAACTGAAAAGCAACTGCCCTCTGTCCCTTCTCCAGGCCTCTCCACCCGTCCACCAAGCCTTACTGACTCAGTGCTCTTCAGCACTGCGGGACAAGGCCGCTCTCCAGGTTTCAGCGGCTCTAAAGCCTTCCTGCCCCCATCCCTTAGCCATACTCCTATCAAGTGTGGGGACTTCCATTCAAAGTCTTTCCCTGGGGTTCCTTAGTGACTCTAAGGGGCAGGTCACAGGATGGTGATATGAAACAGGCAGCTTTTGTTAGTCCAGATTCAGAGATGACATTGACCAGCTATCACCTGGAGAAGCGGGGAAGGGAGCAGGAAATGCCCGCTGACTGGTGGGGGATGGGGAAAGCTGAATGTTCCCACGTGAAGTGCTGAAATAGGGAGACAAATTAATTATTGGGTGGGGGAAGACACCCAGAAAGACCTCGCCGGGGAGGGTGGGTCTTCCTAAGGATAATTTTCTTGCTTAATTTTGCCTAGTGTCTCTACAATCTAAAACACAGGACTAGCAAATTCCTAGAAAGGCCTTTGTTACTGTGACGTAACTCACTGCGGAAAAGAGTCTATCGGATCTAGTTCGGTCTGAGTAGAATCCAGCTGCTCATCTGTTTGCTCTTAAAAGTGTCATTTCCATCTTGATCTTCAGCTTGAAGGAAATAAATTCTGGGGACTGAAGACAGATAAACAGGGGTGGCTCTGTACAATTGCCTAGGCTCAAGTTCTAGGACATTATGATTCTGCCTAATAAAACCCACGGGCTGTTTTCAGCTACTATAAGATATTGGTTTTCCATTTAATCTCATATAAAGAAATTTAGACATACAACCTCTATTTCCTTCAGAATTTGTATATAAAATTTAATTGCATAGTGCCTGCCATATTTTCAAAAACTGTCCTCTCTCATTGTGTCTTGCTGTTGGATTCCCCCAAGTGTAGAAATAGATAGGGACAGTATTATTTGGCTTTTGCACCCCAGCAGAGTGTATGCTCAGATGCTCAGTGGGGTCAACACACACACACACAAAAAGACCTGATGGCTCTTTTGGCCAATGGCAGTTTCTTGAGTGACAATAATGACCTTGCTTTGCTGATCTGAAACCACACACAGGAAAATAAACAGGAAAGAATCTTGGCTTTGACACATGGTGCCTAGAGGATGGTGATTAATTTTTTTAAAAGATTTTATTTATTTATTTATTTATTTATTTATTTATTTATTTATTTGGAAACAGAGAGAGAGTGAGAGAGAACATGAGAAGGGAGAAGGTCAGAGTGAGAAGCGGACTCCCCATGGAGCTGGAAGCCCGATGTGGGATTCGATCCCGGGACTCCGGGATCATGACCTGAGCCAAAGGCAGTTGCTTAACGAACTGAGCCACCTGGGAGCCCTGGTGATTAATTTTTTAAAATTCCTGTATCCTTTTTAAAAGTTCTTATTTTTATTTTTTAAATATTTTATTTATTTGACAGAAAGAGACAGCGAGAGAGGAAACACAAGCAGAGGGAGTAGGAGAGGAAGAAGCAGGCTTCCCACTAAGCAGGGAGCCTGATGCAGGGCTTGATCCCAGAACCCTGGGATCATGACTTGAGCCGAGGGCAGATGCTTAACGACTGAGCTCCCCAGGTGCCCCCTGTATCCTTTCCCCCCACCCTTTTAAAAAATATTTTATTTATTTGTGTGTCAGAGAGGCAGACACAGAGAGAGAGAGGACAAGCAGGGAAAGCCACAGGCAGAGGAAGAGGGAGAAGCAGGCTGCCAGCAGAGCCAGGAACCAGATGCAAGACTTGATCTCAGGACCCTGGAATCATGACCTGAACCAAAGGCAGACACTTAACTGACCGAGCCACCCTGGGGGTCCCATCCTCTGTCCTTTCTTTAAAACACTTTTTAAAAGGGTTCTGGGATCAAGCTAGGCAGGAAGCCTGCTTCTCCCTCTCCCACTCCCCCTGCTTGTGTTCCCTTTCTGTCTCTCTGTCAATTAAATAAATAGAATCTTTTTTAAAAAAATAGTTTTGCAACGCAAGTGGTCTCTGCAATGAGGCTTTTCCTGCAGAGGATGGTACCTCTCAGCCAGCTTACTCAGAGCTTTTCTCCAGTGGCTCCCACTGGGATTTCAGAGGGCTGGTTGGGTTGTCCCTGGGAGCTCCTGGCAGGCCGGTTCTGCCTCCCATTAGTGTGTGCCATGTTCAGTACCATCAGCATCATGGGTAATGTTCAGACACATAAGGATACAGGCAGCAGAGTGTATGCCCAGTGGGCAGTGAGTTCTTGAACCTGAAGTTTCATTTGTTCATAGGACAATTACTACTGAGTGTCCACTTGCAGAATGCTAGGAACTTTCTAGGCACTAGGGATAAGAATGTGAACTAAAGAGAGAATGTTCTCACCCTTGTGAAGGTTACTTATATTTTATGGGAGAGAAGATCTTCTGTTTCTGAGTTTGATTAATCTAGATACTTCGTAAAAGTGGAATCATACAGTATTTGTCTTTTTGTGACTGGCTTATCTCAATTAGCAAAATGTCCTCAAGATTCCTCCATGAGGTAACATACCACAGGATTTCCTTCCTTTTTAAGGCTGAATAATGTTCATATTATGTACATGCTGCATTTTGTTTAAGCATTCATCCATAGACGGACATTTGGGTTGCTTCTGACTTTTGCCTATTGTGAATAATACTGTTATTACAATGGATGTAAAATATCTTTTCCAGACTCTGCTTTCAATTCTCTTGGATACGTACAGGTAAAATTGCTGGATCTTATATTTTTATTTTTTTTCTGAAACTGTCATACACTTTTCCATAGCACCCACACCATTTCACATTCTCACCACAGTGCACAAGTGTTTCAATCTCCACATCCTCTCCAGTATTTAGTATTTTCTAATTTTTGGATAGCAGACATCCTAATAGGCATGAGGTGAAATCTCATTGTGTTTTTGACCTATATTTCCCTAGTCATTAGTAACCCTAACCCTAACACTAACCCTAACCCTAACCCTAATCCTAAAAATGTTGAGCATTTTTTCATGTGCTTGCTGGTCATTTGTATATCTTCTTTGGAGAAATGGCTACTTAAATCCTTTGTATTTTTGATTTGGGTTATTTGGGGTTTTTTTTTGTTGTTGAGCTGTAGGAGTCTTTATATATTCTAGATATTTATCTTACATCAGATATATGTTTGCAAATGTTTTCTCCCATTTCATAGGTTGGCTTTGCACTCTGTTGATTGCATCCCTTGAGGCACAGAAGTTTTAAATTTTGTTGTAGCACAATTTATCTATTTTTGCTTCTGTTTTCTGTGATTCTGGGGTTACATCTGAGAAATCATTGCCACATTCATTGTTATCAAATGCTTCCCCTTAAGTGTTTTTTCTAATAGTTTTTATAGTTTTAGTATTAGATCCATTTCGAGTTGATTTTTGTATATGGTGTAAGGTAAATAAATGTCCAACCTCATTCTTTTGCAGGTGAAGATCCACTTTTCCCAACATCACTTCTTGAAAAGATTGTTCTTCCCCCATGGAATGGCACTCTTTTCAAAAGTCATTGGCCATATTTGCAAGGGTTTATTTCTGAGCTATTTTATTCCATTGGTCTATATGCCTATCTTAATGCCAGAACTCTACTGTTTTAATTACTGTAGCTTTGTAATAAGTTTCAAAATCAGGAAGTGTGAGATCTCCAACTTGGTTCTTCTTTTTCAAGATTATTTTGGCTATTCAGGAACCCCTGAGTTTGATTAGGATGGATGTTGCTATTTCTGCAAAAAAATGTCATTGGGATTTTGATATCAAATCTATAGATTGTTTCAGGTAGTATTGACATTTTAGCAATATTAAAGTTTCCAATTGTGAACAAAGGATGTCTTTTCACCCATTTGTGTCTCTTTAAATTTCTTTCAGCAAAACTTTGTAGTTTTCAGTGTATAAGCCTCTTTGGGTAAATTTATTCCTAAGTATTTCATTCTTAAGATAAATTGGAAATGAAATTGTTTTCTTGAATTCCTTTTTGAATTATTTATTGTTCGTGTACAGAAACACAACTGATTTTGGGGTCTTGGTTTTGTATCCTGCATCCTGTATCCTGCTGAATTCATTTACTAGTTCTAGCAGGGTGTGTGTGTGTGTGCGTGTGTGTGTACACATACATACGTATGGAATCTTTAGGATTTTCTATATATAAGATCATGTCATCTGTGGACAGATGATAATTTTACTTCTTTCTTTCAAATTTGGATGCTTTTATTTCTTTTTCTTGCCTAATTGCACTGGTTATAACTTCCAGCACTGTGTTGAATATAAGTGGTGAAAATGGTCATCTGTGTTCCTGATCTTACAGGAAATGCTTTTGGTCTTCCACTATGGAGTTTATTTGCTGTAAGCTTTTCATAAATTGCCTTCATTATGTTGAAATAATTTTGTTTTGTTTTATTGAGTATTTTTATCATAAAAGTGTTGAGTTTTGTCAAAGGCTTGTTTTGCATCAATATAGGTAATCACATTTTTCCCCCTTCATTCTGTTAAGGTGCTGTTTTACATTAAATGATTTTCATATGTTGAGACATTCTTGTATTCCAGGGGTAAATTCCACTTGGTCATAATCCTTTTAATATGCTATTTAATTCTGTTTGCTGCATTTTGTTGATGATTTCTGCATCTGTATTCATCAGAAATATTGGTCTGTAATTTTCTTATTTTGTAGTATGTTTGGCTTTCATTGTCAGGGCAATGCTGGCCTCAGAGAATAAATTGGGCACTGTTTTTTCCCCTTTCTTTTTTTTTTTTTTTTGAGTTAATTCAAGTTTATATAAGTTAACTTGAAATAGAGTATGTGTTTAGCAACCAGTTCGCAAAATTCCTGAAAACTTAGAAATGGATGGCCTGAGCAAGGATGAGTAGATCCGGTGTATCTCTGCACATAGTCATGCCTGAGGTGCCCTAAAGTGATTGTTTTTGTGTTAAACAGGATTCTGTATAGAAAAAGGAAAAGGGACCAATTTTAAATGAGAGAGAGAGGAGGGGCTAATCTCTTACTTGCTAAAAAAAAAAAATTTCCTACTGAGTTCATATGCCCAACAAAAGACATATATGGGAATGTCTATTTCAACTACATTTATATTTATAATGGTTAAAAAATGAAAACAACTCAAAACTCCATATGGAGTAGAATAAATAAGTAAATTGCGGTACACATACACAACAGAATATTAACCCAACAGTGAGAATAAATGAACTTCAGCCACATGCAAATGGACCTCATATGCATTATCTTGAGTGAAAGGAGTAAGATATGCAAAAAATACACATTCCATTTGTATGAAGTTCAAAAACAGACAAAACTAATCCATGATGTTAGAATTGGGATAGTGGTAATATCTGGGGAGTTGTTGATTGGGACAGTGCATGATGGGGTTTCTGGTTTAACAGAAATGTTCTGTATCTTGATCGGGGTAGTGGTTACATGAGTGTGTACATTTGGAAAAATTCGTTGTGCTGTATATTTAAGATTTGTGTGCCTCACTGAAATCATGTCATACTTCAATAAAAAGCTAACATGTCTTTCCTCTTGAATTTTCTTTTTTTTTTTTTTAAGATTTTATTTATTTATCTGAGAGACACAGAACGTGAGAGAGAGCATGAAAAGGTTAGAGGAAGAAGCAGACTTCCCATGGAGCTGGGACCATGGGAGCCCGATGTGGGACTCGATCCCGGAACTCAAGGATCATGACCTGAGCCGAAGGCACTTGCTCAACCAACTGAGCCACCCAGGCGCCCTCCTCTTGAATTTTCAATTGTACTTTTCCATTCCAAAAAATGACAGCCTTGTTTCAAGAAGCTAAAAACCAGAGGTGTTCAAAGAGAAACAACCATCCCCTAATCGTTCATCTTCTTTCCAGTGTTTACAATTTATTGTCTTCCTTCTGCTCACTCTTGATGCTCATGAAGACTGGTACAAACATGAATCTGTGCAATTCAGTCCTCAGAAAAAAAGCCTAAATCCAGCTTCTTCTCCACTGGTGGGACTGTAGTCTGAGCTTGGTCATCTTTTGTTGGTATTATTTCTGTCGCTTCCTTTGTACCTTCTCAAAATGCGAATGTGGAAACTCTAACCCACAAGGTCTCTGCCTTGGAGAAAGGGCCTTTAAAGAGAAGGTTAAATTAAGATTAAATGAGGTCATAAGTATGAGGCCCTAATACAATATGACTGCTGTGCTCATAAGAGGAGGAAGAGACACCAGAGATGTGGGCACAGAAGACAGGCCATGTGAGGATGCCGTGAGAAGGTGGGTATCTGCAAGCCAGTGAGAGGCATGAGGAGAAACCAGGCCTACCCACACCTCATTCTAGTACTTCTAGCCTATAGAACTGTAAGAAAATAAATTTCTGTTGTTTCAGCCACCAAAGTTGTGGTATATTGTGGTGGTGGCCCTAGCAAACTGTCTGACTGGTCTCCCAGCTTCTGCCTTTGCCTTTGCAACATCACAACAGCAGGTAAGACATGACCATGGCATTCCTCTCCTCTGCTTGGGACCCTGCTGGTATCTCATGCAGCTCAGGCCATAGCCCATCCTCACATTGGCTGCAGTCTATTATTTGGTTCCTGTTCTCTCTTTGACCTCATCCCTCCCCGTTTTCACATACCTCTGACCACCACGGCCTCTTTGCTTTTGCCCAAACATGCCAAGCATGTTCCCATCTTGGGACCCTTGTGATGGTCCTTTTGTCCTGAATGCTCTTCCTCTAGGTATCGGCATGAGTCACTGTGCATCTCTCCCTGTCCTTCAGGAGGTCCTCAAGGCCAGACTTTCAGTCAGGTCTTCTGACCAAGTAACAGAAAAGAGTAAACTCTACCCTCAGTCCAACATTCTCTATCCCTTATGTAGATTTAGGCCTCTGCATGATTTTTACTACCTTTGAACATTCTAGGCATGACTTTCTTGTTTGTTGTCTGAATCTGTTTGTTGAATGAACAAAAGAATGACTTTTGGTGATGTTCCCTCTACTTGTATGTTTCCCACAGTGTTCTGATTTTACTTCTGATGCAAGTCTAAGGAATTGGTTTATGCAAAGCATTAAGGACAGCCTCAGGAGATCAGGCTCTGTGAGGTTCAGTAGGCTTTGATGAAAGCCTGGGGTCTCAGGACCTGGAGAGTAGCAAAAGATAACAGATCACAAAGACTGGGGCCTTGTTACTATCTTTCTTGTGTTTAAGTCAGCCCAACACAAGCCAACTGACTATTGTGCTCCCGTCTTTGAGGAAGGCATAAATATATGTGAATTGCATTGCATTAACCAAAAGTTGGTGCTGTGAATAGGGTTACCAGCTGCCACTGGCCATAATTAAAATGGAGTGTTATGGCATTATAATTCTGTTAAATGCAAAACCTTCTTGCCGTGGGTGGGAACACATGAAGAATGAATCTCATTAGATGCAAGCACTTCCTCTGACTGTTCCATCAAACTCCCTCAAACGCCACTTATGGAGTGCCTGGGAGAAGTGGTGGAATTGCACCTCCTTTGATGTGTTTGCAGAGAGGCAGCTGCAACCCCCCCCTTCCCCCCGCTCCATCATATTTTCAGTGCTGATGGAGAATGAGGGAGGACACACAGAAGACACAGCCATGTTTCTCAGCAGTTGGCATTTAGTAACATCTAAGGAGACTTCCTTGCCTCTAAAATTCATTAGTATCCTGGTAAGACTGATGATGCAATGATTGGTAGGTGAATCTGACTTCTCAGCAAAATGGAATGAGAAGGAAGAGTAAAGGGGGGGGGGTCCCTCCTGGAGCAGCTGTGAAGTTCTGTCAGGAGGCGGTAAACCCCAGAGGACAACTGATTACACAAGAGGGGAGCAGCTGAAAGGGGGCCTCCGGGGGTCACCGTCCCAGAGAGCCTCCATGCTGGCAGGTCCAGAAAGGCAGGGCTCCCTGGCGGAGCTGCCAGGTGACAGCGGCAGCTGCAGCCTGGCACACCCCCACAGGGTCACACCCCCACAGGGTCACTTTCCAGGGCCGGAAGCTGGAAAAGGGGGGACGGCTGCCCTGAGTCAGCTGTTTGGGTAATTCCGAGCATTTGGCATCACATCTGGTGTCAGCGATTTGGTTACTGTTTTACATATTTCATTTCACGATGGGTATTAAGGGATGAAACCCGTCGCCCACAGAGGCCGGGAGTGTGGAGAAAGAACCCACTTCTGAGCGAGTCCTTGGGTCACAAGGTTAATACGCTTCTGTGGCTCCTGTAAAAACTCCACTAATTGAAGCCTGGCTCATGTCCAGGGAGGTGGGAAGTGTCCTTTTTCTGATCATCCAGGTATTGTGTGGACATTTTATTCCATTCTTCCTGGTGGTGACACCCTCGCCTCGACCGCCTTGCCACCCAGTCTACCAAGGCCTGGCTTTTTCTCCGCAGTGGTTGTCTGTCAGAACCCAAAGTTTTTCGTGTCACTCACCCGTAATTTGGTATTGGCTCTCTGGAAAGAGAAC
The DNA here is from genome assembly GCA_028533885.1 of Nasua narica. Taxonomy (NCBI): domain Eukaryota; kingdom Metazoa; phylum Chordata; class Mammalia; order Carnivora; family Procyonidae; genus Nasua; species Nasua narica. The sequence continues at coordinate 26,139,910 of CM052807.1, read as the reverse complement.
ATCTCGAATGTGTAAGTCACATCTAACTCATAGACACGGCACCATGTCATAAAAGTATACATTCAATGCACATGGGGTACTGTCCTCACTATGAGTGGGTTGCACTCGGGACAGGGGAATCAGCAGTCTCCTTTAGCAGGACCTTCATGTGAAGAACAAGGGATTTGGGTCTGGGTTTGTGTCCAGATTCTGCCTCTCCCCAGCCGTGTGATTGTGGACAAGTCCTCACCCATACTGGGGACAGCAAAGTACCCGAGATGGTGGTTGTGGGCTCCAATAAATAACGTGGGCTCTGCAGACGTGCTCGGACAGCCCCCCGTCAGTGCAAATGGCAGGTGGCCTTCTCGGCCTGGAGGACTTGGAGGCTCTCTGCCACATGGGTGCATGTCCCAGTTCTCCCTCGGACACCACTCCTCCCCAACATGACCCTTCCTTCCCACCTCCACATCCTTCCTCATGTTGTCCTTATGCCCGTCTCCCCACTGGCTTCCAGATCCTACTCGTTCTGTTCCAGCTGCAATCTGTTATTCCAGGAGAGGTGTCCCTGTTGTCTTCTGAATTTATTGTCTCAGCGTGCAATTTGACACTCAGGAGTGACAGTGAATCCTTCACTAACCACCCCTGCAAGTCAGTCCAAGGCTCACTGAGTAGATTTTTGAGCCCCGAAAGGTGGAAACTATGCTTGAAACGCTTGTCTTGCTGCAGTAGCCAGGTGGGAGACTCGGCTGATACCCAAGCACCTACTTTTCCAATCACAGGATTGAAATGCTGTTGTTGACATGATATAATAGTTTGCCAGGGTTTCCTCCTATTCTTACCCAAGTTGGAAGTAAAGTGGCTTCCTTTGCGAAGGTGGTGGGACCATGATTCCCTGGAGAAAAGGGCAGGAGAGCCCCAGGCTGGCCAGTGCCAGGAGCCTGACACGAGACAGTGGGTGCCCTATGCATCTCGGCATTGCAGAGCCCCGTCAGAGCTGAGCGGTGGGGACAGCAAGAGCCAGAGAGCACTTTTGATTCCAGAAACAAGGGCCTTATTATGACTTTTCTTCTAATTTTAAAATATCTATTAAGCTTTCACAATGAGCCAAATACTATTTATAGGATATCTAATAAGATGGTTCTTGCTCTCAGAGTTAGTTTTGAAAGCACAGTAATCATAGTTTTTCAGACAGTAAGGAAATTTGTTTTCCTGAGTTCCAAAAGACTGAGCCCCACCCCTGCCACAGTGTTCAGCTGGGTTGGCCTACCAGGACTGCTTGGCAAAGCAGGGGAAGTGAAGAGTGTTGGTCTCTCCCCACAAAACTACCTTCCCCCAACCCTGGACCCCAGGTCTAGCTGTCGGGTGTCCTCCCCTAGGAGTTAATGGCCTGAGACCCCTTTGTGTGTCATAGTCTAAATGATGATGCTTTTCCCTACTAGGATAAACCAGACAAAATGTAGGTCGAAAATAGTCCAATATCGGCAAGCTCATACAGTTGACCTAACAGATGTCATTTTGAATGAAACAGGTAAACTTATTCCAGTTAATAGCTTAAGCAAGCTTAGAAGTAATTAGGAACCCAGTCTCAGCTGGATAGACCCGACGTCCAACCCCTCGTACTGCCCCTCCCGGGCTGTCCGACAGGGGCTCATTGTTTCCCCTCAGTTAGCAAATGGAGATATGATTAAAATTTGCAACCTTGAACAATGCTCTTAACTGATAAGCATGACTATTGGTAAGTTTCTTGATGTTGGTAATGTAGCAGATGTTAGGCAGAGTGTCTTCCTTTGTCCGAGAAGCATGCTGAATGCTGAGTGCATGTTCTGTGCCCAGCACTATTCTGAATAGGTGACCTGTACTAATGTGCATAACTCTCAAAACAAGCTCCAAGGTTCATACTACTACTATTAGTCCCATTTGACAGATAAGGAAATGGAGGCACAGATAGGCAAGATAATTTGCCCAAAGTACATAACTGGGCAGAGGCAGACCTGGGACTCAAATCCAGGCAGTCTGCCACCCGAATCTCCCTATGTAAGCACTTTGCTTCTCTCTGGGACCTATAATTTACCAGGATAAGAACTGAATTTCAAAAGACTGTCTTATTAAAAAATGGGCAAAATGCCTGAACAGACACCTCACCAAAGAAGATCTACAGATGGCAAATATGTATACAAGAACATGCAGAACATCTTATGTTATTAGGGAAATGTAAATTAAAACAATGATGAGATACCACTACATCTCTATTAGAATGGCTAAAATTCAAAACACTGACAACACCAAATGCTGATGAGAGTGGGAGTAACAGGAACCCTCATTCATTGTTGGCGGGAATACAAAATGGATCCGCCACTTTGGAAGACAGTATAGAAGTTTCTTACAAAACTAAGTATACTGTTACCATACAATCCAGCAATTGCACTCCTTGATATTGATGCAAGTGAACTGAAAACTTACATCTACACAAAAACCTGTACATGGATGTTCATAGCAGATTTATTCATAATTGCCAACACTTGGAAGCGATCAACCTGGCCTTTGGTAGGTGGATGGATAAATAAACAGTGTTCCATCTAGACAATGGAATATTATTCAGAGCTAAAAAGGAAGGAGCTTTCAAGCCATGAAAAGACCTGGAGGAAAGTCAAGTTCATATCACTAAGTTGATCTTCAAAAGCTGCATACTGTGTGATTCTGATTATGTGGCGTTCTAGAAAAGGCAAAACTATGAAAACAGGGCACAGATCAGTGGTTGCCAGGGATTAGGTGCAGAGAGGGTGGAATAGGCAGCTCACAAAAGGTTGTTAGGGCAGTGAGACTCCTCGATATGATACTGCAGTGGTCCAGATCTGTCCCCATCCAGCTGTCGAAACAGAGATGTAGAATAGAATGTCAAGAATGAGCATAAATATAAACTATGGACTTCGGGTGATAGTGAGGTATCAGGGTGTGTCCATCGACTGTAACACATGTAACATTTGGTGGGGTATTGACAGTGGGGAGGCGGTGCTTGTGGGGGGACAGGGGCAAATGGGCAATTTCTATACTTTCTGACTAGTTTGACTATGAACCTAAAACTGCTCTAGAAAGATAAAATCCATTAGAATGAAAAAGGCTGTATTCAGGGGAGGAGAAGACTTTGGGTTAATCCTCCCTAGGACCTATCTCCAGCTCCCAGAAAGAAAAAAAAAAAATCCCTAACATTAACTCAGAGTTTGCCATACAAACGTGACACCCTGCCAAAGCTTCTTGTGTGTTCGTAAGGGAGGATTCCAGGTTCGCACGTGATATTGAAACATAAAGCTGAACGATGAGGAAGTTTCTAAGTATCAGAGTGGCCAGAATGGCTTCCTGGTAATCCAGGCCCAGGCTTTTCAGGACAAGGCACTTGGTGTTTTCGGTCTTTGACATATTTGTGAGCAAATGGTGTGTGGGCACATGGGATTGAGTCAGAAGCACTATTAAAAAATCCAAGCTGTTAGTGAAATCAAGAAATTAAATGCACCCAGAAACATCCACCCTGTGCCACTCAGAGGCAATCTTTAGGCACATCTGACATGGAATGAGCAAATTCAGAGGCCGAGCCCTGAAATATTCATCCTGTCCTTTTCTCTCTTACATGAGGGTATCAAAACTCAGAGCATGTAAGTCTGCTCCACAAACTGAGTTTGATTCACAGTTTCAGGGCCTGAGCAGACCTGGACCAAGCTTAAAAGAGCTCCGATTTGGATAAAAATGGAAAATGCCCCTTGGTTTGCCGATAGGGTGGTGGTGGTTTCCAGGGAGTCCCTCCCTTTGCTGTCAAATGCTGCTTTTGCTCTACCAGGGCTGCAGAACGGGAGAACTGGCTGCAGGTGTATAAGCTAGAGTCTTCAAGTTCTGTCTTTAAGAATCTAAGAGTATATCCCATCATGGCTTGTGTGGGAATCCTGGTATTCAATTAGAGTAGAGAATAACTTGTCTTCTTATCTTGTGGATTTCTGTTTTCTTTAAAGCATACTCCTTCCAGGGGAGCCTGGGTGGTTCAGTCATTAAGCGTCTGCCTTGGGCTCAGGTCATGATCCCAGGGGATTGAGCCCCGCATCCGGCTTGCTCCACGGGAAGACTGCTTCTCCCTTTCCCTCTCCCTCTGCTTGTGTACCCTCTCCCTCTGCTTGTGTACCCTCTCACTCTGTCTCTCTCTGTCAAATAAACAAATAAAATCTTAAAAAAAAGGGGGGGGGATACTCCTTCCAGATCCCTCTCCCTTTGTGAGGTGGTCAAACGTTGAAGTAGAAACAAACTCACCATCCAGGACTCACCTTTGCTTCTGCTGTAGAGCTTATAAAAAGGCAACCCTCTCTCCCCAAATTCTGAGGTGGTTTTTTTTTTTTCTGGTTTTACAATTGCTTTAGATGTGAGTTACTTGGGAACAGCTTTTGCTTCCATTATTCTCAATACTTTACTACACGGTTGTCCCTGCGGATATGTTTATTTTTCCCTGAGAACCAGTTATATCCTGTATCCATAAATAACTAGTTTTTGGAATGGAAGAGAATGTGTAGAAATAACTCATTATCTTTTGACTTCTTCAAGAAGTACTTACGGTATGTGAGCTCTGCCTTCTTCTGGATACAGAGAGTCATTTGCTTCTTCCAGTGTTCATGGCAGGAAGGGCAAGAACACCCTATTAGAACACGGAGGAGGTTTTTCCTACATATTCTATGACAGAGAAAGTAAAACAAGTTTTCAGTTTGGCATAAAGGGGTAAGTAGACGTCATCAGGTTCACGTTCTGAAATTTTTCATGCTATTTCTCCAGATAGTACATTACTTTCTCTATGACTCTGCTTCAGAGATGCTCAAAGAAACTTGATCTACTTAAAATGATAAACAACATTGATTTTTTTAAGAGGCCAGGTCATATTTTCTAAGCACATTTCTTTATTATGCAGGAGTATTTGGCCCTATGGAGGCTAATGCAAAAATACATTGCAACAAAACTACGAAATGATCATTTTTCATCAACAGGGGCAATAAATTGTGCCTTTCCCTCTTTCAAATGATCCCGCAGGCTGGACCCTCTCCCAGGAGGCCAGGTGGTCCACCATCAGCGTGAGGTTGCAATAGCCAGAAGCTGAAGTAGCCAGTAGCCAGGTCTCTGGCGGTGGTCAGCAACAACAATGTCTGAACACTCTCCCGGCAAGTCCAGTCAGAGGAGTTACTGAAACAGCAGCCCAACCGCCTCTGTTAGTCGTTGGGGTGACATTTTTGAAGCTGACACCTCAAGATAGACTTCTCAACTGTCACTTCTTCTAGACGCTCGAGAGGCAATGCTTCTTTGCCAGGCTTCACGCCTAGATATTTGTGTAGGTCCTACTATGTGGCAGGGGGCAGAGCTCCCCACGTCCCCTCTGGCCAGGGCTGGCCCGGAGTGTGGGGCTGGGGCTCCCTGGTGAGAGGAGGAGTGGGGGTTCCCTGCTCTGGGCAGTGCAGAGGGAGCACTCTTGAACCCCACTCCACTCATTCTGGGATGGGGCTGCTCCCGACACACTGTACCCACTCACTCTTCTCCTCTGAACAGAATGCCTTTCCCAGAATGTCTTCCTCACATTGTGCTCTTCTGGGTTATTTTTAAATTAGGCTCTTGGCCCTAAGTCAGCAAACCCTGTTTCGGTGTCATAGTGATGCTGTAGATCTTCCTTTGTGCTCACTCATCTTCTATGTCCAGAGATGTATTTCGAGAGCAAGTGTTGAGCACTCGGCAGATGCTTAGTAAACACAGATTGATTGATTGATGGGTTCACTGGCTAGTTGGTTGATTGATTATAGGTCCCTGCTCTTTGCTTATGTCACCACGAGGCCTCCCTGTAAGGAGGGGATGAGGTATGGAGAGCAACTGAGGAGTGGGCTATGCTGTACCTGGCTTAGTGTAGACACTTCCTCATCCAAAAGTTTCAGATCAGAGAAACTCGAATTTGCACAATTGAATACAGAGGGACATCCAAACCCTCAAAGCCTCAGGATTAAGAAGGCATGAGGGAGCATTTACATGCGGCAGGCCCAGGCCCCTCTGCAATCTTCTGTGGCTCAGGGCCGTGCACAACCCAACAAAAACAAGGGTTATAGGCCTTCTGGTTTCTGTACTAGCTAGTCAGAACTATGGTCATCTTTTTTTTTTCCTATGGGCTTCATAGTCTCCTACTACAAAGGAGCTAGCAAATATGTACATTTGAACAATGCAAGAGAGTGTAACTTCTTTGGAATTCTTGAAATTGCAATGTTTACCTTTATCTTCAGGTTTAATGTTGAACATTGAGGATCTGAATTTCATTACATGTCGAGATGTTTTTAGCTGCCATCTCTATGTTTGGAGCTAAGTAAATGTATGGTTTTTGATTTTTTTATTTCCCGGGCTTGGCAAAAATACTTATACGGAGGAATGTTCTTTAGCATAAGCTTTTCTTATACAATAAAAGACAATACGGTCAGACTAATTGCTAACTTAAGCTTGCCACTAATCAAGCTCAGCTGATTAAGTTTAAAGGTTATTGACAATTGACATTTTTAGGAGTATTTCACCAGGCTAATAAGCACTCTCAAAATAGAAATCTTATGATAACCACACTCTAAGCCTGCTAAGTAAAAATATGCGATGTAAAGCTCTACCCATTATCCACAGAAGGAAAAATTATAGCCTATGTATATAGGCTGAAATCTTTTTAGCTGAAATGCTATAATTTATTGTATATGATTATAGAATAAGAACAAACAGGGAAATGGTTTAAGCTCTGATGAAACTTTAGCAATAAAATATGTTGGGATGGTCTGTAACGTATTTAAATAAAGATTAAAAGAAAATCCCCCTACCCTAATGTGTAAACAATGCAGATACACACACACTCTATTTTACTGTTTCCAAATGAATAAAATTCAGATGCACATAACTTTGCTTCTAATAGCTAAGGTCTTCTTTAGCTATAAAAATACAGTCCTTTTGCCAGGAGATTTCAAAATCTGTGTCACATACACTTGAAAAACATGAACACTCAATTGGCTGCTTTTCCTTATGTGATAATAAAATGATCTGTTCTCTAACCTCTCGTTTTTATCGTTGGCAGGAATAGGCCTGTAGTCCAACCAGAGAGACATCTGTTAGCAATTTGCAGTCACCGAGTGGCCCAGCGTTTTTATAGGAGCTTCATCTGAAACTCTGATTCATTTGTTAAAAAGTGAGCTAATGAAGTGGGGGTAGGGGCAGTCACCTCCCCACCGCGGGTCTGGGAAGGAGAGTTTTTTCAGAGCCTGGTTAGAGCTCTGGGTTCCGCTAGGCAGCATCTGCCTGGAATGCTGAGGTCCCTGAGTCCCTGGAGCAGGCGGTGGTAGGTGGTGACCTGCCCATGTTGGGCCTGAGATTTGAAGCAGAGAATTTGGTCTTTCATTTCATCCTCCTACTTTTCTTTAATCTTGCCTCCTCTCACAGCGGGTCTGTTCTGACCTGAAAAAAGACTGTTTCTTAAGTACAAAATCAGAAAATACACACAGGCACGTGCACACTGGAGCTAAATGCAAAAGCCCAACCCTTGGACCCAAACAGATGTGGCCTCAGATCTAGGTTCAGTCGCTCATAGCTCTGTGACCCTAGGGAAGTTCGTGAACTTTCTCGTTTCCTTATTTATAAGATGAACATAATAATGCCTACCCTGATGGAGAGGACATGAAATATGTGATGTTCCTAGAACAGAAAAGCATTATTTTATAAGGTCAGAGTACCTCCCACCCTACTGCCCAACCCCTACACACACATACTCATTGTGCTGCCATTTATCAGAAGATCTATTTCAGGACCTGGTACTTGTACAAGCCCATACCTTAGATTCGGAAAGCAGAGCTGAGCGTTCTGGTTAGTTCTTTTTCCCGATGCTAGAAGCAAAACAGACAATAAGCCTGGTTAGAGTTTTGTTAATGCCACAGTTTCCTCTCCACTGCCTCTGTGGGTTGGAGAGAATCACTGGGTTCCCCGGAGCTTCAGTTTGTTCACACACAAACTGCAGAGATTAACATCCAATTTGCAGGATCACTTCGCAGTGATGAACATTACACAGAACAGGAATGGTTGCTGCTATTTTTAATCTCATGTTGCTTCCTACTTCCAAGGATAGTCAGCAATGCCTCAGAGGAAGCTGCCTCCGAAGGGAGGCCAACCTAATTACGTGAACCAGGGACAACCCCAACAAGGAAGAGAAATACGTGGTAGTTTTCCAGGAACAAATATTTTCCAATCCTGGCCTGATACACCCTTTTTTTTTTTTTAATCTACTTTATACGGAACAGGAAATTTAACTTCTGAGCCAATCACCTGCTTCCTGAGGAAATTCAAACATTTTATTAAGCAGATCATTACAGCAATAAAGATACCTTCCAAGGCCAAGTCCATGTTGCCTCAGGATTATATGATTTTGTTGACTGTAGTTTTACCTTCTCTCTGATAGGATGGGTTTTATAGTGTAAAGTTCTTTGTTAGGAGTCAGAGGGGATCGAGAGAAAGTTGGGGAGAAGTGATTTTGGCACAGTCAGCCCGTCCAGGCACGGTGGCCCCTGGTAGCCCTCGTCCACTCAGAACCAGACTGCCCTCCCCACCTGCATCTGCTGAGACCTGTGTGTGCCCACTGGTGACACCCCATTCCTCCGCAAGCCCAGGGGACAGCGAGGCCTCCCACAACTGGGGACTGTGACAGCTGAGTCTGCACCTAAAGTCACGAGTGACTCCCAGCCCATTTTCTCCCCATTCAGCCGTTTGCCTGAGTTGGCCTGTGACCCTCCTAGAGAGGATCCTAGGTTAAGGTCCTATAGAGGGAGATTTGCTAGTTCTTAGCATCACTGTAAGGGAAATACATTCTTACATGCACCTGTTGTCCTTTTAGAGGAAAGCTGTAAGATGTTCAATGTCGATGAATATTACTTTTCATTTTCATCTCGACTTTGTCTTCAATGCTTTCTCTCTCTCTGCCCCCCACACCTGTCCCATCATCACTTCTGTTTTATTTCCCCTTCTCCTTCTGCTCCGTTCTAGTCCCAAATCTTTAAATGCCGTGGGGGAGCAAGCTGCCCACCGGCTGTGGTCGCAGTGCCCTGTGCCCTCCCAGTGTCCCCGAGCCAGGCACAGCCGCTCACCCTGTGACAGTGGCACTGCCGGCCAGCCTACTCCCTGGAGCTAAACACTTCAGGAGTTTCTTCTAGCTCCTTCTTCTGGTACTTACCTTCCTATTTCTCAACAGTGTCCTCACTCCACTAGGTTTCAGTTCATCAAAGTTTGGACATTTTCTGTTGACTCATGATTCTAGTAGCTGAGTATTTAGCTATAGTACCACTCTCCTTGCTTTCCCCCTCTCCCATGCATTTGTATCTTAAGAGAAGGCTGTATGAATAGCATTAGCATGATCAGGACCTTTTAAATACTGTTCACTGCTAACCATAATCACTTTTTGCCTTTTTTTGTTTTTGTTTTGCCTTTTTGTTTTGTTTTGTTTTTTGATAAACTATACCTTAATTTGATCCACAAGCTTCATCTAAGATATTATAAACATCTCGGTATTATTTCCAAATAATGGTTCATTATTTGAACCATTGGTGGTTCAAAGAACCAGTTGTTCAAAGAAACCAGTTAATCTTTCGATGCCATTCCTCCTACCCTTCCCATCCTAGGCCAGGAGGAAATCTTCCTCCCAGAGCCCAACATTCACCTGTTGCAGATGGTACTGGCCCAGGCAAGGCTGACATCATAGTTAACTTTGCTACTTACTGCTGTTGCATGTAGAATCCCATTTCCTGGGTTGCATGCTGTTCTTCATCTATGATCTTGATTTGGAAGGGAAAATCCTTCATTGTCGAGAAAGAACATAAGGACGGTAAATTTGAGTCCTTGCAGAACTTGTGTTGGAGCTTCTTCTGGAATGCTATGGCACTCCTTGCCCATCCATTCGTATCTGAGTGAGACACCAAAAAGTTCAGAAACTCTCACCTGGGCAAGCTTGTCAACTCAGGAGATTTTTGTTGGGTGAATAGGTGGCCTTTCCTTGGAGAGGCCCCCAAATGTCAGCAAGTTCAGTGCATTAGAAGAATCCCGCAATTTCTCTCCCCCCTTCCTTTCCAGGGGGCCGCATGGCATACTGTTGGTATTTGGAAGCAGATTAGGAAAGAAGGAAGTCTACTGAAGAATTTCACTTAATATTCCTATGTTCAAGGCTCGCCTCTGTTTTCTTTCTAATTCTCTCCTTCAAAGAATAAATTTCTGCTCTCTTTACATTTGGGGAGGTGACAGTTGTGCCTTGGTAGGGGATGGGGCAGACATCTGATTGCTCGATTCCTCAGGGTGAAAGAGTGAACGCCACCTCCTGCCTCCTTGTCTTCAGGTTTGGAGGCTTTCAGAGATCTAGTGGAAAGAACTGGGGCTCTCTTTGGTATCCCCTCTGCAAACCAAGCTGCAAACCAGTTTGTTTTTTTTTTATTCTACTAAATTATCTGCAGCTCCTCCATTAGCTCTCAAAAACGTGTTTAAATCTTTTCTCTTCTGATGTCTCCTCTACCAGAATCTTTGTCCTTGTGGTTTTGCATATTTTTTATTCCAAAGGGAGAAGAGATAAATGTATGTGGCCAATTAATCACATTTAACCAGAAGTCAGTTTTGCTGAAAAAATTCTGCTAACACTGGTAACAGGAGGGAAGAGGCAGAGGTCCTCCTCTTTGGCATAGCGAGCTGTGTGCCCAGCGACCAGGTGAGCTAGAGGGGCTATTCTCCCAATTGAAGTAGGACAAAATTTTGTTTTTGGGACTTCTTTTTATTTTTAGTTCCCCCCCACACCATTAGTCAGTTATAGTTATGGCTTTGGGCAAAGATTATACAGCAGAGAGGTAGAGAAAAGTCTTTAGACTCATATTTTCTTCATCTGGGGTCCTTGACTGGTTAGAGGGGTATGTGGATAGAATACGAAGATTGCATGAAATTAGTTGGGAAAAATATCATATCTGTATCTTCAATAGCTTCTAGCTGAAATTTAGCATTTTCTTCAATTATGAATGTTGCAACAAACCACAGAGGTAATGAAAATATCTGTGATTTGATTACCAATAGAGATCACGGATGTTTTTATCTCGCAAGACAGTAGTTGCAGACATCTCTAATTATCATTTACACTCATTAGAAATTATGGTAGTCATTAGACTTGTTTGCCAGATCTGATTACTTAATGGGTTAAAAAAGAAGCATTATGTAATAATTTAAAAATATTTTGATAAATATATTTCTATATATTTGTCTTATTTTGTAATCCTATGCATTTTGTTTTTGCATTTAAAGACATTTTCTGAGAAGAGGTCCATGGACTTCACCAGACCCTCAAAGTGTTTAAGAGCCCTACTTCAGAGTTTCAAACTTAGCATTTGGGGCTGCAAGTGCTTCAAAGGGACTCGAAGCCTACAGAATGCACGATGATATATGATGGGGGGGCACTCCAATCAGAAATTTTGAGTCTATAATCAAAAATCTATTTAATTATAGAAACATAAAAGTGTTACATTTCTTACATACCTGAGTTACAAATGCTATTCATATCTAATACATGTATTAGTGACTTTGTTGCAAACTACACAGGTTTGAATGTGTCCAAAACACAGACAGGGAGGCCTATGAGAGTGTCTTTTTGCAAAAGACTCAGTTTTACTTTTTTTTTCTTTCCAGTGAACAAAATGACAAGAACACCAAGTTGGCAGGCAGAAGACCTGGGTTCTGGGGTAGGTGATCTTACCGGATCATCTCACCTCAAATGGGAAGCTGGACTGGGAGGTAACTTCCAAGGTCCCTTTCATTTCTTTGGGCCTGTGAGACTTTAAAATAGTTTCCCTGTCTGGGTTTTATAATCTTCTGAGAAATAGAAGAATAATGCTTAAAAGAGCTGTGAAGATACGATGAACCTCAAAGTTCCTTGATTCTTACAAGGAAATGGGGCAGAGTTTCTTGACAGTTTCTGAGAGAGAACAGTTCTTGATCTCCTTTGATATTGTCCCACAGGCTGTGTGCAGACAATTTGACCAATGATCAGGTATCGATTCATTGAGAAGCAAAGTCTTCTGGGAAGATATTAATTTCATTTATATTAGTTTACACTAGTGTCTATAGGAAATGCACTTCTGAGGTAGGTGTGCAACTGTAATGAGGTGAGGAGCAGGTTTCCATTTTCCATAATACTGGACTGAAATATTTGCCTTACATGGTCTGGACCATTACCTACAGGTCCAGCAAGCATTTCTGCTTAGGAACCCATCCGTTCTTCCTTCCTTCCTTTTTTCCTTCTTTCTTTCCGTCTTTGCTTGCTTTTTCCTCCCTTTCTTTCTTATCAGTTTAGAATGTTTTTGGATATAAGTCACAGAAAACCCCAACTTCACTGTCTAAAATAATGAAGGAATATATTACTCAACATAACAAGAGGTCTGGGGGGGGGGGCTCTAGGTTGCTTAATTCAGCAACTCAACACTGTCATCAGGGGGCCCCATTCTTTCCATCTCTCTACTCTTCCAATTTCAGTGTTAATTCTAGCCACTTCCCTTCATGTTCACGAGATAATGGCCCAGGCTCACATCCAGATATGGCAACGCGGTGGAAGAAAAATTATTGTTCCTTCACTCATGACTCTTTTTATAAACAAAGTATTTCCTTAGAAGTTTCTCCTCTTCCCTAGAAAACCTCCCTTTAATGCACATGTGGCCAGAAATGGGCACAGGGACATTCCTAGATAAATCACTGCCAAGGGGAATAGAACCATTTGGGTTAATCTAAAACAATGAAGTTTCTCCACAAGTCACAGAGGAGGTATGTAGACATCGTGACAAAATTAGGATTCTCTTGGCAAATAAAAAACAGGGAGTCTCGGGGGTGAGCCAAGCACTGGTGTGTGTTACACTGAGTGCCATTCCTCCCATTTGCTTTGGAACCCCTTCTGTTCTTGTTAAGATGGCGTCCGCGGACTTGAACAGTTCCACCTCCACAGGAAGTGTGGGTGTCTCTATCCCTGTTATTCCACACATCTCACAAGGAACTCGCTGAAGTGCCCGGGTCAATCTTGCGGATAGGAGGTCTGCCTTTGAGGGCTCTCTCTGGCCCACTGGCCATACTGTGTTGTCTCTCTGACATCAGCTTCCTCTTTGTGGACATGCTGTATGCACTTGACATGGTTGTAATGTAGAACCTCTGCTTCTACTCCAGTGTCACAGGTCAGGCTTCAAAAACCATCAGAGTGCGGAGCCCACCACCAGCTAAGGATGCCAAGAATCCTCATAAATGTGCCTCCTGGGGAAAAGGCTTATCGTAAACCAGGTGTCCTCTATGCTTATGAATTGAACTTAGGACATTCCAGGGGCATGAAATTAATTCTAGTCATAAAACTCAGACGAACATTTCTTTATCTCGTTTGTTGAAGAGCTGAAAATGGTAGGGCTTATGGTTGATATCCACCAATCCTAAAGTGTCTTTGGATTTTTCTAGAGCGGGGAGAGGCAGAGGGAGAGGGAGAGAGAGAGACTCCTAAGCAGGCTCCACACCCAGTGTCGAGTCCGATGCAGGGCTCCAATTCACAACACTGAGATCAGGACGTGAGCCCAAATCAAGAGTCAAACGTTTAACTGACTGAGCCAGCCAGGAGCCCCTGGATTTTGTTGTTAAGGTAGTAGAGCCATCGAAGTACTCAGAAATAAGACAACTCTCCTGCTGTTTTAAAAATGGAATTTGCTTCTTGCCACAGCCCTAGGTGTTCTGATTGGATAAGATCTCCAGTTTGTGCTTGCCTAGATTTTGAATATTGATCTTCTAGAGTGATCTCCTGTTTTCCTAATTTGCATGTTTTCTTTCTTCTACTCAAAGTGGTAGAGGCTGCTGTAATCTGCTAGCCCCATCTGAGGGAAGGCCCGTGCAAGTCTGAGCTTGCCCTCTGCAAGCTGGCTTTCATTCTGTGTCCTGGCTGACGTGACAGAGGTGCGCCTTCTCCCCTCTAATCCTGGTGTAGCTGCCAGCTAAGAGAGGCTGCAGTCAGGTCTTTATAATGTTCATTATAATGAAAAATCTCCCAATTCTTTGCTTTCTACCTTGCTTCTGCCTATAAACCTGAATTTTTTCCCCTGGAAATTCCCCCTGAAACCAACTTCTTTCCTCTCCCTGCTTTCTGCTTTTAACACAAATAACTCTTTGCCTGTGTATTGCCCTGGTAAGAGGAAAGATGAGCAGAATAACTTAAACACAAACCAACCAACAAATCTAAACATCCTTTGGTGGTGAGCATTTGGACGTTCATACATGTCCACATCCCAACCTGGCAGAGGGTGATGCTCCGGGACAGCATTTCCTTGAAGCTGGATCCAAACCAGACAGGATAAAGTCTTCCTGAAACAGGAGAAATGCTTGAGGAACCTTCTTCCCAAAGAGAGTGACTGCTAGTTCTGTCTCCCGGTTCCCTCTCAAACCCACGGGACATACTCTGTTCAGGTACAGGCAGGGAGAGGGCTGTGGGTTACCCAGTAATTCTTGGCACCAAGACCTATGCTCACAAGCATGTACTCAACCAGGTACAGCCGAAAAGGGAAGAAATCCCTGAAATACTGGATAGTCAAGTATGAACGGAGAACCTGGCAGTCGCCATTTGGATGAGGGGCTCCTAGGAATACGCTGGTTTTACAACTATCCCAACAAGCTGTAGTAGAGATATTTGGGATGACATGATCCCTGACCCCATTTCCCAGCCCCAGGGCTGACACCGTAGGCTGCCTCCTAAAGCTGTAGAAAGTCACTCATGCTGTGTAATATGAGGGAAGAGAGATGCTTTACGAACTCTCCAAGTGTCCTTCTTAACAGTTCACAGTACCTCAAATGCCAGAATCATTTCCTGTTTGAAATATGCCCAGAGCATTTTGTTCTCCTTAATAAGACCCTCCTTCAATGGAAACTATTTTTACTAGAGCCTAATCTACTTGGAAGAAGGAAAATACCCAAGTCCAGCCTTCCAAGTGGAGAGCTGATACTCCTCACGAAAATTAAATAAAAAATGGATCATGGGGTGCCTGGGTGGCTCAGTTGGTTACACATCTGACTGTTGGTCTCAGTTGGGGTCTTGATCTCAGGATCGTGAGTTCAAGCTCTGTATTGGGCTCCGTGCCGAGTGTGGATCCTACTTAAAAAAAAAAAATCATAGATTCAATTTACAATACAAAACTATAAAATTCCTAAAAGGTAACAGGAGACAATCTTAGGTGACCTTGGGTTTGGTCACAAGTGTTCAAGATTTAACACCAAAGCACATCACCTGGAGGAAAAAAATCATTAAATTGGCCCTTATCAAAATTAAAAACTTCTGTTTTGTGAAAGACATTATTAGGAGAATGAAAAGACCAGCCATATTCTGGGAGAAAATATCTGCAAAAGACAAGGGAGCAGCATCTGAAACATACAAACACTGAAAACTCAACAAGAGGGCACCTGGCTGGCTCAGTCAGTTAAGTGTCTGACTCTTGATTTTGGCTCAGGTCATGATCTCAGGTTGTGAGATCAAGCCTCAGGTTGGGCTCTGCACTGGGCTCCATGCTGGGTATGGAGCCTCTCCATTTGCCCCTCCTTCACCTCTCTCTCTCAAAACAAAGCAAAATAAAACAGCAACAAGAAAGCACATAACTTAATTTAAAAGATTCAGAAGATTTGAACAGACACCTTACCAAAGAAGATATGAGGATGGTAAACAAGCATATGAAAAGATGCTGAACATGATATGTCTTTAGGGAATTGTAAATTAAAACAACAATGATATATTACCACACGCCCACTAGAATGGCCAAAATCCAAAACACTGACAACACCAAATGCTGGCAAGCATGTGAAACAACAAGAGCTCTCATTCATTGCTGATAAGAATGCAAAATGGTATAGCCACTTGGAAGATAGTTTGGCAGTTTCTAAAAAAAAACATATACTCTTATCATACAATGCTGCAGTCATGCTCCTTGGTATTTACCCAAAAGGGCTGAAAACTTATGTTCACACAAAAACCTTCACATGGATGCTTAGATCAGCTTCATTCATAATTGCAAAAATGTGGAAGCAATCAAGATGTCACTGAAGTAGGTGAATGGATAAACTGGGGTACATCCAGGCAATGGAATATTCCGTGCTAAAAGGAAATGAGCTATGGACCCATGGAAAGACATGGAGGAAAGTTAAGTACATATTACTAAGTGATAGAAGCCAATCTGAAAAGGCTACATACTGTGTGATTCCAACTAGATGACATCCTGGAAAGGACAAAACTATGGAGACAGGAAAAATATTGGTGGTTGCCAGAGGGAAGGGAGGGAGGAACAAATAGGTCAGCACCAGGGATTTTGGGAGCAGTGAAGCTGTTCTGTAATATTATGAAATGTGTGTGCATCATACATTTATCAAAACCCATAGAATGTAGAACATAAAAAGTGAACCCTAATGTAAACTATGGACTTCAATTAATAATAATGTGTATGGGTACCTGGGTGGCTCAGTGGGTTAAGCATCTGACTCTTGATTTCAGGTCGGATCATGACCTCAGGGTCATGAGAGCCAGACCTTTGTCAGGCTCTGTGCTCAGTGGGGAGTCTGCTTGAGATTCTCTCTCTCCCTCTCCCTCTGCCCCTCCCCCATATGCTCGCACTCTCTCTCTCAAATAAATAAATAAGTCTTTAAAAACTAATAAAATACTGTATCAATACTGGTTTATCAATTATAGCAAATGCACCATACTATGACAAGATGTAAATAATAGAGAAAACGATGTGTTGGAGGGAGAGTTTGTGGTAATTCCTGTACTTTACATTAAATTTTCTGTAAGCCTAAAGATGTTCTAAAAAATGAAGTCTATTAATTTAAAAAAATTAATAAATTGACAATATATATGCAGTATATATTGTACATATATGCAATATATATATATTGACAATATATATTCATTTACCTATAAGTCTACCCTTACTGAAATACCACACTCTCTTGATTTCTTAGCTGTATGCTGAGTCTTGAAATCAGATAGTTTTGTTAAGTTAGAAACCATAAATCTGAGATGTCACCTTATATCCAAAGCTTTATGTTAATAGATATAGTGTAGATAGATAGATACATAGATAATGACAGAAGCACCAAGACACTGAATCAGAAATCACACCATTCTTTACTCACTATTTAACAGTGTCCGTAGTATCACTGTAGTGATATTTAATAATGTCCTTAGTATCACTGTAGTGATATTTAATAGTGTCCATAGTATTGCTGTAGTGATATTTAATAGTGCCCACAGTATCACTGTCTCGTAGATGATGTGATGACAGCCAGATGTGTCTTGCACTTACAGTGAGATCATACCATAGGAAAGGACCCCTGAGATTAAGAATTTGAGGGAGGAAGGCAGGAGTCCCTACTCCAGAATATAGGCATCCAGATTCAGAGGGGATAAAAGAGTTCATGACCCTTTGAATGGGAGCAGATAGCTCTACTATGTGGAGACAAATGGGTCAGGTTCAACACCCACAACATGTGAAAAGCAAATGTCTCCAGGGCTCAAGAGTGATATTTCCTCTCTTTATAGCACATCTATTTCTGTTGTTCAGAAAATTTGGAGCGTATAGGAACACTGAGAAATACAGGAAGTATTGCCTTAGTATAAGTATAAGTTCTCTAACCTTGTTTTTCTTTTTCAAAATTGTTTTGGCTGTTCTTATCTTTGGCATTTCCATAGGAATTTTAAAACCATCTTGTCAGTTTCCTCAAAAAATATATATTAGGTTCTAAATGAGATGGCACTTAATCTATAGATCCATTTAGGGACGATTAACATTTTAACAATATTGAGTTTTCCAATATATGAACATGGCATATTTCTCCATTTATGTAGCTCTTAATTAATTTCCTTTTGCCATGTTTTGCAGCTTTCAATATACATGTCTTCCATATATTTCTTTAATGTTATTCTTAAGTAGTGTCTGATTGTTACTTTACAGCTACAAAGATTTGGTGTTCTACTACTGGGTATTTACCCACCCAACTTCGAAAACACGAATTTGGTTTTTTGTTGTTGTTTTTTAAAAACACAAATTTGAAGGGATACACACACCCTTATGTTTATAACAGCATTATGTACAAGAGCCAAATTATAGAAGCAGTCCATGTATTTATTTATTTATCTATCTATCTGTTTATTTATTTATTTATAATTCAGCCATAAGTGGAATGAAATCTTTCCGTTTGCAAAAACATGGATGGAGCTAGGGAGCAGAATGCTAAGTGAAATTAGTCAATCAGAGAAAGACAAATACCATATGACTTCACTCATATGTGGAATTTAAGAAACAAAACAAAGAAAGAAAGAAAAAATAATGAGACAAATCAAGAAACAGACTCTTAACTATAGAGAACAAACTGATGGTTACCAGAAAGGAAGTGGGAGGGGGGATGGGTGAAAGAGATGATGAGGATTAAGGAGTCACTGGTGACGAGCACCAGGTGTTGCATGGAAGTGTTGAATCACTATATTGTACTGAAACTAACACTACACAGTATGTTAACTAGATTGGAATTAAAATAAAAACTCAATTGAAAAAAGTGTTCATGTTCTAATTATTCATTGTCAACCAATAGTAATACAATTGCTTTTTGAAAAGTTACCTTTTATCTTGCAACCTTGATAAATTCACTTATTAATTTAGTTGATTTTTTTATAGATTTCTTAGAGTTTTCCTCCTTTTTAATCTCTTTGCCTTTCATTTCTTTTTTTGTACCTTCTTGCACTAGCTAGGATCTTCAATATAATACAGAAAGGGTGAAAATGAACATTTCCCTGTTCCTAATCTTAGGTAGAAATCATTAAGCTTTTCATAAGTTTTTCACTGTTGAGTGTAATATTAACTATAGGTTTGCTACAGATGCCCTTAATCAGGGTGAAGTACGTTTCCTTCTATTCCTAATTTGCTGAGAATTTTGATTTATTATTTTTTAAAATAACAAGCTGGTGTTGAATTTAGTCAAATGCTTTTTCTGCATCTATTGAGATGATTATGTGGTTTCATCCTCTATTCTATTAAAATGATGAATGATATTGAGTAATTTTTGGATATTAACCAAACATGAACTTGAACTCCAAGCATAAACCCCACTTGGGCATGATGTATTATCCTTTTTACATATTGTTGAATTCAATTGGTGAATATTTTGTTAAGATTTCTGTCAATATTCCTGTCTATAGTTTTGTTTGTTTATAATGTTTTTGTCTATTTCAGAATCCAAACTTTTGTGTATACCCAGTACTAACAAGTAGTTACAATTTCCCCTGCTCTTTATTTCATTTCTCTTCAGTCTAAAAAACTCCTTTAGCATTTCTTAATAGTGTAGGTCTGATGGTGATGGATTCCCTTTGTTTTACATTATCTGGAAAAGATTTTATTTCATCTGTGTTCTTAAAGGATATTTTCACTGAATATAGAATTCTTGATTGACAATTTTGTCTTTCAGTACTCTAAAGATGTTCTTCCATTTTCTCCTGGCCTCCATGTTTTCTAAGAAGTCAGTGGTAAATGGGATTGCTATTCTTGGTATGTAATATGTTGTTTTTCTCTTGCTGCTTTCAAAATACCTTTATTTTTGGCTTTCAACATATTTACTTAGATGTGCCTCAGGGGATCTTTGTTTTTATTCTGTGTAGTGTGTTTTTTTATCATCTTGTATCTGCAAAGTTCTATGTTTAATCAAATTTAGGAAAATTTGGGCCTTCGTTTCTTCAAATATTTTTTTTTCTCCCCACTATTTCTCTTTTCTCCTTTGGTATTCCAATTACACAAACATTGGACCTTTGTGTATCATTTAACTGGTCCTTGAATTTCTGCTTAAATGTTTAAAATTTTGTTTTCTCTGTGTTCTTCATTTTAGATCATTTGTATTGTCCTATCTTGCATGTCATTTAGTCTTTTCTCTGGTGTGTCTATTTGGCTAAGTCTATTCTGTGAAACTTTTATTTCAGAACGTATTTTTTTTATTCTGGAATTTCCATTTAGTTTTTTTTTTTTAATGTGTCTATATCTTTGGTGAGATTTCCTGTTTGCTGAGATTTTCGTTTGTTCAAAGCATGTTTCTTTTACTTCATGAACAATAATTATGATATCCATGTTAAAATCTCTGAGTTCCAATTTGGGTTCATGTTGAGATATGGCTTAACTGATATTCTTTTTCTGAGTTCTGTTTTCTTGATTTTTCATGTGACAGGTAATTTTAGATTGATCCTGGACATTATAAATATTAAGTCGTAGAGATTCTGCATTCTGTTATTTTTCTCCAACAAGTACTTTTTTCCCATGTGTTTTCAGCAAAGTTCTGTGTGAAAACTCCACTTTTAGATGGTAGCTCTGGTCTCAGTTCAGATCTTATTTTTTAGCTGAGCTACTTTAAGCCTGTTTCATATACATGTGGTAGAGATGTGTGTCAGAGATATGGGTACACAGTCTCTGAACTTCTCCCTTCTCCCTTCTCCCACTCCCCTCAGCATTCACTGTTTCCTGGCATCATCTTTCTGGTTCATTGGTTTCATCTTTCTTGTTTCCCAGGCCAGAAACTTGGGGGTTTGTCCACATAAGCCACCACTGGTGCTTATGCATGCTATGTTGACTGCCCTTAGCCACAGGTGAAAGGTCACGGAGCGGGGAATATTTATTTATTTATTTATTTATTTATTTATTTATTTATCAGAGAGACACAGAGAGAGAAGGAATAAAAGCATGAGGAGGGGGAGAGGGAAAAGCAGGCTTCCTGCTGAGCAGGGAGCTGGGGCTTGGTCTGAAGACCCTGGAATCATGACCTGAGCCAAAGGCAAACGTTTAGCAACTGAGCCATCCAGGCTCTCTAAGAGCTGGGAAATTTTTTTCCCCCAAATATGTTTATTTTATTTTTTCAATGTCACAAGATTGATTGTTCATGCACCACACCCAGTGATCCATGCAATACGTGCCCTTCTCAATACCCACCACCAGGCTTGCCCAACCCCCCACCCCCTCCCCTCCAAACCCCTCAGTTTGTTGCTCAGAGTCCACAGTCTCTCATGGTTCATCGCCCCCTCTGATATCCCCCATTCACCCTTCCTTTCCTTCTTACAATGTCCTCCATGATGAAGAACTGGGAATTTCATTGTGTGGCTCCTCATCTCACCTTTACCCAGCAAGCAAGTACTCCCCGCCAGAGTCTGTCACATTCTCTTCACTCTCCAGTACTTTCAGTAATTGCTTTTTGTGTCATGTTCAGGTTTTATAATTGTTCTTTGCACAAGGGAGGGGCTTGTCTGATTGTGTTCTAGTCCATTAGACCCAGAAAGAGAATTTTTTTTTTTTTTTTTAGGGCAAAGACCTTTCATTGAGATTTTGCTATCTAAAGAGTTATAGAAAGCTGGGAGGGCTGGAGGGAATGGTTGCTGTCTCACTCTGCACAGGCCACTAATAATCTTACTAATGAGGGGGCTTGAGGGGGAGCCTGCAAATGATCGGAGGGAGAGAGGACCCCCTGAATGCTACCTAGCATGAGGAATCTGATATGAGAGGGAGAGAGAGAAAGAAGGAAGGAAGAAAGGAAAGAAAAAAAAGGAGGGAAAGAGGGAAGAAAGAAGGAAGGAAAGAAGGAAGGAAGGAAGGAAGGAAGGAAGGAAAACAGAATCTTGATTGCAGTTTTGATATCAGAATGGACATAATTAGACTTTAACACCCAAAAAGCAGACTTCCCGTTATTACCTAAAAGTGACTATGGGATCTGTATGACATTGTTTCCATATGTAGGGAAAAATACTTCAAATAGACTATATATGAAAAAAAGGCAGTGGTTTGATAAAAATGAAGTTTCTCTATGCTAACTCATTCATTACACTGGTCCAAGTGGAGGAAAAAGATTTCATTATTTTTCCATTCCACAGACATATATCACTTTCTATCCCCACTCTCATCTTATCAGTAGGGCTATATCACAGTTTTTGGTTAAAGTCATATTAATTACCTTTTTCATCATGTGCAATATTATTGATAACAGAACCACAGAGTATCCTGTGAATACATTTCTTTCTAATACTATTTTCCCTAAAGATAGTAATTGACTTTGATTTGTTTGTTCATTTTCACCTATGAGTTTTTGTTCACTTTGTTTTGCAATTATCCGTCTGTAATTTACCTTCTAACTTTATTGACAGCATAATAAATCTCTCAATACATTCAGAATCTTTTAGTGATTTGTTGATTTTTTGTTTATTTCCCCCTTGAAGACCAGTCTTCTGGAATTCTCCGTCTTCAGCTCTCTCCTGTCCAGCTGCTCTCTGTATAGTCACCACCCTGTGACATCCTTCTTCATTGTCTGAAGGAATTCCTCTCCCCTGCTGTGTTAGCCTTCCTATTTCCTGAACCCATATCTTCTTCTCAGTGCTTTATTCTTTCATTCAAATGAAGCATATTTTGAGGATATTCTTGAAAAGTATTGCATAAGTACATTTTTTGAGATGTCATGTATCTACAAATGCCTTTATTCTGCCTCACAAATTATTGACAGTTTGGTTGAGTAGATCCTTAACCACTGAGTCTGTACTGCTTTTATTATGGAATGATATTTATAATGAACAAACACAAATAATTATATTAAGAAATAAAGTTATGGAAATAAGAAAGTTCTAGCTGATTTCTCTATCCATTCAAGCAATGGTCTTAATGTTTCCTTTCATTGAGGCAGGGGTTTGGGGCCTGGAGTCACCATGTTGTGATTACGTGAAAGCACTCCTTCCTTCAGGGAGTCACCTCTCTGTCACTGGTGGATCCAGTCAGTCATGGGGCTCTTCTCCATCTGACCACAGAGATAGACATGGGGCTCAAGCAAGGCCAGTCAAATTTCTGTTCTGCAATGAATAACAGATCCGAGAGGGAAAACAACCCTCTGTGCTGGCTCTCTTCTCTTTGCCTCTCCAGACACATTCTGGCCATGTGGTCACCTATTCAGTGTCCTTGGAACCTCCCTTCTCTTTCAGCTTCCCACAGGACTGGAGCCAGAGGGGACACTGCCAGCAGATTGGTGAGAAGGAGGGAAGAGGCCAGGCTGCATGGGTTCACTGGGGCCCTCCACCAAGTGCCACAGCTCCTGTCAGAAAGCCTTCTCCATACAGCCTTCACTCCAGTTCCCAGTAACTTCTTTCCCCTGCTCCCCTCAGGTGTAGGGATAAAAACAGCTTCTGGTGGGTTATAGCACCAAGGTCTACACTAGCCCCTTGCTGGTGTCCTCAAAAGCTGCACTCACCACAGCAAATCACCCTTATTAAATTATCCTCATGTCTTCTGATTTTGAGTGTGCTATTTGTTTCCTGTGAGGACTCTGGTAGATACATTCCCTTTCCCCTAAAAGGAAGTAAGGCTGAGTTTGCTAGAAGTCATCAGACAGAGCCAAGAGAGAAATGAACCTGATAAGATCCTTTGAGCATCTGGACTCAGCTTGGTCTGTAGCTAGCTGTATTCCAGTCTTTCCAGAAATATAAACTGATAAATTCTCATTTTGATTAATCTAATTCATACAGGGTCCATAGAATGTCTGGTGGAGCCTGCCGATGGGCTGTGGAGCGCAGGAATATAGTATTTATCTTGAAAACTTGGTATTGAGCGGCCAACAGCAAGTTACTTCATTTCTTGATTTCTTTATCTCTGAAATGGCTAAATGTTCACCTGTCCCTACTAGCCTATATTTAATTGAGGTTCAAAGCACAATATAAAGTCTTACTCTGTGCCCAAGATTTTGGCAATGCAGTTCAAAGTTTAAAAAAAAAATTATCGGAAGAAGTACTTCTATTCCCTCAAGAAATCTAGAAAATTATATAGAAATTTCATGCATACATCTATGTGCTGGTAATGCTGAGGTCTAGGAACAGCAGATTTATTGAAAGAAATGGAAAATGCTTTTCATCTGGGTCCCTGGGAGACTCTGGGAATCTGGGGAGATTTCCTTTTTACTGTATTTGCTTATTCACTATCCATCTCCTTCTTTTTCCTTGCTAACAGAACTCTGATTTTGTTGGGAAACCAATATGCCTGGCCCCAGATTATGGGGCACCATAGATCTAATCTAATCATTACAATCAATGCTTCCTACTACTCTAGTCTCCCTTGAAGCTAGAGATGGCTACATGACAAGATCTAGCCAATGGGACCTATGCCAAAGTCTGTCAGTGTGCTTTAGAGCAGGGTTTCTTGACCTTGGCACTTTAACATTTTTCACGGATAATCTTTTATTGTGGGAGTCAGTGTTGTAGAATGTTTTGCAGCTTCCTTAACTACTAGATGTCAAGAGTACCCCCTTAGTTGTGACAACTACTAATGTCTCTGGACATTGTGAAATGTCTCCTAGGTAGTAAGATTACCTCTGGTTAAATACTGCTGTTTCAGAGAATCATATGTTGCTAGTAGGGAACCCATGTGTCCAGTCCCTCCTTCTCTCTCTGTCTCCCTGCCTTGACCAGGGGTATGAGGATTGTGGTTGTAGGACTTATTCCACAACCATGAGGAAAGAGCTAAAATATTCTCCTGGAAACTGTTGCTGCTTAATAGCAATAACTCATTATATGTCTATATCATGATAGTAAGATTTTCTGGACTTTTCACCAACTACATGCTTGACTGAGAAGTCCCTATAGCGAAGTAGGGGAAAGCATGCCCCCTTCTTCAGTATGTACACAGTACTGAAGGTTGCAGTACATAAGATCAAGATGTGAACTTAATTGTATTTCTATATATTAGCAATAAACAATTAGGAATTGAAATGAGAAGTAACTGCATTTATAATGGCATGGAAAAGATTTAATACTTAAAGATAAATCTGACAAAATCTCAGCAAGTTGTGTACATTGAGCACAAACCACTGCTTAGAGACAAGACTTCAAAAACCAGAGAAAGAACCCACGAGTTCAGAAAACTCGTTATTGCTCAGATGTCAGTTCTCCTCAAGTTGATCTATAGGTTCAATGTAATCCCAATGTAAATTGCAATAACTGCAATAGGCTTTTTAAAAAATAAACTGACAAGTTGATTCTGAAATTGTAGAAAAATGTAAAAGAGCCAGAATAAGCAAAATAATGTTGAAACAAAGAATAAGTTGCAGGACTTAACAGTACCTCACTTCAGACTTACCATAAGGCAATCAAGGCCATGGGGTGTTGGTGTAAAGTCAGATAAAAATCCATGCAGTGGAATAGAGTCCAGAGACAGGTTCACTCATATGTGGTTAATTGATTTTTGACAATGGTGACAATCTAGATCAATGTGGGATGGGTAGTCTCTTCCACCATGGTGCTGGAACAACTGGATATCCATATGGGAAGAAAAAAACAACTTCCACTCTTATCTCACACCACACACAAAAATTAACTTGAAATTTATCACAAACCTTTATATAAAAGCTAACACTAATAAACTTCTAGAAGAAAACAGTAGAAAATCCATGCTCAGCTGTAGTAGGTAAAGATTCCTTAGGTAAGAATGGTACAAACTACAAAAGAAAGGAATTGATGAATTGTACTTCATCAATATTAAAAAAAAAAGTCTTTCCATGAAAACTTAATAAAAAATGAAATGGTAATGTATAGAGAGGAGAAAATATATGCAATCCCTAGATCTGACAAAGAACAAGTATCCAGAAGACGTAAAGGATTCTTCCACCTCAATAGTGAGACGTGGGGGAAAGCCTTATTCTAAAATGGGCAAAAGACTTGAACTGATACTTCACAAAAAAGACACAGGAATGGCCAATATGTACATGAAAAGATGCTCAATATCATTAGTTATCAGAGAAACGTAAATGAAACCACAATGAAATACTCCTACACACCCAGCAGGAGGGCTAAAATTAAGGGGACTGCCCGGATCAAATGTTGTTGAGGATGCAGACACATAGGAGTTCTCCTGCACACCTGCTGGAAATGTGCCAGATGCTATGATCACGTTGGAAAAGAGTTCACAAATTCTTACGAAGTTAAGAGCATACTTCTATGACCTAGTCATTCTAGTCCTAGGCAGTTACCCAAGAAAAACAAAAACTTACATTCGCAGAGACTTTTACATAAATCGTTCAAGCAGCTTCATTCATAAAAGCCAAAAGCTGGAAGCAATTCCAGTATCTGTCAACTGGTGAATAGATACACAAATTGTGGTATATCTATACGATGCAATATTACTCAGCAATAGATATAAAAAAACTACTGATGGGGTCCCTAGGTGGCTCAGTCGGTTAAGCATCTGCCTTCGGCTCAGGTCATGATCCCAGGGTCCTGGGATTGAGTCCCATATGTCTCCCTCTGCCTGTCACTCCCCCTTCTTGTGCTCAAGCTCTGTCTCAAATACATAAATAAGATCTTTTTTTAAGCTTTTATTTATGTATTTGACACACAGAGAGTGTGTGAGAGAGAGAGACAGAGAGAGAGACAGAGACAGAGACAGAGAGCAAGCACAAGCAGGGGGAACAGCAGGCAGCAGGAGAAGCAGGCTCCCTGCTAAACGAGGAGCCCAATGCAGGGCTCCATCCCAGGACTCTGGAACCATGACCTGAGCCGAAGGCAGACGCTTAACCAGCTGAGCCACCCAGGCACCCCGTAAATAAAATCTTTATAAAAAATGATTTAGGGACTCCTGGGTGGTGCAGTTGGTTGGGGGACTTCCTTTGGCTCAGGTCATGATCCCAGCGTCTTGAGATCGAGTCCCGCATCGGGCTCCTTGCTCCGCAGGGAGCCTGCTCCTCTCTCTGCCTTTGCCTGCCTTTCTGCCTGCTTGTGTTCTCTCTCTGTTAAATGAATAAATAAAAAAAAAATCTTAAAAAAAAATGATTTAAAAGGGCACCTGGGTGACTCAGTTGGTTGAGCAACTGCCTTCGGCTCAGGTCATGATCCTTGAGTTCCAGGATTGAGTCCCTCATCGGGCTCCCAGCTCCACGGGGAGTCTGCTTCTTCCTCTAACCTTCTCTCCTCTCATGCTCTCTCTTTCTCTATCTCTCAAATAAATAAAATCTTTAAAAAAATGATTTAAAAAACTACTTATAACACAACATGGATTAGTCTCAAAAATATGCTGAGCAAAAGCAGCAAGATGCAAAGAGTTCATATGATGATTACATTTAGAAGAAATTATAGGAGAGGCGAACTAATCTATGATTGCTGTCTGAGTGTATGTTGGGGGAGTTTCTGTAAAGGGATTTGAGGAAACTTCTTGAAGTAAAGGAAATAGTCTATATCTTAATTGTAGTGGTGCAGAAATTTGTCAAAACTCATCTATCTTGGGGAGCCTGGCTGGCTCAGTCAGTAGAGCATGCAACTCTTGATCTTGGGATTTTAAGTTTGAGCCCCTCGTTGAGTGTAGAAATTACCTAAAAATAATTTTTTGTAAGATTTTATTTATTTGAGAGAGAGAGAGAGTGCACGCGCATGCACACGCATGTGTATGCACAAGTAGGGTAGGGGAAGAGGCAGAGGGAGAAGCAGACTCCCTCCTGAGCGCCCCCACTGGAGGACTCAATCCCAGGACCCCAGGATCATGACCTGAGCCAAAGGCAGACGCTTAACTGACTGAGCCACCCAGGTGTCCTTAAAAATAAAATCTTAAAACAAAAACAAAAACAAAAACACCTCATCTGTCTGCGTACTTTAAATTGGCGCATTTCATTACAGTCGATTTAAGAAAGATGACCAGGTCAGGGGATGCTATAGCCCTGAAGCTAAGGTGGGTGGGAAAGTTTGTGGTCTTTCAGCTCTCTGATTAGATGAGTAAGTCTGTCTCGTTAGGAGTAAACTGTAGAAGGTTAGCCCTGATTGCTGATCTAAGACACATTTTCTCAAATCAGTAATAAAAGAGATACCTTCTAAAGCACAATATAACTTACCGACTTAACCATTCCCTTATTTCTGCTCCCATGCCTCACCAACCTCACCCATGTGAGATATAAGCTTTCCACTGCTTGTGTTCATTGTAGGTATCAGCAAGATATCCATACAGTAGGTATCAGTAAGATACAATAGACACCCATCTGTTATCTTCTGCGTCCTGTTTCTCCATTGGTTCCAAACTCCAAAGGAGAAGATAGGGTTGTTATTGGTCTCTTAAGACTCCAACAGCCTTCTTCCTCCTACTGAAAACAGTAATAACAATAGCACAATAATAAACCATAAATAGGCCAACATTTATGGGGTGTTTACTATGTGCCAGGATTACTATGTGTGAAAATGCTTATAAAATGTTATGTCTTTCAATCCTCATAATAACCCAATAAAATGGGCACCATTTTTATTTGCATTTTGGAGTTGATAAAGCCAAGGCATAGAGAAATGAAGTAGCTCACCCATGGTCATATAGTTAGTAGGTGGTAGAACTGGGTCTTGAATCCAAGTAATCTGATCCTTGAATGCTGGCCTTATTCACACAACAGCCTGAGCAATTTTTTTAAAGGTAGATTTTATTAGGTCAGTTCCCTGCTGTAATTCCTTCAATGGATCATCATGATCCTCAGGGGAAAACAACAATAAATCTTGCTATCATACGAAAAGGGCTCTACAGGACCTGGTCCCTTAGGAGGTAGTTTCTCCTCACTTACCATTCCAGGGCCATACTCACTTTATTTTGGGTTCCCAGGTACAGTAAACAATGCCCTGCCCCCGGACTTTTGAACATGCCTTTGCATCACACAGAAGGCTCCCCTCCACCAACTTTCTCTCCAACCCACACCATTGGTTTCTTCTGGCTTTGTTGAAATACCACAGTTTTAGACAGGCTTCTGACCCCTTCTTCTCCTAATCCAACCATAACTCCCCATTATTCTCTCTCATTTTAACCTGTGTTGTATCGCCATAGCCCTGATCACAATCTGAAATTATTTTCCTATTTTGGTGTGTAACTGGTATGACCTGCTTCACCAGCTTGGGGTGAAAATTAAGTCACAGCTTTATGCTTCATGTCAGCACTGGCTCTAGTTTCCACTTGCCAGACTTCCAGGAAGCTTACTCCCTTCCCGGGGTGGTGGGGAGGCTCTTCCCCCATCGAACTGTCCAATAACCTCAGGGATTTACTCAACTTGAAGAGGCTAGTCCTGATCCCAAATACCTCGACAAGAATCATCTGGAATTTCGTATTGCTTTCGTAGTTGGCTCTGCTGTCGTTTAACTATTATTGCTTTCCGTTGTTAAAAACTGAGCCCGTACCCTGTGGTCGGTCAGTGTGCACTGCCTTCGGCTCACTTTGTCGGTCTAAATAGACCTCACTCGGGCTCAGCGTGTCAGGATGGGCGCGCCCTGCCCCGCTCCTAGGCTTAGCCCCAGGCTGGGCCAAGATTAGCTCCCAGACCCCAAGTGCCTACACCCACCCCGTGACCACACAAGTCCCAGCACCACACCCTGCTCATCAGCCAGCCCTACCCTTTTGTGGTGTTTAATGACAGGGTGCTGCTGAGATCCATTAGGACCCCTCCCTCCCACTTCAGTGTAGACAGCTTTCACTCCAGAGTGCCCCGGGGGATACCCCTGAAACTACCCTCGGGGAACATCCCCTGGGAGCACCTACACCCTGCTCTGCTCAGTACCCTTCTCATCCCCTCTCCCCTGGTCCTGCCTGCTCAGCAAACCACTTACTGATGAATCCTCAGCATCTGCCCCTGGAGGGGGACCTCAGACACCCCTCACACTGATATTCTCTTTACCTGCAGCTTCCTTGATGGGATAGTTTCTGACACACAGCACCTACGGCCAAGGCCTCCTTCCCTTTCATCCCAGGAAGTTCTGGGTCCCCCGTTTGGGTTAGCCCACCTCCCCAGCTGGCCCAGAGGAATTAGGAAGAGCAGTTCCGTCCAGCACATGTACACAAGCGCTTCTTTATTTCCTTGCCCTGGAGCCACAGGGCCACTTGCCCTCCATTACCAAGAAGGGCCACTGGAATGATTCTTTCTGAGACAAAGACAATTTTCTCCCGAATAACTGGAATTTTCCTAGATAGAAACTGTGGGACACTTATAAATAGAAGTTCATTTCAGATTTTTAAAAAAATAGAATTCCATTCCAAGCGTTGCCTAGCTGCGCCTATCTCCCTGTTTCTGCCTCAGCTCCTCTGTTCTTTCTGGAAACCCAGGGGTTCCCACCACTCCTGGCTTATGGTGGTCATTTAATCCACATTGGTTGAATGAATGAAAGAATCATCAACTCCTGAATAAAACTGAATATCAGTGAATGAGGACAAGAGTTTGCGAACAAAGGGATTAAGAGGAAATTATCCAATAATCTTATTAAAGCCTGACTATGTATGTGTTTATATACATGTAATTTTATGCATTTCTTCTTTTTAATTTAAAAAAGAGCCCCTTCTTTTTATTTTGGAGCTTTAAAAAAGATTTCAGACATTCAAAATGGTATAAAATTAATATAATAGGGGCACCTGGGTGGCTCAGTCAGTTAAGTGACCGTCTTCTGTTCCAGTCATGATCCCAGGGTCCTCAGATTGAGCCCTGCATCGGGCTGCTTGCTCAGCGGGGAGCCTGCTTCTCCCTCTCCCTCTGCTTGCCTCTCTGCCTACTTGTGCTCTCTCTCTATCAAATAAAGAAATAAAATCTTTAAAAATCTTTAAATATATATATATATGATAAACTCCAGGAAACCCACCATAGAGTTTAAGAAAGAAACCCCAACTGGAGTAGTTGAAACCACCTGTGCACCCCTTCCCCCTTTCCTTCCCACCGGAACTAACCATGGTTCTAAAGGTAAGGAAACTTCCACAGTCTTCCGAGGGATAGCACAGCACACCACAGGATCTCGCCCCTCCCCCTCCAATCACAGGTGATTAAACAAAAGTGAGCCCCTGACGCTCCTGGGCCAATAAGCTGCTGCTCCTCAGGAATGTGCGACTAGGGTCTGAGTTAATTTGCTGTGATGCACAAAACTGACAGGTTATGCTAATTTAGGGCTTAGCCTTTTTTTGGGTGTGGCCATGATGAGCAAGAACAGCAAGAAGGGATAAAATAGGCAAAGCACTTGCACCTGAGAAAGAGGGGGAAGGAGGAGGGGAGGAAAGGTCAAGGGAAGGGGGCGCGGGAAGGGGGAGAGGAAGTGACTTTGACCTTATTTCCAAATAGTTTTCCACTTCACTGTCCCACCCTAAGGCCTCCTGGCTTTTCTGACTTTTAATTTGTGAGAGTCCTTTATAAAACTTTCCAATGTTCTCCATTTTACTTGGATGGGTTCTATTACTTTAAACTAAATAATTCTTAAGATAAGCTTTCCCTACCAAAAAAAAAAAAAAAGAAATTTTATTCCCTTATTATGAGTGGACAAAATTCCTAGAATTCTAGAATTTGATTCATTTGACAGATAATTATTGAGCATCTGCTAAGTGCCAGACTTTGGTACAAATCTTTGGTTCAGCTTTCTAGCCAAGATGACCAACCAGCTCGGGTTTGGGGGACTTTCCCATTTCCCTGTATCCTGAGACCCAACTCAGTGTAGGCAAATGGGGCCTTGGGTTATCCTGTTTCCACCCAAAGTAGAAACCCTCCTACAACAAACACTTGTTGTCTTCTAGCCGCTGATATCATACAAACATTTGCCTAGACTAACAGGAAATTCTTTGTACTGAGTTTGATTCCATCTTCGTATAGTTTCTACTCCCATATTCTGCTTCCAGTTCTTCTCACAAAACATATTTTCGTCCATTGTTAAAATGTATTCCTTTCTGACCAGCCATGTGCTATAATTTAAACCTGGAGTGGTTATCCATTGTCGACCCAGAGAAGGCACAAATTGAGTCCTTCCCAGCTCCAACAATCCCTCCAAGGCTGTGCTTACACCATTCTCTTCCTTGGGAGGAACTTCTGGGAACCCCTTTCTCAAGCCAAGTGATCCCAAGGGGCTACCGATACGCATGACCCTGACTTCTTCATCCATCACCAAACACACCCATGGAACCTCTGGCACCTAAGACAAGTGGGGGAGATGGGTCCTGAATTCCAGTAAATATACAACCTTGTGAGGGTTCCATTCTATGAGAGATGGCTCAAACGCTAACGGGCATGGGAGAGAAGGGGGATGACACGTAGCTGTAAGAATCCATAGTTACTTTAGATGAAAGCGCTGTCTGAAAAACATGGGCATCATTAATGTGTTCCTGGGCATTATCATACTAACAGGTGTATTCATCAGCTTTCCAACTGGGACTGGAGTCCCTGAGGAAATGGGATGGAAGCCTGCTCTGCCTCCCATCTTCCTCATCTCAGGTTATGACCTCTCCATCCTTTGTGGGTCTCATCCATCGCTGCACATTGGAATAGCCCAGAGAGCTTTAAAAATTGACGCCTGGGGGCACCTGGGTAGCTTAGTTGGTTGAACTACCAGCTCTTGATTTGGACTTAGGTCATGATCTTGGGGTCAAGGGTTGAAGTCAGGTTGAAGCCTCCAAGCTCAGTTGGGAGTCTGCTCAAGCATTCTCTCTCTTCCTCTGCCGCTCCCTCTGCTCATGCTTTCTGTCTCTGAAATAAATAAATAGATAAACCTTAAAAAACATTGGACACCTGGTCTCACCTCAGAGTTTCTAGTTAGTTGGTGTGTGGTGTGGTGTAGAGGTCAGATTTCTGAAAATCTCCCAAGTGATCTAATGCGCAGAGGATGGACACTCAAGCCAAGACCTCCTTGACCTCTCCTCTTTTCATGCCCACGTCCAATCCAGTAGAAGTGCTGCTGGCTCTACTTTCCAAGGAAACACCTCTCCACCAGTTCTCCCTCCCTGACTGCCCACCAGCTCCCAGCCCTGAGTTTGTCAGTGGCCCCCTAACTACTGGCAGCTGCCCACCTGCAGTTGGCTTTCAGCCTGACCATCAGAGAGGTGTATAAGCCTAGCCTAGGTGACAGCCCCCTTTGTTTTAAATTCCTCTGTACCTCGTAGGGTGTGTGTGTGTGGGGGGGAGTCTTTATCTAGCTGATAGGGCCATAGATGGTCAGATTCTTGGTTATCTCTTTGACCTCCTCTCCTGCCATTCTCCCCCATCCCCCTCCTGGGCCTTCAACCCCCGATGTTTCCAGAACACACTCAAATGTTTTTGCACCTAGAAACCTCTGCCTGAACTGCCTTTTCAGGTGATTGTATGACCTCCTCCCTAATTTAGCCAGATCTCTGCTGGAATAGCACATGGCTGGTCAGAAAGGAATACATTTTAACAATGGGCAAAAGTATGTCTTATGAGAAGAACTGGAAGCAGAATATGGCAGTAGAAACTATATGAAAATGGAATCAAACTCAGCACAAAGAATTTTCTGTTAGTCTAGGCAAATGTTTGTACGATGTCAGCTGCTAGAAGGCAACAAGGGTTTGTTGTGGGAGGGTTTCTACTTTAGGTGGAAATAGGATAACCCAGGGCCCCATTTGCCTACACTGAGGTGGGTCTGGATTGGCACCCTCACCAAGGCCTTCTCAGAGTACCCCGTCTAACATCACACCCCCCAGGCCCTCTATGCTCCTCTACTCCCTCCCTACGCCATTATCATCCTTTGGTTTTCTTCTTAGCATTTATCACCTATCACCTATTTTTATTTGTTTAATCTCTTCCCCATCCCCATTAGAATGAGAGCTCCAGGGAGCACATTTTACTCTCTGCTCTCCCTTCTGCTCTATCTGTACCACTTAGAACAGTAGAAGTTGCGCAATACACGCTATGAGAAAGAACGAAGACAGGTACATTTTAGTGGGAGAGGAAAGGTCTGGTGTTGCCAAAGTAGAGCAAGTCAATGCAGTGTCCCTTTCTTCTGCCCCTTACTGGCTAAGCGACCCTGAACAAGTTACGTCACTCTCTGAACCTCAATGTCCTCATCTGTCCGTGGTAATACTAACAGTACCTATGGCCTCAAAAAGTTGTTGGATTGCATGGAGTCCTATATGAATAGCAGAGCAAAGTGCCTACAAGTGGGAGAATTGCCCAAGAAATTGTAGCTATGATTATGTATAGTATGAGCAGGGCTGAGAAGGGAAGCCAAAGCCCAGAGCCCCAGATGCTCTGGAAAAAGATGATCTTTCTGTGGGAGGGAGGGGAGGGCATCTTGGGAAAAGCAGAGAGTCATGTCTTTGCTCTGAAAACCTGTTTTTTTTATGCCTCTAGACCTCACAGGGTTTTTTTGAGGATCAAAAGAAATATTGTATACCATTCTTTGAAACATACACATTTGAAAAGAACCACAGAGAGAAATACTGTATACACTACTTTTCAAACCATAAATTGCTACATAAAGGCCCTTATTATGATCTCCCAACTTTGTCCAAGGCTATCTATATAAACACATGCTTGTCTTGTCCTTCTCCTCTGAGGCCTATCCTCCAGGGACTGGCATTCTTAGGGACTGGCCAAGCGCGAACATGGCTAGTTAACTGCACCCGTCTCTGCTCAAAGGCTCTGTTTTCCTCCCTGGATTTATTTTGTATTTTAGTCTGTTTTAATATGGGCTCTTAGCAAAACACATGTACTTTTTATTATTCTACTTTATCATATTATAATTTCTTTAGGAAACATTATTTGATTTTGAAAAATAGCAAGTCTTCCTAATGTACACATGATCCTTATCTTTGTTGATATAACCCCTTTGTTCATTGTGCTTAAAAATATGTACATAAGTTATATATACATATTATATATAATAAGACATCTAATTTGTGAAGTGTATTATTTATACTTAGTCTCACTTCTGCTTCTCTAATCCTTTCCTTATTCTAATCTCGACAGCTCAGTCATGTATAAGTCTTAGGAATACTTTTCCTTTATTTGCCATTATTCGTGAATTCATTCAATCATTTAGTTACTTAACAAATATGAGTGGAGTGCTGATTATGTGCTACTGCTGTATTGGGGGTAATGCAGTGAAACAAACAGATTTAAAACTAAGAACTATGGGAAGGGGAATAAAACAGGGAGGAGGATAAGGGATTTGACTGTAAAGGGTTTCAACATACCTAGGGATGGCCAGGGAGGGCTGACTGAGAGAGTAACATTTTTGTTAGAATTAAGGGAGTTAGGAGACAGTTCTAGTATCTTGCAGAATAATGCTCCAGGAAGAGGGAATGATAAGTGCAAAGGCCCCAAGGAATGAGTCAAGTCAGAGAAGGACCAAAGAAGCAGAATGAGGAGGGAGTGGTAAGAGATGGGGTCATGCACGGGTCTGATCTCACAATAGGTGAATTCTGGATATATGTGAAGACTAGCCCCTTAGTATTATTTAGGAATTGCTAGTGAGATCACTAGCTGGCAATGTGACTTCATTGGTATGACATCAATTAACTTCAAT
>CM052807.1:26064053-26104469 GCA_028533885.1 Nasua narica | reverse complement strand
AAGGAAACAAAAATATTCTGCACTGTCTCTCTAAAAGTTCTACTTGTTAAATTTGAAAGTTCTACTTGGTCAAATTTGAAAGTGGCATTTTATAGAGTCATTGACCTAAATAGGCAACCTAAATTATGCCATCTGCTACAGGAGTGGAGTTTACATAACACCGTGGTAGAGGGGAGAGCTGGAAGCCATTTAAGATTGTCCATCAACACCACTGCCTTCCTGGGACTGCGTCCCCCAGGACACCACATGCCATGCTCTTCATGGTCATTTTAAATACCCTTTGTGACTGGTCTGGTACTCCTCCCACATGAATAGTTTTCCTGTTTTCTTTTACAGTTCTTCGGAATAGGATTGCTTCTTTCCCCCTAACAATGAATATACAACCTCATCTTGGGGCTCTTTCCCGTATTGCATACAGTAGATGCTGTTATGCTTCGTGTTCTTATTATTTTAAATACCTAAAAACAGAATAAAGAGATCTAATGATTGTAAATACACGGCCATAAAACTATCCATGATCCTGAATGTGGGTAACGGTAATTCTACAAATTATGAAATTGATCACATGTCACTAAATCTTGTCAACGTTTTTTTTTTTAAGATTTTTATTTACTTATTTGACAGAGAGAGAGAGAGGTCACAAGTAGGCAGAGAGGCAGGCAGAGAGGAGGAAGCAGGCTCCCTGCTGATGCATGGCTCCATCCCAGGACCCTGAGATCATGATCTAGCCGAAGGCAGAGACTTTAACCCACTGAGCCACCCAGGTGCCCTTCTTGTCAACTTTCCGAAACTCCTTACATTTCACCTCAGCATGCTCCTTGAATAGAATCAGGACATTCTGAAAATCCAGATCAAACAACTTTCATTTCCTGACTCAAATCCAACTGAGCCCACTCTCCCTCTTCTCCAGAGAATGGAAGATGAAATAGTCAAACTGCCCTAAAACTTACTTGGTTTTAAGAGGTTTGGGACAGAAAAAAAAAACCCAAAAAACAGCAATCCTTTTTTTTTTTCTTTTCAGTTTTGCTTTGCCCTCTTCATATTCTTTTATTCTTGGTTTTGCTTATGGCAAACAAGCAACGCCTGAGAAAAGGCAGCCACCCACAACCCTCCCTCTTCTGCCCCCGCCCCATGTGAGGTGGGGTCTAGGAGGGGGACCCAGAGTGCTCCTCCCCAATCCCAGTTCATTGCTTGATAATTTTTGAACTTGGCCGAATCACATAAAGTCTCTGAAGCCCAATTTCTTTTTTCATAATATAACTTTGTTCCTCCCTCTCACTGGGCTACTGTACAGCCAGGGAGACCAGTGTCCCCAGCAGAGAGAGGACTGCCCTTCGAGAGCCTGTCCCAATGACCACATCTCTGTTACATTACACCCACCTCTAGAGTATCTTCTTATCTTGCTTTCAGTCTCCAAACACCTTGTCATGCTTCAAGAAATAGTATCACCTCTTTGTGAAGGCTCTGTGCAAACTACAAAGAGAAATAGTGTAGGGTAGTTAACACCATATTGGATTTTTTTTTAAACTCTTCCTTGAATTACATTAATTTTTCACCATTATCATCTCCCATTTTCCAAAACTTATAAAAATGTTCAGTATTACTTGGCAAAGAACTACTGCTTACTAATTACGTTGAAAATTTTTTTCTAGGGCGCCTGGGTGACTCAGTGGGTAAAAGCCTCTGCCTTCAGCTCAGGTCTTGATCTCAGGTGCTGGGATCAAGCAAGTCAGGCTTTCTGCTCAGCAGGGAGCCTGCTTCCCCCCCCACCCCCACCTGCCTGCCTCTCTGCCTACTTGTGATCTCTCTCTCTCTGTCAAACAAACAAAATCTTAAAAAACTTTTTTTTTCTGTCAAACACCACACTAACATCTGCCTGTTGCTACCATGATCACATTGTAAATACAATTTTAAAACTCGCAGAATAATCAAAGGTATAAATAAAATAGCATCTGTACATGGTCAGATGTTTTAGCAGGCTAAGAAGTGGATCACATCCTAGGGGTGGCAGTATATAGTTTGGGAATTTGCTCTATCTTAATTGCACATTGGTCCTGTAATACTAGGGAATTTTCTAGACAAAAATCTCCTAGTTATCAAATTCTTCAATCTATTCCTTACCATTACCCATATTTATAAACTTCATTGTCTGTACATAGAGAATATGGTGACAGAAAGCACTTGGGACAAGACCTATGCTGACACAGGAAAATAACCAACTTTAGGCATTTAACTTGGAAAGAGGATTGAACACACTTAGATAACTGTCTCTTTTTTTTAAGATTTTATTTATTTGTTTGACAGAGAGAGAGAGATCACAAGTAGGCAGAGAGGCAGGCAGAGAGAGAGAGAGAGAGGAGGAAGCAAGAGGAGAGAGCTCCCTCCCGACTCGGGGCTCGATCCCAGGACCCTGAGATCATGACCTGAGCTGAAAGCAGGAGGCTTAACCCACTGAGCCACCCAGGCGCCCCTATAACTGTCTTAAACATTAAGAAAGTTTGTTTGGGTTCCGGTTTTGTTTTTTATTTTTATTTATTTATTTATTTTAAAAGATTTTATTCATTCATTTGACAGAGAGAAAGAGAGAGAACAGGAACACAGCAGAAGGATTAGGAGAGAGAGGAGCAGGCTTCCCGCTGAGCAGAGAGCCCCATGTGGGGCTGGATCACAGGACCCCGGGATCATGACCTAAGCCGAAGGCAGACGCTTAACTACTGAGCCACCCAGGTGCCCCCGGGTTTTGTTTTTTAAAATGTCATTCTGTCCCGCTGCAAACTCAAAAATCCTCCCGTAGAGCATTTTTATGAGGCAGAAAAACAAGAGCAGACCTGAATGACTGCTTCCTCTCAGCACCCTGCCCTTTCTCTTTTCCTCTGTCTTCAAAATTCAAGGTGCTCTGAGGCATAGAACATTCAGCTTTTTTAAGGTCTTTTTCTTTTTCTTTTTTTAGAGAGAGAGAGAGAGCATGAGAGGGGAGAAGGTCAGAGGGAGAAGCAGACTCCCCGTGGAGCTGGAAGCCTGATGCGGGGCTCGATCCCAGGACCCTGAGATCATGACCTGAGCCGAAGGGAGAGGCTTAAACCCACTGAGCCACCCAGGCGCCCCTGCTGACACATTTTGAGTTGACTTATATATGAGCTGATCCCTGTTCTAGAAGTTTTACCAACTGTCAGTTGTGTAAGGTGAGATTTTCACGGCGAAAGATTTCATAGGATACAGCACTCCTACAAGATATGCTGGACACGATATGGCTTTTAGACACGTAGCTGGGCTGTTTTCTTAATAGTTCCTCACAGAAGGTAGGCTTAACTTCCAGGTGGAGAGAATGGAGATGCAAAGACACACCACTCAGTACATTCACAAGTACTTTTTCTCAAAGAAATTCTTCGTTTAGATAACAATACATCAGCCACCATCTTATGCTTATGAATGCCCAAACTACCCAGTTAAAGCACATGTTGAGAGAAAACACTGACGAATCACTTACTTTGGTATCTTGTCACTCAAGATACTTTGGTATCTTGTCACTGTGTGAAAGCCCTTTCTTCCACCTACAGAGGATCTCAGGCTATTTTTATGGTTTCTGAAGCCATTTGTTCTAACCTGTACTCACTGCTCCTTAGAATACAGATGTTAATTACCTTTTTAACATTTCCCTGCTCCTTGCTCTGAGCCTCTAATACCCCCAAGCATTTATTAGTTTCTCAACACCCAGGCCTTTTCTCTGGTTTTCCACAAGCAGCAAAACTTGGGACTCTGCTCTCCCAAAATTATCTTTAGTTAGAGGGATACCGATTTGCCCTTTAGGGAGAAGTACGGAAATGACACTGCCCTTAAATCTCAACTAACGCGGACCTTTTCCCTCTAAGTTGAATAAAGTCATCTGAATTCTAACCACCTTAAACCCGTCTTTAACAGGATGAGTTGAAACACGTCAGAGAGGTTCCTTCCTCACCCAAAGTCTGTCCAGTTCTTCCTTTGGAAACTACGGGTTCCCTCCCTGGCTGGTACGTCCGTCCATGGCTGGGTTCGCTCCCATGCTGAGGCCATCCTCCAGTGAAGTGTGGCACTTTATTATGGTTTGTTTTCATCTGTGGATCCTATTATCTTTTTTCTCAGATTATAAATCCCCTAAGGGGCCCTAAATGGATTCTGCTGTAGTTACTGG
The DNA here is from genome assembly GCA_028533885.1 of Nasua narica. Classification (NCBI taxonomy): domain Eukaryota; kingdom Metazoa; phylum Chordata; class Mammalia; order Carnivora; family Procyonidae; genus Nasua; species Nasua narica. Next base: position 26,100,301 of record CM052807.1, on the reverse strand, counting down.
TTTGAATTGTCTTTGTCCTTGTTTCTTGTTTAAGGGTCAGGAAATTGCTATTGTAGTGAATGAAATGCGGTTTCTAAAGGGACGCTGAGAGCAAATAGAAACCCCATTTAGAATGCAAACATCACTCTAAATGGATGTTGAGGATGACTCCGCCTTGCCCCTGCAAAGTAACTCATTTCAATAGAAATTAAGAATTTGTAATTTGATAATTCTTACAGACCTTTTTGCTAATTATAATTCCTCATTGTACTATATTAGCAAAAGCTGCAGAGGGAGGGTTATCTCACAGTTGCAAAGAATGGACTTTTGCTCAGTTGCAGGAGTTCTTGAATTTTATTACTTTACTTACTCCTGGCAGGTGATAATTGAACTAAAAAAAGGGTAAGTCAGAAAACAGTAGAAAAAGAAGAGAGCACAGCACCAGGCAAAAGATTTTCAACAACCATTTGCCGAATAAATGAATGAAAAGGAGAAAAGAATGAATGAAAAGAAAATTTTTAAGGGAGAGTCATCGTGGGCAGGATCTCAGAATTTCTGGGATCAAAATCAATTAGAAACATTCAGGCCATCCCATTCTGAGCCTGAGTATGATGTTGCCATGAGGAAAACATGTGTTTCTTCTTTGAATAAAATTCTGGAGAATAAAAAAGGGGGGGAGGGAGATAAATGTGAAGAGAAGCTGAATGGGATGAGCGGAAGATAAAAGCAAAGAAGGAAACACAGACTAGAGCCCCTTACGAAGAAAGCTAACAGAAATCACACAAATTCCCTCCCTCCTCTGTCCTCTCTTCTAATTCCCTTTCCTTCCTTCTAGTATTTATACTCAGAATTCCAAAGGGAGATTTAAGAGCAATTTGGAAACATGTTAAGTAAGGGAACACCAGGTGGCAAATAGCAATTTAATTCTCCTTGCCAGCAGAGCTAAAGACTTAGAATGCTTTTTATTAGCAAAGCTGGGCGGGAGGAGGACAGGAGGGAGCGGGAAGGAGGAAAAAGCCATTAAAGTCTTTCTCGACAAAGGCAGCACAGCAATGGATCGGCTCTTTTAAGAAATCTTTTAATACGTGCATGAATTCTCTTTTTCATCTTACCGCCTGCTAGAAAATTAGTTGTAGAGGCATTTCAGACGTGTTCTCTGGAGCAAATATTTACACAGGAGTTGTGTGCTGACACTGTGTGGCTTTGGGTTTCAGGGAGCAGGCTGGTGCCTCTCGGGACATGTAAGCACAGAAGGCAGGCGCAGCCACACCCGGGAAAAGCTGGCTGATTTCAGAGAGCCCTGTCTGCCCTCCACAACAAGTCAAGTGTGGCGCTTTTTGTTTTGAAAACAGGATAAGGGGTTGGCTGATGAAGTCTTTCTTGTATTATTGTCCTATTTGGTTTTTCTCCGATGGGGAAATTGGGTTTTCCGAGACCCTAAACACACGCTTTACGGATAGTGATAAATACATAGCATTAAGGAGAAACTAGAATAACCTGCCATTGACATTGTAGCTCTTTGGGCTGCTGCTGCTGCTGCTTCTTCTTCTTTAAGATTTTATTTACTTGACAGAGAGAGAGAGAGAGAGAGAGAGATCACAAGGCAGAGAGGCAGGCAGAGAGGGGGAGGCAGGTTCCCCACTGAACAGAGAGCCCAATGCGGGGCTTGATCCCGGGACCCTGAGATCATGACCTGAGCTGAAGGCAGAGGCTTTAACACACTGAGCCACCCAGATGCCCCCGTTCTTTGGGCTTCTATACCCGTTAACACCTTTGGCCTTTCGGCCCCTTGTCTACTTTGGAGGCCCAAGGCCAAGGATTGGGGAGTCCTGAGGCTCCCGAACTGAATAAGGATGGATCCTTATCATTGAACCATAAGAATGGTTCCCCCTTTTCCCCTTTTTTTCCTTTAAGTTATGGACTCTTCTTTTGTGTGAAGATCAGTAAGTGTCAATCGAAGAAGCAGGTAGAAAATTTCTCCCTCCAAGGGAACTGAATATCCCATAATGTGCAGCTGCAATGAGGTGAGCTTCATAGGGCTTGGAGGGCGGGCACTTTGGCGCCCCGTCTGACCAGACCCCCGCTCACGAAACAGGGAGTGCCCATCGTGGTTCTCAGACGAATGCAGCAACGCTGGCTGGGCTTTCTGTCTCCCATTCTGCCTGGGCCGACAGATGGGCTGGTATTGCTGTGGTGATGGGGGCGGGTTGGGGGGACGACACACTCCTCAGGTCTGAGGACACAGTGTGTGCGGGCGCTCGTGCTGCTCGCCTCCATATGTGGGCGCAGGCAGAGCCGGTCCTATCAGAAGTTAGGGTCACAGACTCTAGGTCCCAAGGTCTCACACTATTTGGAATTTTCCTTGTAAAAACACGTGATAAACTAATAGAGCATCGTATGTTAAGTGTACTGGCAGAGAGTAAATAAAAACAAAATAAAACGAAACAAAAAGTGATGCTGTGGTAAACAGTAGTAAGACTGATTTGAAATGTTTTCAAAATCTTCTCTCGTGAGGAATGGTTCCTTCTCTTTGTTCTTGTTTTTGTTTGTTTGTTTGTTTGTATAAGGTTAAAGGCTGGGGCCTAAGAATCAGATTGGGATCAAATCCTGCGCCAATGGTCTCAGTTTGCTCCTCTGTGAGAGGGGTTAGTAATAGTACTTAAGTCAGGTATCCCGATCGTCATGAAGACTAAATGAGTTAGTGCATATAATAAAGGACTTCGACGTTTGTCTCCTCGTAATAAGCATCAAACAAATTTAACATTAATCTGTTATTAAATAGATTGAATAATGATATTAACCATTTTAACCGATGTGAAGTTTAAACCTCTTTCTCTGCAGCGTCCTACTGCACTCTGTTGAGGAAGGTCCACAGCTAGAAATTATTCTCCATTTCCCCAGAGATTTGTTCTCAAGGCCTCAGTGTGTTTCACGAAAGTTCTAAACTAGAAGGCACTTTTGCATTTTGTTGGGTTGGCCCAGAGGTCTAGATTCACATTATACCATGACTTTCCAAAGCTGCAACAGCTGGCCCTTCTTGTCAGTTGCCCAAGGACCTGGTCCCCACATGCAAACCAAACACAGAATTAGGTTATCTGTATGAAATTTACCTGAAAAACTGTTTCCCATCCTTGGGAATTTGCCTTTGGAAAAGCACTCTTTTCTACTTTCCCTGAATACTAGGTCTTGGATCTATGACTTATCCATAAGGGGAGCATACAAACCCCGGCTTTCCTTCATTTAGTTATCTATTGTATGTTTATGGAGAACTTAGCATGTCATTGGCTAGGAACTGGATGTCAAATATGAACAAGACACAATCAGTATTGAGGAATTTAGTTAGGGGAACTGTATGGACATCCAAATATGGTGATGTGAGCTGTAAGCCAGATCTGGAGAGGCTGAATAGGCTTCACTGAGTGGGTGATATTATTTCTTGAAGGGTGAATAGGAGCTTGCCAAGATGAAAACAGGAGAGAAAGCCCTTCTAGAAAAATGGTATATCATGTGCAGTCAGCAAAGGCCCTTGGTTATAGAGCGGATGGGTGAGAAACCTGGGGTGACTGGGGCATGGGATTCTCTCTTTTCAGCTGTGTAGGTGCACCTGCCAAGACATACTCTTCAGGGCAGATTAGTCAGTGAGAGCCGTGATTACCTCCAACTCTGGTGCTCAGCCCCACAGGGAGGCTGCTAACTCATTTCCAAAAGAATCACCAAAGATCAGGCCTCAGAAGCTTGTGAAATGAGTCTCCTGAGCGAAGGGTCAGGGCAGAACTCCACAGAGCCAGAAGGGATGGTGAGCCCGAGGGGCGAGGCTTGCAGGATCCCCTCATGGAAAGGCCCAGGATGGTGCAGATGCAAGTAAACAAGGAGCTTTGGGGGTGGAGAGGTGCAGGCTTGGGATTGTGAAGTGCCTTTTATGTCTTTCCAAGGTGTTGACTTTTGTTTTTTCCTGCAGCCGAAGGTGAACTGGTAGACTGTCTTTACACCTTTGCAGTGTGGAGTTGGTTTAGGGAGGAAAGGGGCCAAGAGAGGAATTCATGTTTAGTTAGGACGCCCTTTCAAGGCTTCCGGGGCCCCTGCTGAGGTCTGAAGGAAGGCTAGTATTGAAGAGGGAGAGGAGGGATAGATAGAATCTGGAGGCATTTCTGGACTGGAGATGGCAGGATCCTGCGACATTGGATGAAGGTGAGGAAGGAGGAACAGTTTTGAGGAGACAAGAGTGCTTGAGGGGAATCTGGCTGAAGTCGGACGATGTGGGAAGCCAGGATCTAAGTGTTGAGCCTGGAATAGTGGCAAGCAGCAACACAGAGCTGAGGTTTCCCCTGGCAGCGAGCTGACCATTTCACAGGGGTTAGTGCACTCGACCCTTACTGCACCCCTGCAAGGGGCATGTGACGCCTCCCAATTGAGCCAGGGGAACCGAGGCGCAGGGAGGTGAAGGAGCTGCCCGTGTTTGTACAACTGTACTGGCCAAGCTCAGTCTGGGACCCATGGTCACCCTGCTCTTCACCTTTGTTCCTGCTTCTCAGAATATTGAGAGGTAATCTCAGTATGAAAGTTTGAATTAGGGACACCTGGGTGGTTTAGTCTGTTAAGTGTCTGCCTTTGGCTCAGGTCATGATCCCAGGGCCCTGGGATCGAGCACCCCATTGGGCTCTCTGCTCAGCCGGGAGCCTGCTTCTCCTTCTACCTGCCGCTCCCCCTGCTTGTGCTCTCTCTAGCTCTCTTTCTCTCTCAAATAAATAAATAACATCTTTAGGGAAAAAAAAAAAAGAAGAAAGTTTGAATTATTCCCAGATTTCAGAGAGCAGCTTGAGGAGATCCACTAGGGCCTATTTGCATGAGTGGCCGAGGAGTCCTAGGCAAATAACTCATTGGAGGGAAGACACTGAGAGAAAAAGGGCCCTGGCAACAGAGGACATGCTCCTGATGGCCAGCCCACACTTCCCCAGGGACGTGTGCTGGCGCATTGAGTACAGCAGGTGGAAAAATGAAAGGCCTGTTTCACACGTCTCCTTAGGACACAGTAAAACAGGCCAGTGAAGGTGGTCTCAGGAGAACTGGAGGCCTGAGGCCCCAGGTGGATAAGAGGTTGTGTAGCCCTTGTCAGAGCGTTGGTGGACTTAGCCATCATCCAAGATGGCTACAGAGGCTAGAGGGAGGAAAATGACATCTCTGTGGCAGCCTCAAACAGATCCATGTCACTCCTGGGGGCTTCTCTGAACCCTGGAGAATAATCTACAAAAGGCTGAGGTTCTCACAACTTGGCCAGTGGTCAGAGTCATGAGCAGTGTTTTGCTCTCTTAACCGAATTTTCCTCTCACGCAAGAGCACAGAGCAGAGGTATGTGATAAAGAACCATAATAGCCAACCCCAGTTGAATGTTCACTTCGTCCCAGGTGTAGCACTAAGTGTTGACCTATATTCTCTTATTTAACCTCCAAAATAATATTGAGAGGTAAATGTTATTATTGCTATTATTGCCCCATCCTACACATGAATGATGGGATCAGAAGAGACGTCCCTGAGTTCCATCCTGAGTTAAAAGTTTATGAAAGTTTATGAACCGAGGATCCTATAAGCCTATTGCAAGCATCATTTTTTTCATACTGAATCAAAAAGTCCAATTTGAATACACTTTACACAAATCCTAAGGGTACTTTGAAGACATCTTCTTCTTTAATTTGAAGTTTGTTTTCTCAGCTGACTGGATTTGTCTCCAGCACCCTGGAGGTGTGAAATGAGATCACCATCTGATCAGCATCTCGAAACATTTTGGCTAATTTAAAAAATAGAGATCTTGAATGTGCTCTCTGAATTATGTTTGACCATTTGAGCATGCTGCGTGAAAACCCCGGGTAGGCAGCCTGTTCTGCAATTTGTTTTTGAAACAAGCTTTTCAGTCTCACGGGCTGAGAGGATTCTGTTTAAAGGGTGTACACTGTGAATCACAGTTTCAAAGGAAGACGACAAATACAAATCTCAGCCAAGCAATTTGTAAAACTGGATTGCTGACAGAAATCCAGGAAGCAGCAGAAAAACAACCCAACACAAAAACATTGTCAAGTGCCTGGATGTAATCTGAAGTAACGAAGTGGAATGAGCCCAGGATGACACGATGACACAAGGGAGAAGAGATTGAACAGGCTGTCTGATCTGAGCCCCAAGAACATTCCACAAACCCAGGGTGGCGGGCTCTCCTGCCTTTGGTATGTATACAAGCTGCCTTCCTTCGCCTGCTCCTGATGTGTGTCCAGGACAGGGACAGGGAACAATGTTTCCTCCATTAGATTCAGATGCTTTATTACATTCATTAAGCTCAAGCAATACAAAGCTCTTCAGTGATTACTTTTATCCTCATCATATCTAACACTGAGCGCTCTACTTTCAAAATGGATCAGGGTCTGTCTGGTCCTCAATCGAATGTAAGTTTCACGAAGGCAGGGATTTTCACTTATTCTGTTCACTGATTATTATTCTGTTCACTGTATTATTCACAGTACCTAGAAGAGTGCCTGACACAGAGCAGATGTTCCTTAATGTTTGCTGAATGAATGGATGGATGAACAACCGTGTGCTTGTACTTGGGCAGTAAAGTCCAAGTGCTTTACTGATGCACTTCATCTTCATCACAATCCTGTGATGTGGGCATTTATTATTATTCCTATATTACAGATGAGCCAACAGAGTCCCACAGAAGTTAATTAACTTGTGCATGATCATGGCAGACAAAGGCAGAATCAACCCTAGGCAATCTGACTCCAGAATCTACCTCTCCCTACTGTCATTCTTTCATGCCTATTTCCACTGTTAGTTTTTCCTTAGTCTCACCACATTTACTTCCCTATAATGTTCTTCTAACACATCAACCTAGTTTATCAGACTTCTTTACACGGAAGAGAAAATTTTTATTTAGTTCTTCGTAAACCACACATTATACCACATTCTTAGGGCTTATGCCAAAGGGCTTTGAATTCATTTACATGCAGAAAACAATTAAAATGGGAAAATAGAAATATTACCTAAGGGAGGATCCTAAATTTATATTTTTCTTTTAAGGACAACCTACGCTATTATGATTTTTAAAGAAAAATGTGTTTATACTCAATTTTTTTCTGTGGCACAGTATGAAAATCGTTTTTTAGAAGTAAGTAATATGACACAGAATTACTCAGGCCATAAAATTCTAAATCTAAGTTTTTAATCTTTAATTTTTATGTAGCCTTCTTAATTCTTCAGGGCAATTTTATCTCTCTAAAGCAATCAGATATGTGTAAATGATACTGTGTTTAGAGAGGTACAGACTTACCACTCAACAAATAAACACATGTTAGGTAACTACAAATTGCAGCCTGTGCTGAGCTATCTTTTTTTTTCGTAAGACTTCTTTTAAATTGGATATGTCTAAGTGTTCTTGCTCAGGCAAAGGAAAATTGAGGGCAACTTCTGGTTTGTCACTGTATTTTGTGGAGTTTCCTTAAGGAATTTTTTCAGTTCAATTTTGAACATGCTAATTTACAGCATTGAAGCTCCCTATGTGATAAAGTTCTACCCTCCACCTTTTCTATCTGATTTCCTGCCATCTCCTACCCCTCATGCCCTCCATGAGGGCATGTTGAAATCATGTTCTAGCTATCATCACTCCCACAGATTAGTCAGTCGTTGCAAAGTCCCCTTTGGCAAGAGGAGGTAGTAGAATTTTGTTGAGTGTGTGATCATCTCCCTTTTGTTTTGGGGGTCTTCAGACTATAATTTAGCAGCATGTAAAGAAGGACATAAAGAAGGACAGTAATTTTTACAAGTTACACCAATTCCTTACAAAAAGCTCAGTTTTAGAGCCATAGACTCTTAAGAGAGACCTTAAATAATCATCTCATACAAGCCAAGCCCTCAGATAACTCATTGTGTATTTGCTAACTCATTACTGAATTATATTAGTAGAAAACCAAAGTTACAATTAGATTCTTTAAAAAATATTATTTTTCCAGGGCATCTGGGTGGCTGTCAGTTAAGCTTCTGACCTCGGATTTCATTTCAGGTCATGATCTCAGTGTCATGAGATCAAGACCAAAGATGTGTTCTTCGATAGGTGTGGAGCCTGCTTAAGATTCTCTTTTTCCCTCTGTCCCTCCCCCACCTTCTCACCCTCCCCACCCTCACTCACACACTTGCACTCCCACTCTTTCTCTCAAAAAAATATTTTTCTATTAGAAAATGTTTTATGATTAACACAGGAAAATACTTCTATATAATTTGAGTCTATCTCAAATTTAGCTGAGTTAGTAGAAACGATTCTTACGGAATTAGACAAAGCCCCTTTTCTTTTGGACAATTTCTCCATTTGATTAGGCTTCTCAGACAATGCAAATGTGAAATCTGAATCTTATTTCAATGTGTTGAAAATATGCCATGGAACCGTCATATCCCCAAATCCACTGTTATCCTGCAAACTAATTTAGAAGGATCTCTCCCAAGAGAAAAGCAGATCAACTACTTTAATTTTTCAAACAATGGTCTTAGTTGAATATTTTTAACTTTAATAGAAAGTTCTTCAGCAGTTTTCTTTTTGCAATTGTAAATGATTCTTTTTAAAATTTTATTTATTTATTTGTTTGTTTGTTTGTTTGTTTATTGGAGGGGGTGGAGCACAACAAGCAGGGGGAGCAGGTAGGGGAGAAGCCGGTTCTCTGTTGAGCAAGGAAGCCAATGCTGGACTCAACCCCAGGACTCTGGGATCATGACCTGAGCCAAGGCAGATGCTTAACTGACTAGATTCTTTGTAAATGTAGATACTTTGAAAAAAAAAAAAGAATATATTTACTGGATAATTTTTTACAAGTTTTAGTTCTGTCAAGATTTTTTTGTTAAAATCATTAAGTATCTTTGACTTATTTTATGTTCCTTGATTGGCTCTAAGGATATCTAAGTGCAGGCAGAACAGATCTCAAATTTTCTTTTTTTTTTTTTTTTTTAAGATTTTACCTTTGAGTCATCTCTATACCCAACGTGGGGCTCGAATTTACAGCCCCGAGATCAAGAGTCACAATTTCTACTGACTGAGCCAGAGAGGCGTCCCAAACCTCAAATTTTCTAATTCAGATCTCCATATCTTTAATTTTTAGGAAGAAAGACCATGTTCCACTTCTGCATTTCCCCAATGAACTAGGTGAATCATGCTCTGCTCTAAGGAACATTTCCAAATATCAGCTAAGAACTTTTCCCTTCCACATCCCTTCTGTCCTCTCAAGGGTAGTCCCCCCTCCCTCCCGAGCATATAGTCACTACTCTAAGATTGATCCCTTTTCCCTGAACCCCATTAACCTTTCAGTTTTTCTTCAAGGGTAATTTTTGACCACTGAAAATTAAATACCTTCAAATGTGTATAATCTCAATAGTGAATATATTTTAACATTGTAAGTTACAAATTTTAAGCTGACTGAAGTGGTTTGGTAAAGTTTTAAAAGGAGACCTATAGGTAATGTGGTGAATAAAATATACTTATTTCCCAAAGAACTCAGGAAAATCTACACTGTTATATTTTATAGATGTTGTACTGTGCAATCACATAATACAGAATGTTGACTCCATCAATATCATTCACAAAAGCTGGTGATGGTAAAAGCTAAGAACAGTATTCCATTCTATACAGGTTTTAATTCTACACCTGGTAAAACAAATCTAATCATTGGTCTGTGTATATAATTTGTTTTTCTTTAATTTAAGGTGTTCTTCTTTTTGTAGCCTTCGGGTAGAGACACTATCTACCACCATTTATAGCATCTGGGAAAGGAAATATCCTTGATTCTTCCCTTTCTCTCCTCCTTTAAACCCAATAAATCTCAAGGTTTTCTGATACAACTTCAAGTATTTTTCATTTGTGTCTTCCACATGAAGATTAGAAAGAAAAAAATAAACCCCTTTTTATTTATTGATGATACAATTGTCTTTATAGAACACTCAAAAGAATCTATAGAAAAATTATGAAAATCACTGAGAGAGTTTGGCTAGGTTGCTGAATACAAAATCAATGCACAAATAGCAATTGCATTTTTATACATCAGTAGAAGTAGTTAGAAAATATAATTTTGAAAAAAGATGTCATTTATAGTAGCAGCAAAAGTATAAAGGAACAAGAGAGAAATCTTCCATAATAAACAAGCTTTTTATGAAAACATTTTAAGACTTTGTGAATTGGTAATTAAAGAAGGACTAAATAAACAGAAAGATGTTTTGTGTTTATAAACAGAAATATTCAGCATCCATTGCTCCTATATAGAATATTTTATTTGATTTGATTTTTGCTTTAAAGTTTATTTTTAAAATTTTAATACTAATATGGTTAACCAATGTTATAGAGTTTATAGGTGTACAATATATTGATTCAATAACTCCATGCATTTCTCAGTGCTCATCAATATTAGTATACTCTTAATCTCCTTCTTATTTCATCCATCCTTCCACCCACCTCCCCTCTGGGAACCATCAGTTTGTCTTCTATACTTAAGAGTCTGTTTTGTGGGATGTCTCTTTATTTGTTTTGTTTCTTAAATTCCACATATGAGTGACATCATATGGTATTTGTCTTTCTCTGACTAATTTCACTTAGTATTATACTCTCTAGATCCATCCATGCTCTTGCAAATGGCAAGATTTCATTCTTATTTATGGCTGAGTAACATTCCATTGTGTATATATACCACCTCTTTTTCCATTCATCCATCGATGGACACTTGGGCTGCTTCTATAATTTGGCTATCGTAAATAATGTTGCTTTAAAGATAAGGGTGTATATAACCCTTCAAATTAGTGTTTTTGAATTTGGGGGGTAAATACAAACACTGTTTGTTGAAGAGACTGTCTTCAGAGACTGATGAAGGCAAGGTAGTAAAGACCATCAGTATTGACACAGGTTAGATAGAGCAATAGAAGAGAATAGAAAACCCAGGAAGAGACTAATGTAAATACAGAAATTTTGTTAATTACAGATCAGTGAAAAAAAGATGGACAATTCAATAGTGCTATTGAACCAATTTGCTATCCATAAAGAAAAAAATCAAGCTGGATAGCTCCCTTGGACATAAAAGTCTATTCTAAATGAATTAAAGACTTCAAATTGAAAGGAAAAACTGAAAAATTTACAAGACAAATAGAAGAATATATTTAGGAACTTAAGCTATTTACAGACTTTTAAAAGAAGACTCAAAAGCACAACTATAAAGGAAAATTATGATAAATTCAAATATATTACAAGTAAAAATGTTCGCTCATTAAAAGATGACTCGGGAGAGTTAAAAAAAGAAAAAACAAGCAACAAACTGGAAGAAGACATTTGCAACACATATCATTGACAAAATACTATATAAATTAATTAAACAAACCAATAGGAAAAGGCAAACAATCCAATAGAAAATACAAAGTGAGCAAAGGCATGAGAATGTACTATACAGAAATAGAAATACAAGTGGCCCATAAATAGATGAAAAGGTCCACAATCTTATTTAGAAACCAAGGCAAGGAAAATTAAAATCACCGGTGGGTACTATTTCATGCTCACCAAAATATTACAAAGTCTAATAACACTAAGTATCAGAGACAATGTAGAAAAATATAAATTTCTAGGGCACCTGGGTGGCTCAGTGGGTTAAGCATCTGCCTTTGGCTCAGGTCATGATATCAAGGTCCTGGGATCAAGCCCCAAATCAGGCTCTCTGCTGAGCAGGGAGCCTGCTTCCGCCTCTCTCTGCCTGCCTCTCTGCCTACTTGTCATCTCTGTCTCTCTGCCAAATGAATAAATAAAATCGAAAGGAAGGAAGGAAGGAAGGAAGGAAGGAAGGAAGGAAGGAAGGAAGGAAGGAAGAGAAAGAAAGAAAGAAAGAAAGAAAGAAAGAAAGAAAGAAAGAAAGAAAGAAATAGAAATTTCCACTTTGGAAAATGATTGGCAGTGACTAGTGAGGTCAGCATGTGCAGAACCTATGCCAAGAAATTCTATTCCTAATCAGTATATCCCTGAGTATTTCTAGCACCCATGCACCAGGAGACACATACAAGAAATCTGTAGTGGTGTTGTTCATGACAGTTAGTACTGGAAACAACCCAAATGGCTACAACAAATAGAATGGCTAGATGGTCATACATATTACACAGCAGGAAAATAAACTGCAGTAGTATACAGAAACACACTTGGATCTTAATAATATAGTATTCAAAGAAGAAAACATGTCATAGATTATACACTATATAATTTTGTTTCAACAAAGTATAAAGTAAACAAAACTATATTGCTTTGGATAGGGATATGTCCTTATTGAGTAAAACAAAGAAAAAAGAGGGGAAATTGTAGTTGACATGAAATTTAGGCAAGAGAAGGAGTGGATGCCATTGAAAAGGGGTTTGGTTAAAACAGAGCATTTCCTAAGAAGGATCCATTTCTTAGGGAGCAGGTAAGTAGATGGTTCTTCTCTCTCTTTCTTAGGCTGTATATATACAATTACATGAAGAAGAGAAAAGCAGAGCTGGAAGAATGAGAGAGGGGAGGAAGAGAGACACTTTTCACATGCTCAGCTACTTTCTGTGCTACATCCTTGTATCTCTGTAAGAACACTTCCTTCTTTGTTTTCTGGTGTTATGGGCTAAATTTTGTACACCCCTCCAAAATTCATATCTTGAAATCCTAAACCCCAGTATCCCCAAATGTGACTGTATTTGGAGGCAAGGTCTTTAAAGAGGTAATTGAGTTAAAATGAGGTAATTATGGTAGACCCTAGCTTAGGATGACGGTTGTCCTAAAAGAGGAGAATTTTGCAACCACAGGTACCGAGAAAAGACCATGTGAAGACACAGGGAGAAGATGGCCATGTACAAACCAAGGAGAGGGAGTCTCAGGAAAACCCAGCTCTGCCCACACCTTGATCTCAGAGCTCTCACTTCCAGAATTGAGAGTAAATCCCTTTTGGCTATTGAAGCCACCCAGACAGTGGTACTTCACTATGGCAGCTCTATCAAACTCATACATCTAGTTTGAGTTGTTTTCTGTTATTTGTGGGGTTCTGTTCATGCACCTGGGTGCTTGGCATTGCCCCCACTGTCCCTGGCCTGGCATGCCCCTTGCTCTAGCTGCCTCTCCCAGCTCACAGTTTACTTGCGTCACTTCCAGAAAGCCTGTCTTTAAATGTACAGGCAGGGCTTGTTGTCCCTGCCTGGGACTTCCAAGTTGGCCTCTGCCTGTTTCTAGAGTTACAAGGAGTACTTTAGATTGGAACCCTCTGTTTTTATGTCTCTCTGTCCCCTAGCGAGCTCTCTGAAGGCAGGCAGAGTACCATTCTCTATGCCTCCTCCACAGGTAAGCATCAGGCACACAGGAGGTGCCCAAAGCCCAGAGGTGCTTGTGGATCACATGCACTAGAAGAGTACAGACCACACCCGGAGAAGGTAGTTTGGGGAAACACCAACAAGGATCATCTAAAATGGTGAACTCCTGTGTTACTCATTTTTTTGTGTTTATTTCATTTTGCCTTGAGATTGTATATAAATTCTGAGTAGGGGAGAGGGAGGGACATTTAATACTAAAATTACTTGGCATTTTTTGGTGTGGATTTTCTCTTAAAATGAAAAGCACATGTCACCACCTATTGTCACCACCTATGCCTATTTCAGTTCCCAGAATTGTATAGGAGTACAATCCTAAGCTGATATTGCTAATGACCATATCTGCACACAGGTGTCTTACAACTGACTGGTAGGTGACATTTTCATCCAGCAGAACTTGCCAGATGGCTTATCTGTGCTGGCCACTGGGGATGGTGAGCAAGACGTTCCCTGTGAGGTTCCCATTCTGGTGAGAGGAGGCAACAGGCAGGAAAATGCCCGGTAGTCATACAGACATGCAATGCAAATATGTTGCATAGGTTATGGAATGGAGAGTAATGGGGTTCCTTTTGGTTGGGTGGTCAGGGAAGCCCTGTCTGAGGAGCTAGCATTTGAGAAAGATCAAGATTCCAGATGGAGGAAATAGAAAAGCAGAGGTCCAGGGTAGAACAGAAGAAGAGAAGGGAGGCAGGCCAGTGCTGCTGGATGTAGTGGGTGGTAGGGAGTAAATGTGGGGAGGTGGTAGGCAGGGTCCAGATCATAAAGGGTCTTACAGGATCAAAAGTGGCTTTCATTCAAAGGGTTAGTAGAAAGTCATTTAAGGGTTTAAAAAAGGGAATGGCACAATGTGACTCACATTATTAAAAAGATCATTTGGTTTCTGTGTGAAGGATGGATGAGGGGTATCAGAGTCAAAGTCATGGATGCTATTTAAGCCCAGGGCACTGGTGGGATTATCTGGGAAGCCAGAACAGATTGAGAAGTTAGTGGAGCTGATCTTTGTGGTACTCCAAAATTTAGTGACTCTTCAGATTTGAGACGTCCAGCCAAGGTGATAGAAAAGGAGCCATCAGAAACCATGGGAGCTATGATAAATGCTTCAAGAGGGGGAAATAGCGTGAAGTGCTACTGAAGGGTAAGTGAAAAAAGGCCATTAGATTTGGAAACAAGGAAATTTCATGTACTTTGACAAGAGAAAATGGGATGGAATTGTGGAGACAGGACTGTGATTTGACAAGGTTTATGAGAAAATGAGAAGTGAGAGTAAAGATGGAAAGACCAAACTAGTCCTTCTCAAAGTCATGCTCTAAGGAGGAGCAGAGAAATGGGAGCACTTTCTGGAGGGAACACTTTCTGTGGGCACAAGAGAGAGTGTTGAGCTTCTGGAACATGTTTGTATGCTAACGGGAAAGATTTAACAGAAAGGGAAATATCTATGATGAACAATTTGGGCATCACAATTCTTGAGACAAGAGGAGGTAGGAAACATAGAAATTTGGGTTGTTATCAACAAGACAATACTAAAATTCAACTTAGTAACTTCAATTTACTAAAAGTTCACTCTGAAAAAATATCAAAGTTATTCCATAACTCTGGACTATAAAATAAATGCTACTAATCATGATCATGAAGATGGTAAGAGAACTATTTTTATTGAGCACTTTCTATAAATCAGGTACTAAGCTGCTTTATTTAGTTTATCACTCAGACAACACCAGGATGAAAAACGTATTATTTTTTACAAATGAGGAAGTTGAGCGCAAAGAGTTTCATGTGTTATAATGAATAGGTGATCAGTTGCCCAAAGATGCTCAGGCACAGCCCCGTCCACCCAATGCCCCTCCACCCTATGCTTCCCTGGAACCCCACGGGCCCTGAGCTCCTACCATAGAACATCCCGGCTTCGCTACGTGTGTGCCAAGGTACTGGGAACCTGTCACACGGATCTGTTTAGAAGCAACTTCATTTTTTTCCTTTTGAAATTATTACATTCTGTCTCCCGTGACTGAAATGGTTACCACTGCTAATGCAAGAGCTGTTTTCACATACCAGCCGTTGCCTGTAAACAAAACGTCCTGTAGGAATAAATTTCTGTTCCGAACAAGTTCTAGCAAGCTGTGTTTAAGGTTGTTTATATTTTCTAAAGGCTCTTTATTTGGAGTTTATAAATACTTGTGTATGTTTGCAGCACAATCTGCTTGAGAACAAAAATTTTGTGTTTGTGTGTTTGTTTGTTTTTACTACTTTACATTTCCTTTATGCTTCTCTTAGAGCTTGGTATGCAGCAAAGATGTTCAGTAGGGGACACACTGCTTGGTTGAAAGATAGTGCTTGTGGAAAACTAAGATTCTTACTGAGCTCCCTCCTATCTAGGTCATGAGAACTCCAGGGAATGAGAATTTTATTAGATTGGACCCCTGATTGAAAAAGCCCTCCTTCCATTTTTAACAGCCTGGGGAATGATCAGTTCCTAAAAGTTGAAAATATGCTGTTCTTTGTGCATGTATGCTGTATAAGAGTCCCTCATTCTCTGAGCATTAAGAGCTACTTAAACAGAATCCGCTTCCAATGGGGAACAAAATTTCATACTAATTACATTTTTTAAATGTTTGTGATTTATGTGGAAAAATGAAACTAGGTAATGTGAAAAACTTCCCCAAATCTTTAATTTATATTAAGAAGGTTCAGGTCCATCTTATATGATAATATGGCCCAAGTGTCAGAATTAACCAAGAATGTGTGAATCATTTACCTGGGGAGGAGGAGGGCTTTTGTATATAACAGCGTCCTTTGCTTCCTGGCTGGTTTTACAGTCTGGTCAGACAAAGAACTGTTTTTACAAAAATACCCCCTAGGGTTACCAATTTTCCCAGTGGCCTTTCTTAATCCTTTGGCTTTCAAATCATTCATTTTTGAAGCACCTGTCTTGTATCACCTTGCAGATTCTCTCTTCAGTTTTAAACACCTAACCCTGGCTGGTCCTGCCTGGTGAACAGCTCTGTCTGAAAGGAAAGCTGTTCTCCAACATCGTTGTCATGAAAACCCCCATTCCATGAGATTGGATCTCCACTCTGCACATCTGTGCTGGATGTTTGCCCCCCTGACAATCAGATAGTTAATGACTTATGCCTTTGATGAGCTGCATGGCGAAAGAGGCATGAACATTACGAAGGAGATGTGATAATGGTCATGCATGAGGCTTCATTAGGGGTCTGTTTTCTGTTTGCTTGTTCTCAAAGCTGTGTAATTTTGGAGCTAAGATAAAAAACTTTCGCCCATCCCTCTTTGAAGTAGTAGAGCAGAGGGAGAAAAGAGAGGAAAACACTAGAATGATTTCAAGTATCTGCCCTTGCTTTCTTTCCCCCTTCACCCCATTTGTTTTGTTTGTTTGCTCGTTTTTTTAAGGACCTGAGATCAAGACCTGAGCTGAGATCAAGAATCAGACATTTAACTGACCCGATCACCCATTCAGGTTTCCTGATATTCCCTGTTTCTCCTGAGTAATACCCTCCCTCCTGCTTCAGCATTAACCCCAATTACTAACATTCCTTACCTACCTCCTCTTCCCTTCCCCCCAACCCAGGCATTGAGGGGGAAAGAAAGGCAGACTAGTAGAGCCTAGAAGAGAAAAGTGCTTTTCCAAGATGTATTTGGACCATTAAACAATGATGAGATGGATCAAGGACCTGAGAAAATGTAGGAGGACTGCACCCCTAGTCCCATCCCATCATTTAAATTCTCAGTGTACTCCAGGGACCGGGTGTAGCTCAGTGGAGCAGGTCCTCTAATTACAGCCCTTCAGGGAATGCTGTCCTGCCACCTCTAACCCCCTTCTCCACAGTACCACCCACCACTCTTTACCCACCGACTCACTGCAGCCCAGCCCAGCCAAGGCCCCTAGCCATCACCCCATTGCCCCGCCAAAGTCTAAACCTGGCTTAGATGACTATTATGTGCTGGAAGCATTGTCGTAAAACCACAATGGAATTGATCGACATCTGAAGCCTCTATGCTATCTAGACTACACCAATCTATGTGGAACTACGTGTGCTGACATGAAAAAAATTGCAAAACTATGTCCATTAGATGATAACATTTTGCTAAAAATTACATTTACCTATGTATTAATACAGGGAACTGGGCATTACCATTGAAGTCTCAACTGAATCATCAAGGTATGGTCGACATCACATACTGAAAGGAAGATGGCATGGGCTGCCCTGAACGAATTTTCTGAAGTCAATGCTGAGGACTGGTGCTGGAATCCTCTTTCTCATTTTGACATTATAAGAAAGCGGAGATAGAGGGCTTTGTGAGGGAATGCGCTAGAAGAGTGCTGCTACTGAATGCCAGGAGTGGGGAAGTGCTGGTTTCTTCATCTGGGGCTCCGAGAGCATGGGCTTCTAAAGACACTAGCAGACCTTGTGTGTATTCTCTGAGTTGGAGGGCCCTATGAACTGGCGCCTGATTCATACCCGAGAAAGCTCATGAGGCTTGTGGCAAGGAGAATGGAGGCTGCGTCTTGAGAAGCAACTGTGCCCCCTTTGATCCAGGTTCATGAACAGGGAATGCAAGACTATTTCTCACAGACCCTGGGCCAAGAGGTACAAAAAGCCAGTCTGCGGCCACTTAAGCCATTTTGAGCCCAAAAGGAATGCTGGGGAGGGCATGGGGCTTCATCAGTGAGAATCAGAGTGAGGAGTAGATCTTCAGAGACCTGAGGAGTGAAGCAGGCTCCAGCCAGTTGAAGAAGCATCACCCAGGCCTGAAGGGTCCAGCAGGAGCCCTCCAAGATGTCTCAGAAACACCCTGGAGAGAAGGTCTTGGCTCTAAGCCAAGCTCAGAGAGCCCCCTGTCAGTGATCAAGGAAGGAGGTCTGTCTTTTTTGTGTCACTCTCCAATCCCCTGACTTTGCCAAGTGAGCAAGTAGGAATGAGAATAGAGAAAGAAAACCAGATCCACCACCTTCAGGAAAGGAAAGTCTTGCCTTTGAACAAAGATAGAATGGATGAATAAAATCTTGGGCTGGATGCCTAAATTCTGATTGGATCCTGTACTTTGTGATGGCTTGACAGGCTGGTACCTCAAAACCAGGTAAAAAAATCGAGGAGCCTGCCAACTTCTCAGCCAGTGGCCGAGGAAAGTTTCCCCTTGAAAAAACTTTAAAGGGACAGAAGGAAACAAAACTATGGTGGTTTCTCTTATATTGTTGCACTCTGTGGAAAGAGTAGTTTCATAAACAAGGTAAGCTGTCCCAAAAGAGGATGTGCCCACTCCTGTTATCCCTGGCAGTGGGACCTGGAAATTGCTCACTTTTTCTCTTATCTGTTTCCATGATGTTTGAAATATATAAGCAGGGCATTATATAATTGCTTCTGTAACCAGAGAAGCCACTGTGATAAACATGCCCATCTGAAATGTCGGGGGAAAAAATCTCCATGACTAAAATATTATTGGTGGGAAAGAGAGCAAGCTGAAAAATGAAATAGCAATTATCATAGCTAACATTTGTAGACTGCATTACATCTTGCAAAACATTGTCATTTTAATGATCTCATTTGATTGTTACAGCAAGCCTAGAGTTATGCATTTGAATTATTTACATTGTGCAGATGGAGAAGCAGAGTGTCATAATTGTTGGTTATTTTAGCTTGGCCAACAACACTGCTAGTAAAGAGAAGGCTTGAATTCAAGTCTTCTGGGTTTAAGTCCCATATTCTTCCCATTTCACAACACTGAGTGCTGTATAGCAAGGGTATTTCGCTGTCAGGAGATCCTCTATTTCCCTGGTCCTCCCCCACTGGGCTGCACATGGTGTCCTACAGGACAAGGCAGGATGCCTCCTGTGGTGACAACAGTCTTTTGAACCATATCTCACTTTCCTCACTGAACATTGGAATAACTATGTGTTCGACATTTCATCTCTTACCCCATCTTTACACGGATGTTCCTGCTGAATTCCATACCTGTCAATGACCCTGTCTTTTTCCATCATCACTGTCCCAAACTTCAGATTGCTTTGATTTATCCTTCTTATTTTATTCCATATTGGGCCATTTTTAAGTGTTTTTGTTTGTCTCCCGGAGGAACTCACAGATCTGTCCATAATCCATTTCAGTGGGTTGGGCCCACTGCACTTGGGGGCATGTCATTTTCTAAGTGGCTCTCTGCCAATCATCCACTTTTAAAATTACCTTTTTCTGGGAGCTTTGTCTGACTACATCTGACCACAGAGGTTTCTAGCCTTTGTGTTCTCATGGGAAGCTGCACACTGTGTTGTAATGGCCTATTTACATCACTCTCCGGTCCCCTCCCTCCCCAGAAAAGGACATCCTTGAGGGCAGAGATTATGTCTTACCTTTTTACTATTATTTAGCATCATGCTTGGCAAAATACTAATTTCCTGATGAAAATTGAACGAGTAAATAAGTAATTTTTTCGCAAAAGACTCAAAGATCTACAAGCACGCCTTTGGAGCATGTGAAATTTGGTTGTGCAGAAGTGGGCAAAGGGCTGCTAGCTACCAGGAGAGGGAGAGAGATGGCTCAGGTGGCTGGGACGCAGGGCTGTGGTTCCGTTATGAGAGTGCAGAAGAAGGGAGGGAGCATGAGTATTGCTCCAGGGCAGTAAGGTACTACTTGGGAAAAATGAGCTAGCTAGAGTGCTACAGCTACATAGCCCCACTCACTTCCTGCTCTGGCCAGCTTTGGGCCCATTGGAGTTTTCTGAGGGACTTCAGAGGAAGCATGGTTGTCCCAGCCTCTAGCTTTGGCAAATGAAGTAGGTGGGCAAGCTACAGGCTCACCCCAGGCCTTGGAAAGCATCAGGATGTCCCAGGAAGGAGCAGGTGGGCGAGCTGCAGCAGTGCCATGGAGACATTGTGGACACAGCCAGAGGCCATGACCACGAGGGAGTGGTCACACCTGGGAGGGCAGCAGAGTGAACCAGAGGCCCCAGCAGCTGATGGTGGTGCAGTCCTGGGGAGGGAGACACTTTCCATTTGGGCTGGGGTGCTCTCCTAAGTCCTAGCTGTGGGGGAGAGAGGAGCTCCCGAATCACGTCTTGTTACCATTTTGGCATGATGGTGAGGCTGGGAGGCAATCTCAGCTGATCCCAGGCCTTGGCCCACTAGACACTTTCAGTAGCCGACTCTTGTACTTCAAACTCTTCTAAGATTCCTACTCACTACTGAACAAATGTGAAATTTTATCATGAAAAGGTGGACTTTAGAGAACCCCCCAAAATGCCTTTTATTCTTTACCTCCAGCCACTCACATCCAAGAATCCTCCATTTCCACAAGGCCTGTCTGGTTAGCACTGCTTTGCAAAAAGGCCCGAGTCATCCTGCCTCTTGCTCTTGCTCAGTGGGTCCTCCTGGCCTGAATGATCTCGGGATGAATTGCCCCAAGGGTGCAGGGAACAACGCTCCACATTTAGCTGGGCTGAGCAGAGACCCAGAGCAGCAAAGGGACATGGTACACACATGCACGTGCACGCCCACACATGTCCACACAGGCACACACACAGCGCACATACACGCACACACAGGCATCCACATGCAGTGCACATACATGCACACCTGCACACACACACAGCGCACCCAAATACACAGATATACGCACAGTACACATACGTGCACAGATGCACACACAGTGCACATACATGCACAGATGCATGCATGCAGCTCACATACAAGCACAGATGCATGTGCACACACAGATCAGAACAGCTTCTTGTGTGTCCAAGGCAAGGAGGTCCACACTCTGCACTTCCCACAGCCAGTTCTTAGGTTGCAATTCAATGTTCATTTTAAAGCTTTTGAGACACTTTACTCTGCATCAAGTGATCTTTTGACATTAATTTTAACTTGATTTCAATAACATAAACCTGGGGGGGAGGGCATTAAATTATTTTGAGTTAGTTCTTCAGTACTTTGGGCCCCATATCACTCTAAGGATGACTGTAAGTTCAGTCATCCATTGCATAATTTCTTCAACATGTGAATTAAGAACATTTTCTCTGCCAGTTTCTAGAGGCTAATGGTGAGTAGGATGCTAGAATACCATGGAGGGCCTATGTCTAACTGGGAGACAAGACAGACCTGTTGACTAGTAGTTCTCAAATTTTAGCATGCGAAGGAGGGCTTTTAAAAATGCAGATGGCTGGGTGCGATCCTGACCGTGTCTGCTTCAGTGGGTCTGGGGTGGGGTCTGAAAGTCTGCATTTGGAGCCAGTTCCTGGACAATGCTGATGGTACTGGTCCGGGGAACCACTCTTTGAGAACCGCTGCCAAAAACTAACACTCATTGTAAGAGCATAGTTTGAGATCCTAGACTATAAGCCAAGTGAGGGGAGGGATTTGTATTCTGTTCACGCATGACTATTCCTAGAACCTAGAAGAGCACCTGGCACATAGTAGACACTCAATAAACACTGGCTGAATGAACGAAGCATTGTATGCAAATATAATGGGAGCCCAGAAGTGGGAGAAGTGTCCTTCAAAGGGATTTTGATGACAGCTTCGAGAAGGAGGCATGTTGGAGAATTAATAGGAATTTTTTTTTAACAGAATTTTTATTTAGACGTGAGTGTTCCCACCAGACACCCCAGCATTTGGCTGGCAGCTGGCACAGAAGTGCATGAACAACACGGCTTATTTGCCACGCCAATATCTCTACTCATCTTCCATTCTTCAAGGCCCCAGTCACGTCAGTTCTGACCACTGCAGCCCAAGGTGACTCTTCCCCTTTCATTTTTCTGACAACAAAGTCAGTGCTTTCTCAACTGGTGACAAGAGTTAACCAGGATGCCGATTAAAAATACGGATTCCGAGGTCCCACCCGACACCTACTGAATCGGAATCCCAAGGAAAAAGCCATGGGACTCTCTATATTAATAAGCATCTTATGTGATTCTCAGTATCAGGCTCCACGGCTTTAAGAGGATCCTTATGATTTCAAGGTATTTTAAAATACAATTCAAAGACTAGATTGAATAGGTGTATTTGTTTTCTATTGCTATGTAACAAATTGCCACAACCTTAGGAGCCTTAAAACAGATCTGTTTATTATTTCACAGTTTCTGGGGTCAGGAGTCCAGGCACAGCTTGGCTGGGTCCTCTGCTCAGGTCCTCATAGGCTACTGTCAAGGAGCACAGAGAGGAACAGGGAAAAGCTATTGTTGTTACTCCATCTTAGGTGGTTAGGAAATGCGGCAGTGACATTGGACAAAGGCCTGATGGAAGTGAGAGAGGAAGCCAGGCAGATACTGGGATGAAGAGCATTCTAGGCTGAAGGAACAGCGAGTGCAAAGGCCCTGAGGAGGGAGGCTGCTCAGCCTGTTTGAGTATGAGCAGTGAAACAAGGCCCCTGGGGTGGAGGGAACAGGGAAAGCAGCAGAAAAGGTTTGGGGATGCAGGGTGGATCATGCCGACCTTTATAAACTGTTATAAGGACTTTGGTTTTGTTCTGAAAGAGATGGCGCTGGAGGGCTCTGAGCAGGGAAATGACATGGTCTGGCTCAAAAGGTCACCCTTTGGAGGCAGGGCTGGGCGAGGGCAGGGAGTCTGTTGTTTTGTCAGAAAAAGGTGTTTGAGTTCTGTGAGCTCTGGGTCCAGGGTCCACGGCTTCATGCTCACCCAAGGAAACCTCCCCAGCTGAAACAAGCTTGCAGCCTTGGCTTAGACGCTGAGCAGATGAAATTCCAAAGCACCAGAGAGAGCTTTTCAAATTGAATGCCTAACTTAACAGAGTAACTTGACAGAGGAGGGAAGGATGAATCAGCCATTTAAAATCAGGTAGAGAAAATGGGCAGGGCTGGATGTGCACTGGTCCAGCATACCTGAATTATTGCATAGAAAGCCAGGGGTTCCAGGCACTGGGCTTCATGGCAAAGTAGCCCACTCACGTCCTTCTGACACGAGCAAGTCTGGCTCTGGGGGAAGAGAACATGCCTCTTTCAGCTGGCAGGGTTTGGGGTGGAGGGGGCACTAAAAGGGTCTCACACTGTTAACCCAAATACCCCGGCCCTGGACACGGTCTGAGAAGGCCCTACATGGTTGGTTGACTCCAGTTAAAGCTTTTCCTTTACTCATCCTCATTGTTTCATGATTTGAGAATTTCAGCCCTTTAAACTTGACAGGGTCAAGGAAAAGCATGTTGTTCCAATTATCAATCTCAATGCATTTGCTTTTCTTTTTCTCTGTACTGAATGAAACTGCTTAGCCACATTAGTTAAATAGTCTTTAAGAGCTTGTTCCTATCCCCTTACCAGAAGTATTTCGGAGCTGAGACTTAACTAGGCATTGGTTGGGGCTTTAGGTGAAGTCCTTTCATCCCTTTTTCTTTAGTTGCCACACATTAAGTGTCCTCTGGGTGAGAAGAATTTTACTTCTTAAGGAATGTTTAAAATTATTCCCTTAATCTGCCCCCATTCCCATCTCATTTTCTCTGAGTTTTTAAGATTAAAAACAAGGAAGCAAGCAAGCAAACAAAAAGGCTTATGGTACTTTGTGTTCTTGGTAGAACCCTGCCCACATTGGAGAGAAGGCAGAATGGTCTTCTACCCAGCAGAGAATCCCAATCCCAGTCCATTTGGATTATACTAACCTCTAGGGTGAAGACACAGCATTGGATATGAGGGGGAAAGGGGATGGCCTCGGGGAGCCTGGCAGGGCCAGCCCTGTCCTGTTTTTACTTTTGTTGTGAACCGAGTCACTCCCAGCAGAGAATCCCAATTCAGATTCTGAAACTCCATAGATAGTAGCAATCTTGTTACCTACACCTCTGATTTCCCTGGCAACTTAGAAGTCAGCATTCTAGACCTTGCTAGAGAATTTGACCCTGAACTTTGCTTTCAAAGATTCAGCTGAAAGGATTGGTATTTATAAAGCATCATGTGGAAGCACTTCTCCAGCCCCTGGATGCTCTGAATCCAATGTGCCTGGAGTCAGTTTGACCACCAGGAAATAAATGGCTTAGACCCCTTTGCTTGGTCTTTCTACAGATCTGTCTTTACTGTAGTTGAGTTTAATATCACCATCTGCACCAGCCTCTCCCCTGCTCTGTGCCCTGGTGGGCGTGTGTCTTCCTGGACTTCATCACCAAGCTCCCTTGTTCTTTGACGTTGGAGCTTGGGAAGAAGAGAGGCATTTGATTGGGGACCCGGGCTCAGTGGTGGGCCAAGACAGAGGTAAAAAAGATGGCAGGCAACCCAGGTCCTTCTGGGTCTCTGAGGTTTCTGCAGGTGACCCAGGCCTCTTCTGAGTCTCTGATGCTGGGTGACATTGGGGACATTGGAAGTGGTGATCTCAGCCTGGATGCCAACTTTTTCAAGATGGTCTATATCAACTGGGCAGTGCTGACATACCTTCCAGTTGTTTCTGGGAACTGGAACAGGAAAGCAAGAATGCGGTGACTAGAGCTGATGGTTGAGGGCAACTCTGCGATATTTTGAAGGTAAGGACTTGGATATGTGTGGTCAGGGCATAAAAGTAAATACTACCCCATCCTGTAATCACAAGCTGGTGAGTCAGGTGTCATTTGGAGCCATTTGGATTATACTAGCCTCTAGGGTAAAGACGCAGCGTTGGATGTGAGGGGGAAAGGAGATGGCCTGAGGAAGCCTGGCAGGGCCAGCCCTGTCTTATACAATTTACTTTTGTTGTGAACTGAGTCACTCCCTGTACTTTTCATGTCTGATGACTGCTTTCAGCCGGTTGGGGATCATTAAGGCTCCTCTCCTTCCTTATTCTTTTCCTTTCTTTTTTTTTTTTTCCTTTTTGTTAGCCATTTCTATCACCCATATAATTCATATGAGCTCCTATTGCATTAGAAAAACCATGGTCACTAGACTTATGTTTAATGTTGCACAACAGGGAGGCTCTCCTGAGCCCATGTGCAGCTCCTATTTCCCCCAATCTTTGCATTTTTTCTTAAACACAGCTGTGCTATTATATGATTCATATCTATGTCGAGAAGTCCTCTTTTCCCCCCACCCCAGAGCAATTCTGAGGAAGTTCTGTGAAGACAACAGTCTCTGCCCCCAAAGAGCTGGATCCATGTGGAAGTTCCTTGATGGTGTCTGTGGCTTCTAGCCATCAGTGATCCTGTCCTCTGGAGCTGTGCTGTCCAATATGGTAGCCACAAGCCACACGCAGCCACTGAACCCTCATGAGATTGGACACATGCTAGTTACTCAGTGTTCGATGAATGAGTCATGCATGAATGAATGAATGTGGAGGGCTGGTTCAAATTGAGATGTACTCAGTATAAAACACACATGGAGGTCATGAGGAATTCATAGGAAAAGGTGTATGAAAAATATCATTAGTATTTTTTTGAAGATTTTTTATTTATTTATTAGAGAGAGAGAGACTGAGAATGAGAGGGGAGAAGGTCAGAGGGAGAAGCAGACTTCCCGCAGAGCCAGGAGTCCAATATGGGACTCCATCCCGGGACTCCAGGATCATGACCTGAGCCGAAGGCAGTCGCTTAACCAACTGAGCCACCCAGGTGCCCCAAATATCATTAGTATTTTAAAAAAAGCTGATTACATGTGGAAATGATGATATTTAGGATTTATTGGGTTAAATGAGAGACATCGTTAAAATCAATTTCATCTGCAGCTACTTGAAGATTTAAAGTGACAAATGGGGTTCGCTTTATGCTTCTCTTGACCGCTTTCTTCTAGATGGCCTGCTTCCACCTTTCTCCCTTTCCTCCCAAGAGTACGCATTTCCTCTGGAGGCCACCACTGCCCTTTATATGTAATCCCTATCATACTCCAGTGGCTGCCTGTCCACGTCTGAAGCCTTTACCAGACTGAGCACCTCATGAGAGAGGAACTTACATACCCAGCCTACAGTGCAGTGCTTGGTACAAAGAGGTGGACAAAAATTATTTGGTGACTACTTATCCAATTCTTTTATTAGGCTGCGCTTGTGCAAGTGTTAACACAATCTTAAATATAATACTCCATAGAGAGGCACTCCATATGTATGTGAAATATCCCAGAGATAGCCTTGATTTACAATGTGTGACCAAATTTTAGAAACTCTTGTAAATGTCTTAATTCCTAATTATTACCTTTCAAAAGGGAAGATGCCGGGTAATACAATACTGTTCATGCACATGTGGTGTATCTGTTTCATGGGGCATGTTGAGTGCTGCCGGATATGGTTGAGATTATAGTCCAAGTGGTCATACCTGCCCATGTTCATTTGGAGATAGGCGCAAAGCCCAGGTGGTCCCAATTAATTCTCAGAATTCTCTGAGGTTTTTAAAACCAATTGAAGTAGTCAACCGTAAAGGAGAAGTACAAATAAGGGCTACAATTTTTTTTCACCTGAAATATGCTGAATTTAAGAGTAAAAAAACACACCAGAAAATATATATATAACATTTCACCCTTGACTTTGATGGTTTTCCTTCTCATTAGGACTGGGTTTGCTTTTTTTGCCTACTTAGACAGAAGCAATTAGGTAGCCTGGCTCTATCTAAGGCATCTTCATGATTAGACATTAGTTAAGCACGTTGGTGAGAGTAGATTCATTATTTGTGAGGAAATTTTTTGAATTTGACTCAAGATACCCAAGATCTGGTATTTAAAATTAACACAGCATCAGTTTTTAATCAATTATTAACATAAAGGGAATCACTGTATCTAGGAAAACTAGGTAAATTTAAATACAACTTTAAGGCTTTATCTGGTTAGTTAAGTAGGCTTTTTAAAAAAAGACTTTACTTATTTGACAGAGAGAGAGAGAACACAAGCAGCAGGAGTGGGAGAGGGAGAAACAGGCTTCCCTCCAAGCAGGTAGCCCGATGTGGGGCTTGATCCCAGGACCCCAGGATCATGACCTGAGCCGAAGGCAGATGCTTAACCAACTGAGCCACCCAGGCATTCCTGAAATAGACATTTTAATTATTAATCTTATGGATCATTTAAAAAAAGATTTATTTATTTATATATTTATTTATTTATTTATTTATTTGAGAGAGAGAGAGAGAGAGAGGGCACATGAGCCATGGGAGTGGGGGGAGGGAGAGGGAGAGAGAGAGAGAAAATCCTTGAGCGGATTCCCCACTGAACGCAGAGCCTGTGGAGGGGGGGGGGGGTCGATCTCACAACCCTGAGATCATGACTCTAGCCAAAATCAAGAGTCGGCCTTCCAACTGAGAGCCACCCAGGCACCCGTCCTATGGATCATATTTTTGAAAAATTGTCTGAAACCTTATTAACTACTGAACAATGGAAGGAATTGACATAAATAAAGTAGTGCGCGTATACTCTGATGCTGCCTCTTCTATGAAGACAGATCCCCCATCCTAGTATTGCCACCAACACTTTCCTGGCACTTAATATTCAACATCTTGAATTATAGTTATTGCAAAAGCTATCTTACTCCAGCCTCTATATTACCTTTTCCTTCCTCATTTTTATAATTTTATAATGCTTGGCCAGTGCTTTCCACACGGAAGGTCTTCTCTAACTGTATGTGGGATCAGATTTAAATAAATCGAGTGTAGACCTGGGAGTCATGAACCCTGGTCCAGTCACTGAGTAGCTCTAGCACCAGTCCAGCCATTTCTCTGAGACCTGGGCTCCTCTTGTGCCTGTCCTTCTTTCCCCCCAACATCATCTTTTGCTATCCTGTCCTGACTTTGTTCCCTTCACCTGCATGATGGTAACTGGACTGTACTACCCACTCTCATGTGTAATGGCCCTATACTAAATGTCAATACTTTATTTGTTTATTTACTTATAAAGATTTTATTTATTTATTTGACAGAGACACAGAGAGAGAAAGAAACAGGCAAGAGGAGTGGGAGAGGGAGAAGCAGGCTTCCCACAGAGCAGGGCTCAATCCCAGGACCCTGGGATCATGATCTGAGCTGAAGGCAGATGCTTAACGACTGAGCCACCCAAACACCACACTATATTTTATTTAATCCTTATAATTCATGAGACGGAAATCATCAGCCTGCTTTTCAGCGGTTAAAACTGAGGCTAGAGAGAGATTGAGTGCTATGCGAGAGGCACTAGTAAATTGGTAGAATCAGGATCTGAATCTAGCGACTTCTGGTGTCTGATGTGCTCTGGTTATTCTTCAACTTATTTTTTAATCAGAATTATTTTGAGAAAGTCCCACTCTAATCTAGTATACTCCTTCCTCCCCAATGCATTAAATCAGAAACACCATCTACAATTACGGGTAATTGTTGTGGATCCAACTATTAGTACAAGAAGCAAGCATGAGTTGTTATCATAGTTACAAACTATCACAAACTTAATTATTGGGTAGAAATGTGGAACGTTGCAGCCAAATAGGAGTATAATGAGCCTTTCCCATGAATGTGTGGAAAGAAAACTGCACTCTATTTCTGGGTCTGCCTCAAGCTTTCTCTGTGACCTTGGGCAAGGGACCTCAACAGTCAGTGGATATCCTAGGGTGAGATGGTGATGATGACACACAACACCTACTTATTGCACTAGTTTGCTAGGACTGATGGATACGTCGGTCAAGGGCTATAGATGAGAGGAAGTGTAATTTTTTTTTTTAATGACAAATTGCACTATACCTGGGGCAGTGTGGGGCAGGGGAAAATGCTAGGGATTCTGGAAAGCAGATGATCTGTTTCCTTATTTTAAAAATGGGAGGTGGGATGGGATGGAGGGATGATCACTTGCTCTTCCTGCTGTAAATGCTGAAGTTCCACTTGAGCCCAAGAGAGCTGTTAACTGCTTTCACATATCCTGGGAATAAAGGGAAAAAATGAAGTTACTACCATTTAGGACAGACGTGGACAAACGACTCTTTGCTGACATTTGTCATTCTTTAAACACAGTGACATACCCTTATTAAGGAATCATAGCTCATAACTAAGACAGAGATGAACGCCGGTTGAAAACGCCAGTTTTCTTGACTCCATCCACTTTTTAAAAAAAATGTCTCAGGTCCCGGTCCCGCATGCATGTAATTCATTACGGAGTTGCTTTCTCTTCCTGGGGTTTAAGTGCCCGCGTTAAGCTCAGGCGCATCGTGGGGATCCCCTTGCACAGCTTCCCCCCAGGGATTCTGAATGTATTGTTCATGCATTTGCGTTAGGATTGCTTGTGTTGCAGAACTTTAAGAAATAAAATTATGTGAATTGCAGATGTTTACCTCTACACGTTGAAGTGGGTGGGTCATCACCGGGTCACAGGAAACTTCAAGGTAAATAGTATGGCCTCTGGAGAAAGGCCGGGTCGAGTCAAAGCTTCACCAACCTCTCCCCAGAGCAGACGATTAATTTTTGCTTTTAACACGTAACAACCTCTGCCCGGCCTTGCAGCCGAGCAAGCCAGCCAGTGCAAAAACCCTGCCAAGATGCGGGCCTGGGGTGGGGGGTGGGGGGGTGGAGAGATGTCCGCGGCGCGAGGGCCCCCGGAGGAGGAGAAACCTCCGCTGGAACATCCCCGCCCAGCTCCGTCCCTATCCTCTTGGGGGAACGTGGGGACGGCTCCTCTCTAAGCGTCTCTGTGCGTTGAGTCCGTGGCGCCAAGAGTAAAATGTTTTCTCTAGAAACGATTTCTCCCGAAGCCCCTAGTCGGAGGAAGGGGATTAAAAGTGACAAAGAAAGGGGGTGGGCTCTGGAGAGACCTCGGAGGTGGGGGGTGTGGAGCGGCGCCCCGGAGGAGGGGCTCGGCGCTACCAGCGCAGCCCAGCAGCGCGTCGGAGCTCTTGAGGGGGGTGGGTGGGGGCCGCGGTGCCCAGCGCGGGGGTCGGCGGGGCGGGGGGAGGGGCGCCCCGGCCTCCCACCTCTGTGGCGGCGGCTGGGAGAGGGCTGGCTGCGGCGGAAGGCCGCCGGTGGGGGCGGGCCGTGCGGTCGGGGTCCAGCGGCCGCCCGCGCCCGGGGGTGGGAGGCAGCGGGGGCGTGGGGCCGCGGGCGTGCGCTCCGCCCCGCGCGGGGAGCCGACCGCGCCTCCCCCTGCCGCATGTGCGCGGTGTTGTGTGCCCGGCCCTGCTCCTCCTCCTCCCCTCCCCTCGCCGCCGTCCCCTCCCCCAGCGGCCCCGAGTGAGCGCGAGCGCCACACAGCCCCGGGCCGCCGCCGTCAAGCGCGCCGAGACGCCGAACAGGTGGCCGGAGGCTGCGGGCGCTGCAGCGGGGGAGAGGCGAGGCGAGCTCCGGGCCAGGCGAGGGCGGCCGGGCCGGGCCGG
This sequence comes from Nasua narica, assembly GCA_028533885.1. Lineage (NCBI taxonomy): Eukaryota > Metazoa > Chordata > Mammalia > Carnivora > Procyonidae > Nasua > Nasua narica. The sequence continues at coordinate 26,069,754 of CM052807.1, read as the reverse complement.
GCATGCGAGCCGAGCGGCCCCCCGGCGCCGCCGCTTGCCCGCGCCCCTAGCCTCCCGCGCGCCCGAGCAGCGGCCCCGCCGCACCCAGCGTCCAGCCGCCCCTGCCCGGGGCCGCTCCGGCCGCGGTCAGCGAGGGGCGCGGGCCGGCCCGCGACGGCGGCGGCGGCGGCATGAAAGTGACCGTGTGCTTCGGGAGGACCCGGGTGGTCGTGCCGTGCGGAGACGGCCACATGAAAGTTTTCAGCCTCATCCAGCAAGCGGTGACCCGCTACCGGAAGGCCATCGCCAAGGTGAGGGGCCGGGGGCGCACGGGGCGCCGGGGGTGGGGGCGGGAGAAGGGGGGGAGGAGGAGAGGGAGGAGGAAGAGGAGGAGGGGGAAGGCGCCGGGATCAATATGGCGCTTCCTGGAAAGGGGAGGAGGGAGACGGAGGGGAGGCGGGGAAAGGGAAAGTGCGGCGGCCCGGCCGGGCCTCGCGGGCGCCCCCCGCCCCGGGCTGCGGGCGGCAAAGTTCTCCGCGCTGGCCGGGCCGGTGGGGCGGGCGCGGGCGCAGCCCCGGGTGAGCGCGCGGGACCCCGCGGCTCCTCTCGGGCCGAGCGCCGGTCGCCTCTCCCTCGGGGCTCCGGCCGCGGGGCGGGCGTCGGCCACAGACGCCCCTTCGGAGTCTGTCCTAGGGGCCGAGCCCGAACCCAGCCCTCCGGGACGCGGACGAAGCGTAGCCGGACGCCTCTCCCCCGGCCGCAGGCGGTGGAAATCCAGCCTCAGGCCTTTCCCCACTCCCAGGCCCCGCGGCAAAGGCTGGGGAAAGGGAACTTTTTTGGTTGGAGGAGAGTTTAATTATTCCCCACTCGGCGGAGAGCGGGGCATTTGTGTTCCAACACTGCCTTCGTCCGGGCCAGGGAAAGAGCCGAAAGCACGAGCCCTTCCCTCCCGGCCGCCCGCGGGCAGGGCCGGCCCGGCGCGGTTCGGGGGCAGCTGGTGTGGGACAGTCGCCGGCAGCCCCAAGAGGGACGCCCGCTCCTTCGGGCTCGCGGACGTTGGTTGGGCACGAAATCTCGGTGCTTGAGAGGCTCCCGTGCAGGACTCCTTTAAAAGGCACAACCCTGAAATCAACCCTGAAAGCAGTCGCTGGATTAAAAGTTTTTCTGCCGAGGACCTCAGCGTTTCGCTATCTGGAACCAGTTCCATATGGTGCCGGGGGTGCGGAGCTAGGGCCTGATTTCGGAGTGGAGTAGATTTCCCTTTTTCTTCGTGGAGTGATAACATTGTCTCCACTTAACTGCATTCCTCTACAATGTGTCAGAAGTGAAAAGGCATTTTGTTAAATTGTTTTATCGGCTGTCTGTGTTTGACAACAGCCCACGCCTCCGAAGTTTCTGTCAAGCACCTGAGGATATTTCCTTTGCTGTAGAGAAACGTTTGGTGGAAAGCGTGTTCACTTAAAAGTTTCTCATTTGTTTCCGGTGGTGGAGTGGCCTAGCTCCCCTGGGTTTTGGGGCAGCAGGAGAGGGACCGGTGGCTTTGCCAGCCTCGGTGTATACAGGCTGCGTCCTCCAATTCTCTCTGAAATTAAGGGAGAAAAACTTTCTATGCTGTTGTTTGGTTTTTAGTATATATTGGAAAGAATAGCGTAGATTTGGCCTTTTGAAGATAGTCGGGGGGAACGTTTAGGAACCTGACACAAAGATGGAAGATGTTGACTATATTTAACAGCTCTAAAATGTTCCTTACAGTTGGTTTAACTGTTATTGAAAATCAAATAAAATTAGTGGAAATTGGGCACCCGTTTATCTTACAGTGCTGACAAGGGGAAACAACTCTCCAAACCTAATGGCAGTTTATGATCTAAATGTTCTAAATCAATAATTGGGTTGCATATGCATTTTGGAGACCAAAATAAGTTGTGAAAGGAAAGAGAAATATGATAATACAACCTAGGCAGTGTGCCTGTGTTACTGAGCAGGGAGGACATTTCATTTCATTTTACTAATTTCACATGGTTAAACTTAATTCTCTTTCACTATGCACACCATGGACTTTGGGATGGTTTGGGAGATAAAAATGTAGTTGTTTGATTTGAACGAGTCATTCGTTCCTTCTACTGAAGTTCTTAAGCATTTACTGTGTTCAAGTCATCGTTCTGGGTGCTGGACATCTAGGGGGCCCACTGGCTGCTTTGTGGAAGTTGTGAGTGTCAGAGTCTAGGACCAGAGTCTCCATGGTCTTTAAGTGAAGGAGACCGTGTTGTGGACTATCGTGCTGTGGTGGAGGGAGAAGGGAATGTGCGGTAGATGTAACCGAGGACGCTTAGTGACAGATCTGGACTTTGTTTTTAAATATTAGTGGTAGTTGTTTTGCAGCGACCTGGGAAGATGGAAAAGGGAGTGGAGTTTTATTAAGAAAGTCTGGGGAAGCATGCCTAAGAGAAGGGGCATATGAGTTAACTTTTTATTTTAAGATTTGATTTATTTATTTGACAGAGAAAATGAGAGAGAGTGCAAGCGAGCGAGAGCATGCAGGAGAGGGGGGAGGGTCAGAGGGAGAAGCAGATACCCTGCTAAGCAGGGACCCCACCATGGACTCATCCCAGTACTCCAGGGTCATGAGCTGAGCCGAAGACAGTCATTTAACCAACTGAGCCACCCCGGCGCCCCTTGAGCTGAGTTTTTAGAGGGTAAGTGTGACATCACCAGGTGGAGATGGAAGGAAGGGTGATTCTCAGGGTGATGGTAGCATTGGAGTTGGATATAAATGAGAGGGAGGAGTCAGAGATGAGTCAGGGCGTTCTAAAATTATTTAAAGGCTCTTTCAATGCAATTCACAGTTCAGTGGGTGAATTTTAAGATGGGCTTTGTAGTACACGGAGTTTAATCATTGAATCACAAGACTGTTGAGCTGAGAGGTTGCAAGGGCCTGAGTGTCTTTGTTGGTGTTTTTTCTTCTTAAATTGTTAGGTAATGGTTAAGATTAAATTTTTAGTCTTCTCTTTTTTTCCCCCACCTCATTTAAGGCGATTATGAAGCAAACACATATTAACACTTGCTTTAACTCTTTTTCTCTCTTCTTTACCGCTTATTGTTTAAGAGGACAAAGTAAGTTTTGTGTGAAGAATTGGGTAGCTGGCTAGCTGTGGAGTGATTTAAGTTGCTAGGAGACATGTGGCTTGACAAACTTCCATCTGGTGGGGGAAAATGTGGAAAGATCATGTTTATGGCTTTGTATAAAAATCAACTAAGTTTCCCCCTCACCTCCACCCGCCTCCTCCCCCCCCCAAAAGAAGAAAGGAAAAGGGAAAGAAAGATCCCAAGTCACTAAGGCTTTCTCTGCAATAAGCATTTTACAGTGAGTGTGATGGGGCTACTATATTTGGCATTATATTTGAGCTTTTTTCAGGTTAAACAAATCAATTTTTCTGGACAGTGGAGTGGTGTGACTTAATACCAGAAATGTCCTCAATAAGCAGATATTTAGAGGCTTACACTTACTCATGGCATTTTTTTTCCTCTAGTGGAAAAATGTTTTTCTGCTTATGATCACTGATGGGTGAAAATGTTTTGGCTGTTCCATCTCCATCCACCCATCCTCATCCAGACCCTGTTTAAGGAGGGCATTCTGCTAGACATCGAGAATTCTGTTGCAGGAACTAGTCTTGAGTGCTTAGAATTGGAGGACTGTCTGCTGTATATGTGTCTGTTCGTTCTTCTCGTGCCTGAAGCCTGACTCATCTTTGAATCCTGATGGACACAGGGTGCAGAGCACCAACTGCAGTGACTTGTTAGTGTGGTGCCCTTGGTTTCTGAGGTTTTCTTTGCTGGCCACTCCTTAATTTTGAGTGAATCAAGTCTGGCCCTGAGGCTTCTCATTTTTCCTGCTGTACATCCTAAATCTGGGTAGGAGAAAGATAAGAAAATCTTTATGTTTGTTCAAAAAAATGTTGCTATTTTGGAGGGCTGCTGTGTACAAAATGTTATGCTCTATGGGGAAATATAAGATGAAATTGTTGCACTCGAGAAGAATATAATCTAGGAGACCAGATGAGTACATAAAACAGTAATAGTAGGTGGGAGCATTACTTGGCAATGTGACGGTGCAGACAGGAATTGCTTCTGGAGTTCAGAGGTGTGAGCAGTTATTAGGCATTGGTTTAGAAGGGGGATCCTCTTTAGTCCCTAGAGTTGGTTGGGCTTAGTGAGCAGGAAGGCTGGCCCTACTAGAGGGCAGTGCTTCCTAAATGGCTAGTGGAGTGATCTCAGAAAGCATCTGCCTGCCTAACATATTCTGCTTCTGAAGGTCTGCAGTGGGGTCCAGGCATGAGCCTCTGGAGAGCATCTCCTCCAATTCTGTGAGGTGGGAGGGAAGGGATGGCTTGAAGGGAAACAGTGTGAACACAGGCGATTTAGGCTTTCCGGGCTAGTGCGGCTCCTGTGGAGCATTCTTGCCAGGTGGTGGGTCAGGATCAGGAGGAGGACTGTGAATGCAGGCGCATGACCCTGGGATGGTACGGGCGGGAGCAGGGTGTTTGGGCAGGGCAGCAGTATGGACTCCTGGTCCTCTGGGAGGACATCTGGAGCAGCTTTTTGGATGGGCTCTGCCTTCAGTCTAGAATGCTGCTGAATGCTGAGTAAGGAATAGAAGGGTAAAGCGAGGGAGGGGAGGTGCTGGAACCTCTTAACTCCCTGCCTTCCCCCATAGCCCTCTTCTCTTGAGGGGTGGTGGGAACTTTGGATGGTGTTTGGAGACCTATTTTATTTGGAGACCTTATTTATTATTGGTATTACTGTTTTTTATTACTATTTAACCTTGGGCAATCTAACCCTACAGAAACTCATTTTCCCTCTGTTTAAAGTGGGTTCCTCCCTTGGCAGGGTTAATATGAGTACTGAATAGATGATGAATGTGAGACTCTTTAGTGCTAGAGCTGAATCACTGATGTTTTACTCACCAGTTTTACTTGCTGGGAAACTTTCCCAAGCATCCTATTATTCCCGTTTGGTTTTTTCCTCTTTACTTAGAAGGTAGTGTGTAACTTAATTAAAGAATAAGTAAAAATGTTAATATTTGCCTAAGCAGCACTGCAATCAGAGGAGCAAAGTGTGTGCTTGTGTGTGTGTGTGCCCACATGCGCGTGTGTGGGTCAGGGAATATAAATGCTGCCAGTATTGGCTTTACTCTAGGTTGATCATCTGGGCCTCTGGCCTTTGGGCCACTGCTTTTGTCCCTGAAGCATGGAAACCTGAGTTGTTTAATAGTGATTCATTGTTATTAAAACAAACTCGAGTTTACATACAGTAACTTTTGAAAATGTGCTTTCTCTCTCTCTCTCTTTTTTTTTTTTTTTTGCTTTTTTCTCTTTGAAGGGGGAGGACTGTTGATTACTAAAAACATGTAAGTCATGGTTTTTATGAAAAATCTTAACAGTTGATATAAGATTTTCCTGCAAATACATACATAACTGCTTGTTGTTACACACAAGCTTATTGAAACTTTTAGGAAAATGGTTATATTGTTGCAGAGCTTGAATGACAATAGAGGCAAGCATAAAAATAGTGAAGAGAAATAAATGTTATTGTTTTATTAACGTTTTCTGTCTTCCCTCTCAAAGTGAAAAAACAATGCAATGTGTCTGAAAGGCTGATCTTTCTAAAATGCAAATCTCATTGTAGTCTTCTGTGTAAATGCCTCTGCACCTGCTTTCCCCAGAGG
>CM052807.1:26039929-26063553 GCA_028533885.1 Nasua narica | reverse complement strand
ACATGGAGGGATCCTCAGTGAGGATTTTTCTGTGTGTTTCAGGATTGATTGAGCACACCTGGTTCCCTCTGAGGATGATGTGGTCCTCTGCAAAATTCTCTAGGGAGCCTTTCTGAAACTTGACTCCAGCACTCAATGGCGGAGGCTCAGTGCTGCCTCTGCTCTTCTAGAGCTTCTCTGAATCTGTAACTAATACAAGGGCAGCTCTTCTCACACTGCTTGTTAAAAATGTGTTTGGGTTACATACTTCCTTGGATCACGCCTCCATAATTTGTGTCTTCCTTTGCTAGATGCAGGTCGATCCAGAAACTAGCTAGGATGATATTTGAAGGGAAATTAATGGTAATAGCTGAGTCAAGATGTATTCTCTTACTTTGATCTCTTTACAAGTTAAAAATATCTAAAAATTATAGCAACTGTGTCATAATTTCTCAGTAGGTGCCAGATTTAGTTATCACCTTTTAGAGTGCTTAAGCACTGTGAAGAGAAAATTCCATTAATTATACAGTTTTGTTTTTCTAAAAAGTTCAGAAACATCTCTAGTGTTACCTTGTGATTGCTCGATCCATATAGTTCAATTTTGGATTATTTAGTATAGCTCAGTATTCTCTCACTAGTTCACACATTGGCTTTTTTACTCCATAGAACTGTGAACGGCTAGGTCAGTGGTGATATTTTGTATCTTTTACACTCTGTGGAGGTATAGTGCTGAGCACTACAATCGAAATTGTTAATTTCTGTTCTACTGCCCTCCCCCAACTTTTCCTCCCAAAAGCCCTTTTTTATTCAGGAACAAATAATTGAAGTTAAAGGTCTTATAGGAAAAGGCATGGTATATTTAGAGAATCAGTTCCACCCTGGTTTTAACATTCTATTATAAACTCATGCTAACCTTTTCTGAGGTCAGACTCTTGGTGTTATAAGTTTTCTCTTGTTAATTTCCCCCTTTGAATCAAGTATTACTTGTGAAAGAAAGCTGAAATCTGGTGTTCTCTTGATTCTACTTTTTTCTGAATGTGGAAACCACTAGATACCAATAAAAAGAATGGGAAGTGACTAAAGAACAGACAGGAAATACCAGTTTCCCTGGCCAAGCACCACAACTCATCCTGGGACTGCAGTCCTGGTCAGAGGGACAAAGGAAATACCACAGCTGCCTTCTGCAAAGGGTCTCTCCCTGCCCAGCTAGTGGCATTCTGCAGTTGGGCAGGCTTTCAGAAATGCTTGGTGTCATGCAGATTCCCTGATTTATGCACATGTGAACCTCAGTGTGGGGGTGCTCCCACATGGCTAAGTGGGGAGGGATGCCCCAAGCTCCCAAAGGTGCAGAGTTTTATTTGGATGCTGAGCTGGAACTGAGAAGCGTGGGATGGAAGAGTGATCTGCCCCAAGTTCAAGAAAAGTACAAAGTAAGCGGAAGTACATCCCTTCAAATATAGGAAATCTCAAGTTGCTCTTGTGTTCCCCTCACAGCTGTGTGAAATAATATCTTGCAATTTAGCCTTAACATTGAGTTTCAGCTCCTTTTTATGTGTGGCATTGTGAATGTTAGTTTTCAGTATTTCCTTATTACAGTTTATTGTATCTTGCATCTGCACTGATTATTGTTCTTTGTTAGTTTAGAAGTCTTGTTTTACCCAGAGAAATAGAACAGAAAAATAATAGCAATTTTGAACTGTAGCTCTCCCCCTTTTTATTTAAAAAAATACAGCTTCTGTAAAAACCGTGGCAGGAGATAAGAAGGGGGGGAGGGGTACTGTTGTCCCTGGGGATAAAATAGGCATGAGACCAAAGAAGACTGAATTTCTACTTAGCAATGATTTTATTAATGAGTCCCAATAGAGTTTTAACAGCAGAGCAGGATTTCCTCCTATTGTGATTCTCGATAACCTCCAAGAAATAATTCCTTAGGATCGTACTCATATGACATCGTTCTGATTATAGGCTTGTAATAATTAGATATTTATCCTCAGAAAAAATTGCCATAAAAATGTATTAATAGTGTGAGGGAAGTGCTTGTGCATCTTATAATGTAAATTGTTATTTTATAGTCTACATCATTCCAAAAATTGTTTTGAGCAAGCTGTGGAACTAAATCTCTAAGAATTCTATCATATACTAATACTTGGACTTACAGAGAATACTCACAAGCACCTAACAAATTGTACCCACACTTCTATTGTTGAAAAGGTCTGGGGGGAAGAAATAGAATCCATGTGAATATTTGGTTTTTGAGGTTAGGTTAGGCTAAGGGCAAAATGAAGGGGTGCCCGAGTGGCTCAGTCGTTAAGCATCTGCCTTTGGCTCAGTTAATGATCCCAGGGTCCTGAGATTGAGCCCCAGGTCGGGCTCCCTGCTCAGCGAGAGGCTTGCTTCTCCCTCTCCCACTCCCCCTGCTTGTGTTCCCTCTCTTGCTGTGTCTCTCTCTGTCAAATAAATAAATAAAATCTTAAAAAAAGGCAAAATGAATATTTTATAAATATGTATCAGCAACTTTTAAAACCATTCAAATAAACTTCCTTATGTTTCCAGGGGGTCACCAACAGGTGCAAGGCATCTTCTGTGGAAAGATGATGATGGAGAGAAGTAGGAGAATGTAATGGCGAATGTTGATTTCACATGTCACTCAGTGACCTTAATGTCATTATTCATTTCTAAGCATCTGAGTCAGCTAGAAGGGATCCAAAGAAGACAGAGATCCAAGAATACTGTAGAAGAATTTGCCTGTGTACAGGAATTTCTCTGAAATGGGAATGTTCTTCCTGAAAGTGCCAATAGCAAGAGAGCCACACTGGATTTTTTTATGCATGAATCTCATCAGGATAGTATTTACAGTTTTATGTTATACATAATTAAAATTAGCAAATGAGTGTCTTCTGCTTGCACTTTTGCACTTCACCTCATAAGAGTAGTTGATCCAGTGGGTTTCTAGTAGCGATTTCAGAAACTGATGATTTCTGCATAGTTGTTTTATGTTATTTGAATGATGACTGTAACTTTGTACATATTAATGTTGATTGATTACATGTACCATATATGCTATAGGATGCTAGCTTTTTCTAAGCCAGACTCTGACAACTTTGTCAATTAGCTGCTTTTTGGCTCTCCTGTGAACAAAAATGCTGGTTTTCCTCACTTTAAGGAGACTTGATGGATGAAATGGAGATGGGTTTTTAAAAAAAGATGCACTGAGGAGAAAATCAGATTAGGTCTTTTAAAAAAGAAACTCTTTATTAAAGATATGATTTATTTATGTTGGTACAGCATCCATATAATTCATAAAATTGAATTCAGAGTAGTAAAGAATCTAAGAGGTTATTTCTAAATATGTAGACCTTCTGAGCAGGGTAGACGTTTTCTCCACCGTGTCTTTGTTGGGGGATAATGCCTGTGGTAATGTGCTCAGCACCATTTATTTAGAGGAGCCAGTTCAAAAGGTTAACAGTTCTTATTAGAAAATGCTCTGTTGGCCTGATATTTGCTTCATTTATACCCTTGCTAATTCATATTGTTTGCCACTTAGCAACACAGATCTAGTCTCTTCTCTTTACTTTGTGATTACCAGTTCTTGAAGCTCAGGACCCATGGTGAGATTGGTGCCACACGGTGATTCTGCTGACTCCTTGCCAGACGAGTGGATTTGAACCAGCTGTTGTCTAATGTCTGTCCTTGGCCCAAGGGGTCTAGAATGAAACATGAGAGGTAGACCTGGAGATTACCTGGCTGCCTCCCTACTCCCTTGTCATGTACAGGTGAACACCTTGAGACCCCACAAGGTTAAATATATTGCCCGAAGCCACACATGCTGACTTTGAGTTTAGTAACTTCTGTTTCAGGACTGGATTTAATAATGAAAAGGTACTTTGATGTCTAAGTTGTAAAGTTGCTAGTTCTTGTTTGTGAATATGGTTTTGACCTGGTTGAATGCCCAAGGATATTTACTGTTCATTCAGTGTTACCACTTGATATTGTAATAGTTACTTGGGAAATTGTAAAAAGCACTTTCTGACATTTGGTGACCATATTATACAAAAGAGGAGGCTAGTTTCATGAATCTGGCCCTAATGATCCCAGGTAGGGAACAGTGTCCTCACTCTTTGCGAATGCTCACAGAGTTCACTGGAATCTGCTTCTGGAATAAGTTTTGGAGGCTTATGGACATGGAGTTTGGAACCATTACTTACCTATGGGACCTTAGCCAAGTTACTCAACCACTGGGTGTTGGAGAATAAAACTCTAACTTGGAGCCACACAGATGGTAGCCCAGTAGAGTTCTACATCCTTGGCAGAGGCAGTACACCTCTTGATTTTCTCCTATTCTCATGATCCTGACTCAGGAAATCAGTCATTAACTAATTAACAAGTGCACATCTTCAACTATGTTCCTGGTGCTAGTGATATGACATGCTCCCAGCCCCCAGGCCAGGGAGGAACAATCACAGCAAAGATGCAAAATGAGATAGGAGACGCATGTATGCAATATGCTGGGAAGGCCTTCTTAACTTCTTCCAGGCTGGTGGTGAGGAAGAGACCGTCCAGAAAGGTTGACATTGGAGAAGGATTTGGAGGAGTCCACCAGGAGAAGGGGGCTGGTGGTGCAGGGAAACAGCTTGGAAGAGGTCTTAATGACAAGCAGAAGAATTTGTAATTGCTTTCTAAAGGGGAGTCTTTGGAGGTTGAAAAGTGAGGGAATGACGTAAGTTCACTGAAAAAGCCTTGGAAATTTTCTCCTTAATTTTTTTTTTTTTTGAGGGACAGAGAGGCTACTAATTTTCTGTTCATACTCTTATTCCTTTTCTAGCTTCAAGTTCTTCTTCTGTTATAAAAGACCAAAAGAAAATATGATTGGTTAATAATAGCCTACATTCTCCACTCTGCAGCTTATCTCTTCCTTCCTCCAAATATAGCTTAGAACCTTACTTTCCTCTACTTAATAATAATAAAAAAAAATTGCCCCCGCACTTCAACTAAATCTGGGGTTTATCTTCCTGACAAAGTTCTTTGTGGTTCATACTACTTTTTCGTTTCCTTCTTGGCCATGTGCCTGCCTCTCCAAATTTTAGATAGTTTTAAAAACTGAGCTACCCAGTTAGATTAATTGCTCTGGGTAATGCTGTTTTGTGTTTCTCATCTTGCCATATTTTAGTATCTCCTGGGCCACGAAAGCAGCAATCTCTTCTAGGAGTATGATAAATATTTTTTAGGCTTCTCAAAATTAGTTCTCTAGAGTCTAGACATGTATCTGCTGTATTTATCATTCCCTCGTCTTGTTATTACCTTCAAAATTGTGTTCTCACTTTCTTCAGTTTATTGACTACTCGACTGCTTTATTTCTTTTTGGTCAGACTTACGGTTGAATTTTATTTCATTTATACTTTTCCATACTTTCTCCCACAAACCTATATTTTGTAAATATAGGTTTATATTTAAGTAAAATATTATTAAAAAGTATTATTAAAAAGAATGAAGTTGAGAATGGTGACTTTTCTTACTGTTTCTTCAGAGTCAAGTCGAGAATTCTTACGACACACTTTTAAAATTTTAGAATGAAACCTAGAGGTTTCTCCTTACATCTTGATTCTGTACACATTTGTGGTTAAAAAATAGTTATGTATCTGTCTTTAGTTTCTCTGAACAGTAAGTGCCAAACTCTTACGCTGGTGCTTTGTTCTGCTTCCCTCTTACTTGTACCCAAATTTCATATCCCTCAAGTATGTAGAGCATTTCCTCTCATAATATATGTTTTGAACATAGGGTCACTCTTTGATCTGCAGCCTTGTGTTCCACTTCCCTGTCCAGTCTTGGTCTCATGAAGAGATTTGTTCTTTTTGGTGGTCAGTCTTGGTCTGGTGACCCGTGGAGGTTAGAGAACTGCTGTGTATCGAGCTGCTTCTCTGCTACATTAACTTTGAGCTGCTGGGTCCTCTGCTCTTTCTTTCTGTGTTGTACAAGTCTCCAGGATAAAAGAGTATCAGAGTTAAAAAAATCCCTTCACTTTTTCCTCAGATTACATTTCCTTTCTCTGGTTGGCCATTGTCTTCATAGCAGTGATTTTCAAAGCGTAATTACCGACAGGCCTTAAATGTCATTGCAGAACCTCTCTTGGATGCTTCCATTTCATAACTATACTTTCATTTTAAAAATATGAAGTAAAATTTTAAGAGTTGCTGGAATTTGTATCTATACATAAAAAAATGCGTGTGAGATTTGAGTTCAGTGTTCTAAAGTCTGGATGTCATTTAGCAAGGTTGCAAAACAATGACAGGTACATACATGCCGAGTTTTAATTCAGGTGGATTCTGAGAAGGATGTTTTAGCTGTATGACATCAGTGTGGTCTTGACTTGGTTGGTCGTGGTTTTCAATTGCTGCTTTTGTTTTGCTTTTAAATTATAAATTCATTTGGTTTCATCATTATCACTTTACGGTGGCATGGATTCATATGCATTTAACTTATGCTAATTCCACTATCAGTGTTTGCTGAAAAATAATTAGCTTTTTTTTTTCTTTTTCTTTTGCAACATTTCCTTAAATATAAGCCAGACCCATTTCTTCTGGGTTTCAACCAAGAAACAGCAATCTGTTCCAACAGTACAGGAAAAGCTGGCAGTATTGGGCTTTGTGGAGAGTGTGCCATGCTTGGAAAACCACATGTGCTGTACTGTGTGGTCTACTTAAATAATTTTCAGGACTCATTTTGTCATAGCCTTAACCTTGATTTTAGAAGCCAGGCCTTTCGTGACAGGTGACATGCAATTTGTTGTGAATTCTTTGGCCAAATCTACAGGATGTAGTGATGCACTCTATTATCAACAGTATTAGGGGGTTATAATTTTCTAATGATGAAAACCTAAGCTAGGTGTGGTTTGCTATTCAAATATGAATCATCCATGACTTATTCCTGACAGATGTATGTTTTTCACCAATTTTTTTTTTCAGTGATGGTCCTTTTTTGTCATTTTAGTTTGTTTGTTATTCGAAAGTAATAGTCTGTGTTAAATAAAGAGCCTCTGGTTTAAAGTAAAGCACATTTTATTTCCCAGAAGTGGGAGTCCTTGGGAGTAGTGACATGTTGTTTACTTCCGAACATTTACCCAGCCGATCAGTGGTAAAATGAAGTCCCTATTATTCTTCTTCTAATATGAAAGCTTCTAATTGGAAATGCAAGGCACTTATGGGGCACTTTCACTCCATCAAACTAATGAGAACGTTAAGAGCCCAATAGATGCTTAGCCAAAGAACCCACATAGGCAATTCACAAAGGAGGGAATTAACTAGTAAAAAGTCATGGGAAAACACTGGATAAACGTAGTATTCAAAGACTGACAAATTAAAATATTATCCTTTTTTTTCTGTTAAATTGACAAAACAGAAAATGCCAGATACACCTGATGGCACGAGGTCCCCGCAGCGTGTTGCTTTGGGACACTGTTAGTGCTGTGCAGAAGTGTCCGTCTCTGTCGGAAAGCAGTTTGGCAGGAGTATCAAGATCCACAAACTTGTTTATAACCTTTCACCCAGTCCTTTGGAATACTGTCCTCTGGGATATTGTTTACCCCTCAGAAGGTTGAAATTATGGGTGACGCTATTGGCCAGTATTATTTAAATTCTGAAAACAACAGAATGACTTCAAAGGTCCAGTAATAGGCAAAGGATATGCAAGCCAGTTTGTGTTCTAGAGGAAGTAATATGTAGCCATTAAATAGATTTAACAACTGTATAACAAAGTGGTAAAAGGTCATGCTAGGTTAAGTGAAAAAAGGTACAGGATTAAGCGTACACCATAATTAGAACAATGTTAAACATGCTATAGCTAAAGTAATGCCCAAATGTTATTTGTTGAGGGGTGGAGGGCTTATAGGTGTATTTTCTGTTTCTTTTGTTTATAATTAAAATCGTCATCAAGGTAAAGAGAACATTAAAGAATTAGATAAGGCTATGGTAGGATGAAAATGAGATGCTGGGATGACTTTATTCTTAATCCAAGGGGATGTGTCCGCTTCCTTTGGTGTGCCGCTGACTTCTGCTTGCCGTTCATTTGCTGAGTAAATAAATGGTTATAGCTTTTCTAGATGCGTTGGTAGGAAAGGGAAGTAATTTTGATAGTTAAATTAACATGTTAAAGTCATGTTTTAAAGCTCAAATTCCATCTGGTGAGTGTGTCTGTATTTGCAAAGGTGTTCATTGCAGCTTGCTTGCTCTATTGATAATATAAGCTCTGGAGCTCTGCAGAAATAGACTTTTCCCCTCTAAGTATATTAGAGTAAATCTTTGAATCATCATATGTTTTTGGGTCTTACTCCTTATTTTAAGGTTTCGGATTATTTTAATTTACTTTATATGCAAATGTACTGACTTACCTTTGATATTGTCAGTTGGTAACAACATGTAAAAAAGATTTGTAGTTTGTAATTAATGGCTCATGCTTTTTAGGAAATATACAGTATGTACTCCCTTTTTCTATAGCACACATCTCTCAAAGATATCGAATCCCTATTAAATACAAAGATCACACATAATGAAGGTTGAAATTTTCACAAATGCTTATTTGGACAGTACAGGTGTATTTTAGCTAATAAAGAGCCATACTCACTCCATACATTAGTGACCTTCCACTTACATTTTTATTCATACATATTTTCCTTATTGTTCTAGAAGTAACTTAAAATGACTTTGTAGAGAAAATGTGATTTTGATAGAACTGTATGGAAACTTTTAATGGCTGTGTGTGTGTTTTTTTCTTTAGCGAAAACAGAAAAGCCCCATCTGTTATTCAATAAATGTTTGTTAAGCACTTAGTAGGTACCAGGCACTTTGAGAGGTGCTTAGAGATAAATGGTATGTTGGCACTAGCATATTTTAGAGGATATTTTAGAAAATAAGATGAGACTTTGCTTCTAGAATGTAGTAATTGGCATATTACAAGACCTAAGTTTCAAAAATATACTACTCTTATTAGTATAACATTTGATATAGAAAAATATCTCAATAAGAGATCCTTTTTTTCCCTTCTAGAAAGAAACAGTCTACCTATCTTTATTGAGCTGGGTGAGTTTTGGTACCAGTTTAGAAGAGATTCCTTTTGTTGCAGGCTCAACAATAAGTCATTACTTACTCCTCAGTTTATTTATTGATTCCCTAGTGGACTTGTTCTTTAAAAGGATTCAAAATATAGTCATTATCCTGATGGCTCTTACGGTGGCTAACAGTAGAAGACAAGAAGGTGAAATTAAAGGTGAAAGTGAAAATGAGTTCTCTCAGTATTTTTTGGGACATAGCTCTGTAGCTTTGGCTTCATGGAGGAAGTGGGACTTGACCTTGAAGATTATGCATTATTTGAGCAACAAATTTCAGGTCAGGAATCAAGTCTGAGCAACTTGGAATCTCTAAGGTGCAATGAGCTATCACTTGCAGATCAGAGGCAATTGAGAGCTAATTAACATACAGCATTAGTTTCAGGTATACAACATCAGGATTTGATATTTGTGTATTTGTGTATATTGTGAAATGATGACCATAGTAAGTCTAGTTAGCATTCATCACACATAGTTATAATTTTTTCCTTGTGATGAGAACTTTTAAGATCTATTTTCTTAGCAACTTTCCTATATACAATATTATTAAGCCCTAGATAACCAGTTATCTTATAACTGGAAGTTTTGACCACCTTTCACCCATTTGCCCATTCCTTTGGCAGTCACCAATCAGTTCTCTGTTCATTTTTTTTTTAAGTTCATTTTTTTTAAATGCCATACTTTTCCGGAACACTGCTTTTTAAACTTCAGTGTGTTCACTGGGAATCTTATCAACATGCAGAGTCTGATTCAGCAGACCTAGGGTAGGGATTGAGAATCTCTATTTCAAACAAGTTCCCATTTGATACTGATGCCCCTGGACCTTTAATGATCAGGAGTAGTAAGGCTCTGCAGGAAGTATGCTTCTATTTAAATTACATACTTTGAAAATTAATTCATTTTTTGATGGTTGAGAGGGACATCATTGCTCCAGTTTCTTAGTGTTATTTTAATATTGCGGTGAAGGCAGATTTTGTTTGCTCTGTGGTTTCCTTATTGCTGAAACATCAAAAAGAATACCTTCCTCTCCCTCTTTCTTGTGCTTGCTCTACAGAAATAGTAATATTTAGGAAAAGTTTTACCTATTAAAATAATCTTGACATTTGCATAGTGATACTTTCCAGAGTTGAAGAAACTAACATTGTTTAATAATAGCTTTTAATAAAAAGACACTATGTTTCCAAATGATTCTTGGCAAGTTGTAATTCAGAGTATATCCAAGAAAAAAAATTAGGGTTTAGGGGCACCTGGGTGGCTCAGTGGGTTAAGCCTCTGCCTTGGGCTTGGGTCATGGTCTCAGGGTCCTGGGATCGAGCCCTGCATCAGGCTCTCTGCTCAGTGGGGAGCCTGCTTCCCCCTCTGTCTCTGCCTGCCTCTCTGCCTACTTGTGATCTCTGTCTGTCAAATAAATAAAAATCTTAAAAAAAATTAGGGTTTATTTTAATAGTTTCAAATAAAATGGCTTTCTTTTATTTCAGATAAAATGATATTTCACAGGAATGAAATATCCCCTAAAATATTGGAATTAGATTAGTGAATTTTTAAAAAAAGATTTTATTTATCTATTTGAGAGAGAGAGAGGGAGCATGCACACATGTCAGGGGGGTGATAGAGGGAGAAACTGCTGAGCAGGGAGCCCAATGTGGGGCTCAGTCCCAGGACCCCAGGATCATTACCTGAACTGAAGGCAACTGCTTAACTGACTGAGCCACCCAGGTACTCCGAGTTAGTGAATTTTTGAACATTAGTATGTATCTGTCATATTTTGGTTTCAAATGATTTGAAGCAAAAGTGATTGTAGCTGCTTAAGAAAGTAATCATGGGTAGAGAATGAAATTTTTCTTTCTTTGAGAGGTTGGTTCCTAAGTGTATCTCTTTAGAGAAATAGCTATAAATAGGCATTTTAAATAAGGGAAAATATAGAAAAATTGATTTAAAAAAGTCAAGAAAGCATTAAACTAGTCCAGCTTTCCATATCCATTTTCATCAAGTTGCTTGTACACTTTGAAAGGATTTACTATTTATTGCTTTGTCACTCACATTTAAGGTGCTTTAGATACAAAGGCTGACCTAATTAAATTGATGTTTGCTTTTTATTATATTTAGAGTTCTTTAGAATGTGGAGGTCAAAACTGGAACTCTGTCTTTGGGGTCCATTTCTGAATATTAAATCAAATTTTTAAATTCTGGTAAAATACACACTTGGATTATTTTCCTTTTACATTTTTAATGTGATTGACTCTCTCAGGGAACAGTTTGATTTTTGGCAACTTTATTGTTATTTTCCTTGCTCAAACATCAAGTGTAGTTATGTTTGTCCTGGATATTATAAAAAGTTACACACTCAAGTTATTAGTGTCGGCCGTCCTTAGTGGCAACAACCAAACTGTATGTATACAAATGAAGTCAACTGTTTGATGTAGTGAACATATTCTTTGCATCCTGGTTCAGTTAGCACTGACGGCTGCTGATGGACCAGACTGTCTGCCAACTGCTTTAGCAACTGCTTCAGTAGCAAATGTGGGAAATGTTGCCCCAACACAGAAGGTTTAGAGGGGATTGGCTGCTTTGTTAGGATGGGCTTCAAACCTGATAACATGCATTGTGTAAGATCTGTTTATATTATTTGATCCTGTTTATATCCAACCACATTTACTTAGTTTATTCATTTAATTCAAATGAGTGTCTGTCTCGTGCAGGCTTTATAATCCGATGTGAGTTGAGCTGGGCTTTAACATATTTCTGCTGTAGAACTGACTCAGGCATCATGGAGTCATTAGAAAAAGCAGAAACCCCGAAGGGCATGTCCTTGAACTTTTCTGGTCAGGACGAATGTGGGCGGTCTGCCTTCCATACTGAAGAACTTCATTGGTGTTCTCCTTTGTAAAAGGATTCCTGGTCTTCTAACCAACTGCCAAAGGTTGACCTGAAGATGTTTCCAGGTGTGACTGACCTTCATTGGCTTATTCCATGAGCTGTTAGGAAATAGTGTCATTTAAACTTGCTGTATTTCTGGGAAGCTCCATTAAACAAAATATGAGCTCGCGCTGTGGAAAAATTTGTTTGTGCCTAAAAGGATAGGATGTTCATTTCTATCAGATCAGTTCTTTTGAATACACCAGCCTGGACATGCATGTGGATTTGCCTAAGCATCTGTTGCTTCAGAAGATATGCCACAAAATTGAAAAGAGGGAGCGAAAATTGTTCCTTGGCTGGCACCAAGACCAGACACCAAGGAAAAGCCAGCACGTGTTTGTAAGACTTACATGGATAGGACTAGCTGATGTTATTTTTGTTAGTCTTGTATATTTTTTGTTTAAAAGAATTGTTTTGCGTTAACAACATTGTGGACAGAAATACCCTAATTGTGTGGTAATGATCTTGATAATGGTGACTGCAGTCACAGTGAACATTAATTGTACATGCCTTGTGTGCCAGGTACTGTGTTCCACGAGACCCTTGTGATCTCACTGTGATCCTGTCTGTGGGCATGATACTGCTGTTGTCCTCTGAACTCATCCCAGGAGGCTGCGTGATGTTGAGTCAAAAAGCCAGGATGGGCTGAGCCACGTTGTGTTATCTCTGTTATAATTGCCTTGGGAGGGGTGTCTGGGTGGCTCAATTGGTCATGAACCCAGTGTCCTGGGATCAAGCCCTGTATCAGGTTCCCCGCTCAGTGGGGAGTCTGCTTCTTCCTCTCCCTTGCTCATGTTCTCCCACTCTCTCTCTCTCAAATAAATAAAAATCTTAAAAAAAAAAAAAAATAATTGCCTTGGGAATAGCTTCAGGTTCTGCAGTTTTTTTTGTTTGTCTTTGCTTTGAAAGGGTCAGAACATTTGATCAATGCAATGTAAGCTTTTAAAAATATTATAAATTTACTTTTGTGTAGTTTCCTGATTGAAATCATGAATGCCTACATATTTTAAGATGACAGATTTTAATATCAGGTCCTTCTCACTTCATTCTTCCCTTCCCTCCCCTCCCTTTACCTCCGTTTCACTTCCCTTCTGTCCCCTCCATTCCTTCCATATCTCTTCCTTCCCTCTTTTCTCATGTCCCAGAGGAACAGTTAAACTTAATTTCAGAACAACCTCATAAACTTTTAGAGTTTTGAGTATTAGGGGAACATCACAAACCTCCCAAACCCAATGATAAGACCTTAAAGATCATACAGGGTCTGGGGATGACAAATCCAAGCCCGCATGTTGCTACCCAGCTTTCCAGGTCTGTGGTGGATCCTGAGAATGGGTAACACATTCTCTGCCTAGAGTCTCTGTGAAACTTTATTTCATTGCAGGCAGTCACCACCAGGAGATTAGATCTGGAACTGGAGATACAATTTATTTGCCCTCTCTAATTTACTCTCAGAGCAAAAATTTTAGATAAGGTTCCTATGGTCGAGGGTGGGGTGTGTGTGAGCCATCTGTCCAAAGTTACATACTTATTAAATAGCAAGTGAGTTTTGACTCTAGGTCTGTTGCTTTCCATCTGGCAGTCAGTCACCTTGATCCTCTAAGAATTGCAGTCCAGTCTCATGATTCACCTGCTCAAAAATGTTCATGGCTCCCTTTGACATACAGACTGTTCTTCTTGACACTCAGGGCTATTATAATGAAAAGTTGGGGTGAAAGTTACTTTATTAAATCCAGATAACCTCTGTGTGCAGGATATTTAGTAGGGGTTGATGGGACGAGTCAGATTTCAAAGCCGTGTACTTCAAGGTGTTTATGAGCTAGCTGAGGGCTAGAGGTACAATATTAGTTCAGAAGTACCTCAAATACCAGGCAAAAAGTGGTACTTTTAATCAAAGGTAGAAAGTGCTTTTGCAGTTAAAAGGCATGAGGGATGATCATTCATTGGTCATAACCAGGAAAAGCTTTGGAGGGAGATGGTATTGAATAGATCTTAACAGAAGCACAGAAATGTGGGCATGTTGGCTGGGATAATAGCAAGGGAAGCCACAGAAATGAAGGGATGGCTTATGTTTGAGGTGTAGGAAAGATTTGGTGGGATAATTCAGCTGCAGGTGGAAGATGAGGGAAGTGACTGGGATCATGTAATAAGAGGGTCTTTAGGGCACCTGGGTGGCTCAGTTGTTGAGCAACTGCCTTCAGCTCAGGTCATGATCCTGGAGTCCCTGGATCGAGTCCCGCATCGGGCTCCCCCTCAGCGGGGAGTCTGCTTCTCTATCTGACCTCTTCCTCTCTCTCATTCTCTCTCTCTCTCTCTCTCAAATAAATAAATAAATAAACAAACAAACAAACAAATAAATAAATAAATAAAATCTTTAAAAAAAGAAGAGGGTCTTTAGTATAGGATCATCAGCTGATACGTAATTTAGGAAGGAATTTGGAACCATAGAAGTTTTTGATCAGGGGAATTAAGCGATAGGGGTTGTATTTTAACAGGATAAAGCTGGCTTTGGTGGTAGGCATGGACTGGAACAGGAGAGCAAGGGGGCCCCCCCCCCACATTCTGAATTAATGTCATTTAGGAAAAGAGCCTCAGAAACTCAGCAGCTGGAGGTTTAGGTAGAGAGGCAGTTAGGGCTCACAACCAATTTCAGATACAAATGGATGTTGTCAATCTCGAAGTGGATGTTCTGGAGCAAAACTAGTGCTCTTTGTACATCAATGATAGCAATTGTGACTGCTCAAGCTAGCATCTACCAAGTTAATTAGAAGGCACATTAAAGGAAATTACCATTCTCCTAAGTGTGGAATGGTTATGGGTGTGTGTGTGAATTTCATAAAAGTGTGTAACTTAAGAATACTAGATGTGGTTTTATACAGAGAAAAAATTTACACTGAAGATTTTGTTCAGTGTAATTCTTTAAAATTCTTAGTAATCAGTCTGTCAAGGTTAATGATCATGCTGGTGTATAACCTATTTTTATTTTTTTAAAGACCTTCAAGTTATTTGTAGCATTTTGGTTGATTTTCCCTGGTATGCAAAGTGCTAAAATATTGTTCTATTTTTTAAAATGAGAGAACTGAGAAAAATTGAGGCCAGCTCATTTGTATAATCCTTTTAGAGTTGAAGTATCTTAATGGAGAAGAGATCAATTCTGTATTCCGTTATTGCTGTCTTCCCTGTTACTTGC
Organism: Nasua narica; assembly: GCA_028533885.1. Lineage (NCBI taxonomy): Eukaryota > Metazoa > Chordata > Mammalia > Carnivora > Procyonidae > Nasua > Nasua narica. Next base: position 26,048,377 of record CM052807.1, on the reverse strand, counting down.
CATAATTGGTTGGTTACAAAGTGTTTTTTGACCTAACCAGCCCTTCCCAAATGTCCCCTTCCCTCCCCTCCTCTTTTCCCTTCTCCCCATCATTCACCCAGCCCTACTGTTCTCTAGCGATCCCACAGCATCTCCAGTGTGCTTACATGATAAAGTGTTGTTAGACATATTTTTACCCAAGTATATCCTGTCAGACCATAAAGTCCTTGAGAGCCAAGTTCCTGTTCATCTCGCACCCCAGTGTGTAAGTGCTCACCAGATGTCTAGTGAATGGATGAACTAATATATATCTACAGTGAAGTTGGGGTGAGCTTTTGGGAGTAAAATGAAAACTATTACAATTGCTCTAATATATGCAAAACAACCAACACTTGAAAGAGGTGGGTACTGTTGTTGTAGCCTTTCCCTTTTCCACAGATTAGAAATGTGAGGCTCAGAGCTATAAAGTGGCCCACATCTACCCAGAAAATGGCAGACCCCTGTGGAAAGGCATCTGATGACCTGTTTATTTTTATATATTAATACTCGTAAAAAGCCCTCAGATTATTTCAAAGCACTCACAGAGTACACAATGCTAAACGAAGCATTTGAAGGTATACAGTAAAGGGTTAGTCATGTGCTGGACCTCAAGGGGGCTTTCACTGAAATGGCAGCAGAATTCACAAGGGCAGAACTCATAATAATTACAAGAATGTGTCCGTGGTTGAGGCACCGTCTAATGGAAAAGTTGCTGAAGAAATTTTGGAGGGCAGGAGAAAGGGGGACTTAGTTCTTGTGCCCCATTTTGGAGAAGAGAGGCTTGTACAGAATGAAGGCTGTGAATGTGACTGGAGGCAGGCAGAGTGAACGCAGGGCTGACTGCCTTCTTTGCCGCTGCCAAATTTGGCGTTCGGTTTTCAGAGGCTTTCGGTTAAGCAGGTTGGAGGCAATATTTTAGGGGAGAAGCAGGTTATTGGGGTGGATAAATAAGTGGTGACAGATTGGTCAGGGTGGTGGTCCGAGAGCTGTGGGATGCGGTGTCCTTTGGAGTCGTGTTCCGTCTCTCAACCCCCCTCCCCCGCCCCGCGCGCATGCAGTCTGCTGAAGGCCTGAGATTCCAGTGTGTTCTCCACACCTTTGCAGAGAGCTGGAAAAGCATGAGTCTGAGCAGAATGAGGGCCAGAGGTATGGTTCTGTGGGGAGGAAGGTGTGTTGACAGTGACCTCCGTGTGAGGTTGAGATATGGTGGAATAATGGAATTCATTCAGCTTTGGCAGGAGGCAGAAGTCACTGGAATTTATTGATGGGAACCTTGAAAGGGGAGGTGATGGGTATGTGTACTCCCAGGGGCGTTGAACAGTAAAGCCTGTATGTACCCTGAGACTGGCAGAGGACTATCTTTCAGTGCTGGGAACCAGACACCTCTCTGCTTATCCCCAGGGTAATGGCGCCCATCAGAGCTCTGTCTCTGTGCCCGGGGTGGGGCTGCAACCTGGTTATGCTCAGTTGACGGGGGTGTGTGTGTAGGGCTGGGAGCCAGGGACCCAGCTGGTTACCTGGCTCCTCCATTCCATGTACAGAGGGGAAAGGTGGGCCAGGGCCCAGTCAGGCCTCGTGCCCTTTTTCATCCCGTCTGTGACACTCTAAGAGTCACAGTGCTATGGTCTCTTTGGAAAACTTAGACCTTAGAGGATCCTGAGAGCACTCAGTGCAGCGAAGTGATGGAACTGACACTGGGAGGAGCCTGAGTTGGTGAAGAATTACAGAGAAGAGGGGTGCCTGGGTGGCTCAAGTTGTTAAGCCTCTGCCTTTGGCTTGGGTCATGGGGTCATGATCTCAGGGTCCTGGGCTCAAACCCCACATCGGGCTCTCCGCTTCCCGGGAAACAGAGCCTGTTTCCCCCTCTCTGCCTGCCTCTCTGCTTACTTGTGATCTCTCTCTCTGTCAAATGAATAAATAAAATCTTAGCAAAAAGAATTACAGAGAAGAAAAAAATGGCACATGTGTTTTAAAAGACAGTTCATACTTCTTATGGAGAGGTTGGAAGCTCATCACTAGCATTTTGTATTTTCACCTTTTTTTTCTCTCCCGTTCTTACAAATTTGGAGGTCACACTAAGTATGGTCATTTTCTGTTTTTAAGAAATATATTATTAGTGTATTAAACCTTCTTAATGGCTTACACATTTCTTTGTATGGGTATAATTTTTATATAGCTTTTCTTACTTTGTATAAACCTGCACAAAACTTGTTTATATGTAAATACTAATCTGAAAATCCAACACTATTTTAGATTCCAAAAGAGGAGTTATTGGGCTCAAGAAAATAAACTATATATATTGCCATATAAATGCTTTTTCGAAAGCCTGCAATTTTATGGTCTCACCAGCATACCATCGTTGTATCAAAGTACACATTTCATTCCATCTTTACCTATTTAATAATGTAAAAAGTTTTACCATATGTGTTCAAAAATTATAGTAATAATAATAAAAAAAGGCTCCTCCTGCCCTCTGCTTTCTCAGACTTTTCCTGAGGGACGGTGTTCCCTGCTCACTTTGTATGGAGCAGTGTTTGGATTGCAACAGCAACAGGATTGGAACTGTTGGTCAGCCGAAACTCCAATGAGAGCTTGATGCTACTTTTCAGAATGCTTCTTGTATTAACAAGAAGCCATTATTTTTTTTTTTAAAGATTTTTTATTTATTTATTTGACAGAGAGAGAGAGAGAGAGAGAGAGAGAGAGAGAGATCAGAAGTAGGCAGAGAGGCAGGCAGAGAGAGAGGAGGAACCAGGCTTCCTGCTGAGCAGAGAGCCCAATGAGGGGCTCGATCCCAGGACCCTGAGATCAGGACCTGAGCGGAAGGCAGAGGCTTTAACCCACTGAGCCTCCCAGGCGCCCCAACAAGAAGCCATTATTGAAACAGCCTCTCATTAGCTCAGTTAATGAGGTTGAATCAGAAAGACGTGGAGTCAGCTGAATCTTCTCAGGCTGCATAGGGGCTCTGGAACACTCTGCAGGGGCCTGTCCATATTACTTACGCCTCCAGAGCAATGTTTCTTCCTCTCTTCCCTGTGCTTGGGAAGCTCCTTTCAGGAAAGCGAGATGTGGCATTAACCAGGTGCTGGGGTAGCGAAGATAGTGCTCTGCCTGTCTCTATCTTCTTAGCTGTTTTACGTTTTTCAGTGCACTTCTTACCAGTGAAAATTATGTCTTTGATTCCATCTTGTTCCCCTCGAATCCATGCTCTAGTATAATAAGCATTTAGTTTTTCTAGTTCATGCTAAACCCCCAGGATTCTGGCCCATAATAGCGGCTGAATATATATTCACTGAATGACCTCCAGAGGCTTTCTATTGCCTTGGAAACAAGTACAGACTTTCACCCCTATGTCCAATTTGCCCCAAGCTACTTTCTCAGACCATCTGCATGAATTTACATCTCCAAATCCCAGTTCCCACTCTCTGCTTACTGGTGTGCTGCTACCATTTTCCTGGAGTGCCTCCTTTTGCATTCAGTCTTGGTCTGGGGAAGTGTTGAGTCTTTTGGAGCCAACTCAGTTTTCTGCTTGTGTCCTCCTTGAAACCTTTCCTAACACCCTAACTGGCTCTAGTGCTCACTTTTATGAACCTCTGAGAGTCATTTAAGCATCTTAAAAATGCCTTGTGATGGTGTATGTGGTCCGGTCATGGACTCTTAGCTCACCCATAGTTTGTGGCCCAACTCCCTATGTGAAGGCCACTGAATCTTTCATTCAGACGTCTTAGTTTCCCATACTCTTTTTTCTTCCTCTGAAAATTTTCCTACATCTCTTAAGTTGTGTATTTTGTTGGTCAATTAAATACTTAAAAAGTTAGAGCTGGTAGGAATCTTGGCCAGTATCTAGTCTCATTAGAAGGTGTACCTGTACTGTGGTTTTCCCATTAACTTTTGCCCCAGGAGTTTCAAGTCAGCTCTGGGGCCTAGTAGCAAATGCAGATAATTGTTTCCTGATTAGGAGTCAGATTTGACACTTCCTATTGAAATGTTTTGCTGTCTGGGATATGAAGCAGATGGTCGCTTATGGCAGAACAGATGTCTCTGTTGAATCAGAGCATTTTAATCTGCTCTTGTACCTTGAAGTGTTTCCCTTGGCAAATACTCACTTCTGACCTGCTTGTTTCAGCTTTGGGTGATTTTCCCCTACTAAATGGCTACATAGATTCTTACAAAGAAGTCTGGTAAAATATAACTAATAAAACACGAGTAACTCAATATTGGTTAACCCGCACGCTTATTCTAACACAAGTACAATGTCTTGATTGACTCGGCAAGCAGTGATTCATTAATAAATTCACAGTTAACACGATCTATTGATTAGAACACTAAGGATGTAACTACAGCTCAGTGTAGCTGGATTCTTCGGAGTGTTGAGTGGTGCTGTCAGTGGCTGAAGCACAGACCGTGGGGGATCCTGCCTGGGTTTGAAACTTGGTTCTCTCACTTAAGACCCGTGTGACTTGAGGCAAATGTCTACACCCTGCTATGCTTCAGTTCCCTCATGTGTAACATGGAGTGGGGTAGGTGTGTAGGAACAGTACTCACTTTTAGGACTGAGTGAGGATTATGTGGTTTATAGGCAAAAAGTGCTGAGAATCTTCCTGCTCATAACCACTGCAGGGATGTTGGCTCTCCTGTTAGTATTCTTAATGTCTCATCATCAGGTGCAGAAGAAGGGCCCTCACTGCCTGTGCGCAAAGAACAAAGGCTGGAAGGAGTGCCAGATCTTTTTTTTTTTTAAGATTTCATTTATTTATTTGACAGAGAGAGAGAGAGATCACAAGTAGGCAGAGAGGCAGGCAGAGAGAGAGGGGGGGAAGCAGACTCCCTGCTGAGCAGAGAGCCCGATGCGGGGCTCAATCCCAGGACCCTGAGATCATGACCTGAGCCGAAGGCAGAGGCTTTAACCACTAAGCCACCCAGGCGCCCCAGGAGTGCCAGATCTTACTAGAAGTCCTCTGCTGAAACCTGCGTGTGGCCCACCTGAGCTGGCTTTGTTTTTCCTCCTGTGGTGTTGGTGGAGCAGGCTGTTTCCTGGGATGCTTGTCATGTCTAGGGACTGCTTTAGTTAGAAAGGTCGGTGTTTCGACATCCCGTTTAGGTTTGAGCTTCGCCTTCCAATTTCATCTATATTTTTTGAGGATAGACATGTTGAATAAAGGTGTTAGGAAGCCAGAGTATGGAAGTTGAACCGGACTTGCTTGGGGCAGATGCATGTCTTTTCTCAATACTAGGCACTGCTTTTGGCCTGTATGATACCAGACACGGGGAGGATGCACAAGTCTACTAATCGGCAAGTAGGCGTTCTTCATGCCGTGAACCCTAATCTCGTGTTCTCAGACCTTTCAACCTGATTGGAAGGGGAAGAGCATTACTGCCAATGCAGTGTATTTACGATGGTAAATTTGTTTTTATCTGATAGTGCCTTGATTGAATGCTGCTTACTGGGCTCATAAAAATCTCAACAGCAAGATACTGTCCTAGCTCAGAGAAGTGTGGCATGGAGCCAGCACCGAGAAGGAAACTTTGTCCCACTCCCACTCACTGTGGCCTTCACTTCCTTCCCAGTGGCTTTCACCATTTACCTCTTTCCACCCTGTGCTCAGCATGTCCCCAAGCTATTTGTGTGTGTGTGTGTGTGTGTGTGTGTGTGGTAACTTTTCATTATGGGCATTTTCGAACATAAGTAGAGAATAGAATAATGAGCCCTCAGGTATCTTTCACCCAGCTTCGACAGCTATCAACACATGCCCATCTTATTTGATTTGCAACTGCCTTTCCCTACTGGATTGTTTCAAAGTAAGTCCCAGAAAATATATCATTTTTCCCCAAAAATTCTTCTGTATGTGTCACTCAAAAATAAGGACTCTTACAAAGTTTTTATTGTAAACTATGTTTTCCAACCATCATTTTTCATTTGTGGAGATTGCATTCACTGGTGGAAGTAGGTGGGCTGGCCGTAACGTGGCAAGTAATTATATAATTAGGAGATCTTGTCTTTGCTGAGCAACCCAGATTTAGGTGATATTCCTTCCGAATTTTTAAAGGGATCCTGGGTTGCTCATTCTCCTGAAGGTCTCGTGGACAGACCCCTATTGATAAAGAAATTTCTGTTGGGTCTTTTGAGTATTCTAAACCTGTGATGATATATGGCCAATGCCTGGGGTAACCCAGAACTTCCCAGGGTATAGGATGGCTGTGCCCCTCTGTCCTCAGGAAGGCAGGAGGAGTAGCGTCAGGGTGTTATACAGATTCCATTTTCTTTATGAGCAAATGGACTGAAAATGGTTGGTGACCACAGCCGCATGAACTGAAAATGAAAATCCAGGGAGATTACTCTGTTTACATGTTGTTATTTCGTGAATATGTGCTGGAAAGGGATGAAGTCAGTGGACTTTAAACTTTGGGACAAAAAGCTGTACCTAAAATCTAGAGTTTGGGAGTAATTCTGCGCAGAAATATGGTGGCAGAGAAGTACATGGTCTATTCTAGCACAAGTGTTGAATCGGGAGCCAGGAAATGTGGGTTGGAGTGCCCATACCTCATCTCCTGAATACCTCGATGGCTAGACATAGCTTTAGGTTTTCATTTCCTCATTCGTAGGGGATGGATTAGGAATGGGCTGTAAATGATGTGAAGATTACTTTGGCCTTGGTGGAGTGGAGTGGAGTGGATGGAGTCCCTTATCATAAGGCAGATGGGTTCAGAGTGGTGGGTCTCAACCCTATAGGACTCAACAGTTCTCTTCTTCCTTTTTCCTTTTAATTTTGAAATAATGATAGATTCACAGGAACTTGCACTGTGGTGGTCACAGGAATGCAATGGTCAACTGATGACTAATGAAAGTGTGTGACCATTGGCTGCTCAGTATCACAAATGGCACTGCTACAGTCATAGGCTCTTCCAAAATGGTGACTAGCTTTTAGAAAGTTCCAGGCAGTCTTCCCTTAGTTTACATGGTAACTGCATTCCTGAAATAGTGCTGTAACAACTGGGTAGAAATGCTTGGTGTTTTTGTGTAAAACAGATTTCAACTCGGAAATTTATAAACAGCTGGTTACTTACCTGAGTATCTGGTGGGACCTTCAGACCTTAGAAGTTGGAGACAATTTATTTTTCCTGGGAGACTGCTGACACATTGCAGGTTGTCTAGTATTCCCTGGCCTCTATGACTACTACTGTCAGTAGTACCCTCTAATCATTGTGATAACAAAGTTTCTGGAATGCCTCCCAGAGGGTAGTACCACCCTTTGGGAACTACTAAGATAGGGGACACATATGACTTCTCATGATGGAATCTATTCCTTAGTGCCCAGGTTGGAGAGAAAATTCTTGGTGTGTAGAGTATTGGTTTGAATCAGTATGACAATATCGATATGATGTACAGTGTTTCTTCTTCTTGACAAGGTAATATGCCCTACCTTTATATTGTTTTTTGCAGGGAAACAAATTGAGTGCTTCGAGTGGTAGCTGGAAGATTTGCTACTTAATAGATACAAGAGCTTTAGAAGTCCTCTTTAGGGCTTTCTTCTCTGTGAGTGTAGCGCCCTGTGGGTCCCAGGATGAATAGGGTTTCCTCACCAGCAACAAAGTCATTCTTTCCTGCCCCCAATCTCCAAAATATAAAAGCCACTTTGTGAAACAGGAGATTTTTTTTTTTGTCTAATATTTAGCATCATATAGGTAGAAAGAAACCTTAAACAATTCTAAAATATTTAGTAAAATACTTTGCTAATTGTTACAGGGTTTTGAGACCGACCCAAATCTGTTATAGGGTTAAACTGGATGACCTTCAGGGTTGGAAGCAGAAATTGAGGTTTTTGTTTTTAATGTATTCTCTTTTAAAGATGAACTTATTTCAGTGCCATTAAAGTATGAGTCTAAATTAAGATATCAAATAGCCTTGTAAGTGAAATTGAATTCTCTTTTGGGGGGGTGTACATATGTTTTGTGAGTAAGTTTCATGGATTCTCCAGCAGCATAGATAAAGCTCCTTATATGTGTGGAGGCACTTTTTCAAACCCCGTCCTTGAGACATCTTCCTCCCTGGCTCCTTTATCATGACATACATTGTTCTTTTGGTGACAGCTCTTTGTTGCTTCAGCACTCATCTTTTTTCTTAAATAGAAAGCAATAGCCTTTCTTTGGAGAAGAACAATGCATGACAGAGCATAAAATGCTACAAAGATATCATGGTAGGAAGGCATTTGTCTTTGCTTAACATCGATTCTCCAGGGAAATAGTCCTCATTTAAGTGTCATGGGAGGAATGCTGGAATCATTTCATGTGAATTAGTAAAACTGTGTCATTATTTACCTTTGGAAATCTAGGATTTTATAATTTAGTTATATATCTAAAATGTTTCACTGATCATTTTTTAGAGTAGAAATATAATAATTGCAAATTGTTTAATTTTAAACTACCCCAGAT
>CM052807.1:25976745-26039429 GCA_028533885.1 Nasua narica | reverse complement strand
TTGGTTTTATATTCTACAACTTTGCTGAATTCCTGTATCAGTTCTAGCAATTTTTTGGTACAGTCTTTTGGGCTTTCTATGTAGAGTATCATGTCATCTCTGAAGAGTGAAAGTTGGACTTCTTGCTGATTTGGATGTCTTTTATTTCTTTTTGTTGTCTGATTGCTGAGGCTAGGACTTCCAGTACTATGCTGAACAACAGTGGTGAGAATGGACATCTCATCGTGTTCCTGACTTTAGGGGAAAAACTCTCAGTTTTTCCCCATTGAGGATGATATTCACTGTGGGTTTTTTGTATATGGCTTTTATGATACTGAGGTATGTTCCATCTGTCCTCACACAGCAGAGAGTTTTAATCAAGCAAGGGCACTCTATTTTGTCAAATGCTTTATCTGCATCAATTGAGAGGACCATATAGTCCTTGTCCTTTCTTTTATTATTGTTGTATATCGCAGTGATTGATTTGTGAATATTTAACTACCCCTGTAGCCCAGGAATAAATCCCACTTGTTCATGTTTTTTTTTTTCTTTTAAGATTTATTTATTTGAAAGAGAGAGGAGGAGGGGCAGAGGGACAGAGTCCCAAGTAGACTCCTTGCTGAGCATGGAGCCCAATGCAGGACTCAGTCCCACAACCCTGAGATTATGAGCTGAGCTGAAACTGAGAGTTGGTTGCTTAACTGACAGAACCACCCAGGTGCTCCTTAAGTTTTATAGTAATTCAGGTTATTCTGTTGCATTTGCCAAGTATGTAATTTTATCATATGCAAATAATGATCAGTTTGTCTCCTTTCTATATTTATGGCAAATATTTACTTCTCTGTTTAGTTGCACTGGCTGGCACTTCCAGAAAAATGTTAATTAATAGTGGTGTTAATTACAGTCAAACGAACTTTATGCTAGACTGCATAATAATGTTTTGGTATAAGGATTTCAAGGTCTACCACAAAAAACATGTAACTTATAATTTTAGGAATAGATAAAGAGAATAAATTAAAAACAAAAGTACATAGGAAGAAGAGAACAGGGCTAGAGTTTGTGAGGAGCAAATAATGGGAAAATCTAATGGAAGAAAATTAATGGGCTACACCTGATGTTTTGGGGCTCTGTGGTGATTCAGGTAGTGCTAATGTTTAATAATCATTGTGTATCAGGCCCAGTGTTCTATCTGACAGATGCTATGAAGACAAGGAGGATAACATTCTTTCATGATTGCCCTGTGACATGTTCTCTGTAAATTGTGGAAGGGAAAACCCTTCGTGATCAATGCCGTAGAAGCCTGAATGTCATCGCTGTGTTGTAGAGGCTCAAATTGTCATAGGATTTAGAAGAAGGCTACTTGGTCCCCCTTCACTGCTGCATTCCCTGTACCTACAGCAGTGCCATGCCCCGAGCAGGTGCTTAGGTGCATATTAATGGATGAAAGAAGTCACCACTCATTGTGGTTTTGGCCAGTATTGTGGAGGAGCTGAGCTGGGTTCTGTTGTTCAAGGGGGAGGAGAAGCCCCTCCACTACCTGAGGGAAGGGTCTGATACTTGTGAACACTACAAGCAGAATGTGGGGCAGGTCTGTTCTGTTCAAGGTGTGGAGTATTTGCAGGGGAGGGAGGGGGAATAGTTTTGAGTGGTGGGCACAGCTGTGGCAGAGAGCACAGCTTTCTAACTTATCAGTGTGGAGGGGTTCTGGTGGTTGACATGTGGCTTGAAGCCTTTGTATGGCTGGCTGCCTTAGCCCAGAGTCCACGTTTTCCATGATGTGCAAGACAGGAAAATGGGTTGTCAAGGTGGTACCTCTGTATCTGTTCCTGTCCTCCACCCCCTGCTCTTCTACCTAGTCCAGTTTTGCTTAGGGAACTGCACCACGTGACCACACCCAGCCCCAAGGGGTCCCAGAACAGTGAGTGTGAGATGCTAGTTTGTCCAGCCACCTTAGGTGAAGCCGACAAGGGACAGAGGGCTTTAGGAATAGATGCTGACGCAGTCTGCTGCAGAACCATCCTATAAAAGCTGGTTTTGTAACTCACGTTCTTTCACCCACTGCATTATGGCCGTGTTTCAACATCTTTCCCAAGTGGCTTTTCAGTCGTTGTCAGTCATGGAAGCTTCAATTAAGTGAGCTCCCGTGGGGAGGCCTGGTATGATGAACATATGATGAAAATAACTGCTTTGGGTATGGGGAAGAAGATGTTCTGAGAAGAGCCAGGGCCACTTGTTTGAGCCCCGAAATCCTTCCCCTAATGCCACCTCTCTGGGACTCAGTTTGAGGGAGTTGGCCAGGTATCATTCCCTCAGTGAGGATCTTAGCAAGGAGAAATTATGACATGAATATTTTTACTTTTAGCTGAGTGATGTAGGAGGCAGTGGAAGTTACCACTACAAGATTTGACTTTGCATTCGTAGCTCCCAGTGTTTAGCTTTTGGGTTTTTAAAGGAGGAAATGCCTCCCTTATTAAAATATAAAACCCTGCAAATTCTGATTTAGCGATAGATCCTAAAGAAAAATGTCCAGGTTGGAAAGGAATTGGCACCCTAGTCGTCCCCAGAGATCATACCTTTTTCTGGAGTCTTCTCTGCTCTCTGTAGCCACAGTTACAACCAGTTGCTGAAGCTGCTTTAGAATCTTGGCTCAGGTGATGTTCCTGTCCCCTTTCCTATTTTTTAAAGGGAAAAAACCAGCAAACTAGTCAGAGAATGTAAACAATGGAAACATTGATTTCCAGTGAACAGATTTGTATCATAATATTAGTGAGAGCTAAGGATTATTCTCCTTTTATCTGAAGTAGGAAAATGTCAGAAACTTATTAATGTTTCATAAGTTAATTTGCATTGACTCATTAATAGAAGTAAATAAATTCCTGTTTTCCAAAGGAGATTCCTGGAGACCTGCTTAACATAGAAAGGAAATTTGGTATGTCAGATAGCTGGTTTTCTGAGTTTCTTTCATAATTTGCTGACTTTTTAACAGTTCAATCAATGAAGTTTGCAGTTTTTATTTGTTTGAGAGGTTTGTAATTTTTCTCTAGTTTATATAAAGCTGGCTAAAATTTTAGGCTACTTTTGGGCATATTTGCAAATGTTTTTAGAAACCTGAATTTGAGACATTTGACTTCCATGATTTTAAAGGTAAATTACAGGGCAGTCATTAAGCGTCTGCCTTTGGCTCAGTTATGATCCCAGGGTCCTGGGATCAAGCCCCACATCAGGCTCCCTGCTTGACGGGGTGCCTGCTTCTCCCTCTCCCACTCCCTCTGCTTGGGTTCCCTCTCTCGCTTTGTCTCTCTCTGTCAAATAAATAAATAAAATCTTTTTTTTTTAAGATTTTATTTATTTATTTGACAGAGAGATCACAAGTAGGCAGAGAGGCAGGCAGAGAGAGAGGAAGAAGCAGGCTCCCCGCTGAGCAGATAGTCCGATGTGGGGCTTGATCCCAGGCCCCTGAGACCATGACCTGAGCCGAAGGCAGAGGCTTAACCCACTGAGCCACTGAGGCGCCCCAATAAATAAAATCTTAAAAAAAATAAAAGGTAAATTACGTTGTCAGTAATTTTGTCAATTTTGGAAATAGTATTAAGAAAATGTTTTAGGGATGCCTGGGTGACTCAGTCAGCTAAGGATCTGCCTTTGGCTCAGATCATGATCCCAGGATCCTGGGATTGAGTTCCTTGTTGAGCTTTCTGCTCAGCATGGAGCCTGTTTCTCCGTCTGCCTGCCACTCTACCTGCTTGTAACTTTTCTCTTTCTGACAAATCAATAAATAATATCTTAAAAAAAAGAGAAAATGTTTTAGATAATGGAGTTTTTCTTAGAGGCGCCTGTGCTAATTCCTTTGCAAAACACAGGGTCACTAAGTTCATCGGTGGCAGGTATGTGGAAGGTTGTTTTATCAATGTAGAGAAAAAAGAAATCCTTCTCCAGTATTCCTTTTAGGTTGGAAGAAACAGGGAAAGGAATTGTATGTTTTACCATGAAGTTTATCGAATTTGGTTCAGGGTGGTTTTAGAATCCTTAATCTTGGGGCACCTGGATGACTCAGTTGGTTAAGTGTCCAGTTTCTCGAGTCCCACCTTGGGCTCCCTGCTCAGTGGGGAGTCTGCTTCTCCCTCTCCATTCCCCCTCCTTGTACACGTGCACTGTCTCTCTCTCTGTCAAATAAATGATAAAATCTTTAAAAAAATAAAGAATCCTTAATCCTTAAGGGCTTATAAAATGCTCATGGTCCTGTGCCTATAGTGCATGGCTGTGTAAGCTGTCAGTACAGAGCTGCTTGGAGAGGTACCGCTAAAGGGCAGACTTTCGAAAGGTTGTTGTGGGATAGACACTGATATTTATTGCCTAATTTTATTACATTTTAGGGGTTTTGTGTTATTATTTGATTACATCTGCACACTGATTCTATGATATAAGCAGTATTATCCCCATTTTGATAGAAGAGTAATTAAGACCTGGTAAAGTTAAGTAATTGGCGGTCTCACAGAGCCTGTAGGTGGGAGAGGCAGGCTTCAACCCAAAAACGTCAGACTCTGGAGTTCTTGGCTAGGTTGGAGGAATGCAGGTCTTTGGGCTTTGTGGTGATGGGGCATCACTTATTGGCAAGCACATTTTGTGCGGGAATCTCTAGCCTTGAGGGGGAGGAGGAGCCTGGGATTTCATCTTAGTCTGAGAATTCAAGGTTCTGTTTCTTGTCTCCCCAAATGAGATGCTTGTATGCTAAAGGTAACATTTATGGGAGCTTATTAGAGGAATTATAGACCACACATGATCACAGCCCATGCTATAAAAGACAACTTTAGCAAAGACTTCTGTGTTGGAACTTGCAAATCTTCATAAAATGTGAATATCAATTGCTAACTCCAATATGATTTAAGAAAAAAATCCTAATAATGCATTTTATAGTTATTTCTTATAATGGGAAACAGAAAGGGAGAAACATTGGTACTTGAAGAAAAATGTTTTGGTCACTTTATGGTCATATTGGGATAGAGAGCATTTGTGGGTTTTTGTGCTAAATACCGATGTTTGTAAACTGTTTGGCATATTTGCTGACACATTGTAAAACTGTAATCTGCTTTTTAAAAAAGATGCAAAGATTTAGTTCTCTAGTTTTTGAACTGAAAGTATAATACAGAATGATCGTTAAACATGACTTCTGGCATGTTAAAATATTAGCTATATTTGGAAAAATTAAATTTTACGAAGTTGCATATATGAATTCCCAATGTTATTCCTACTAAATCAGGGCAAATAATTCTGTTAGAAATTCTGTTACAGTAGAGAGGACTATTTTGTTACTCCTCTAGTTTTTATTTTTATTTTATTTTATTTTTTTTAAAGATTTTATTTATTTATTTGACTGAGAGAGAGAGAGATCACAAGTAGGAAGAGAGGCAGGCAAAGAGATAGGGGGAAGCAGGCTCCCTGCTGAGCAGAGAGCCTGATGCAGGGCTTGATCCCAGGACCCTGAGATCATGACCTGAACTGAAGGCATAACCCTCTGAGCCACCCAGGCGCCCCTAGTTTTTATTTTTGAAGAACAATAATCATGAGGGGATAAATGAGGAGAGTTTTTTACGTAGAAAAATTTAAAGGTTAATAACCATCCCACAATTACGTAGTAAAGTTTGTTCTAGATGTAGAAATAGAAGATATGGGTGTCCAGGATCACCGAGTCCCCTTGGCCAGCACAATTCGTCCCCGGATTGCTGGGTGGGACTTAGAGGCCTTTACACCTATAATTGTTGGGCCCAGAGCGCATGTATTCATTCATTTCTGAAGTTTACCTCTTGAGTCCCATTTTTTTCCTCACTTGTATATGACAAGGTTGGTCTCTTGGTTATTGTTAATTTTCTGGGATCAAGACAGAGACTGGGTGCCTGGGAGGACACCAGGGGTGCTGCTCACCTCTGCTTCCTCCCACTGGTTCTCCAGTCCCTCATGATGTGGGGGGAGAAGGAGGGGGGGCAGTAGCCCTTAGTGGAAGTTTGTAGTGAAGAGGCAAGCTTTGGGAAGTGGCTGGGTCTCCTGGGGGATACACTTACCTCTTGAACCCACTGACCCTCTTCTGACCCCTGGGGGGAGCAGGGTGGCCTGTGATTACAATGAACATTTGTTGAGAAAGTTTCTGAATTTCCTTCTTATCAGTCAGGACCCTCAAGCCATCCTCTTTTTATTTAAGTGTTGACATTGTGTTTTTCCTAGATTTTTAGCATTAACTTTGAGTTTTTAAAAAAGAAAATATTTTTCATGACTAAGGAGATTTTGGCACCCCTTTAAATTTTGTCTCAGAGGCAGCTACCCCTTGCCTCATCCCAAGCCCTAGCCTTATTCTGCTCATTGCCTTGAGAGACTGTAATTCTTTGTCATATGTCATTAAAAGTGGTTATCAAAGCCAAGTAATTCAGAGGTTCAAACAAGAGATTCCAGTGATATTCTGGTAAACAACTGCTTATCCATGCGGACGTGGTGGCTGGGCTGGGGCAGTTGTAAAGACCTGACGGAGAAACAACTGTAAGACTGGCCGGGAGAGAGCGTCCAGTCTCTGTTAAGTCTTTCAATCCTGGTAGGTAATTATAATCGGCCAAATATTCGATGAACTTTAAAAAATTTTTATGACTTTTGAGGTGGTTAATGTCATATCCTTGTTCTTGCATTCCTCTAGCCCCGTTTTAAAGCTGGGATTGCTCCTGGTAACCATGACCAGATTGACATGGGATATGCAGATCTTCCCCTGACGTGGGACATGTCAGGAGAAAGAGAGCGGTCTCATTGCCTTTTAACTCTGAGATCGCTGTGCTGTATTTCTTACTATTTCAGAGGGACTCCGGGTGAGCCAGGAGACCAGAGGGAGGGGTAAGAGCGGGGCTCGAGCTGACTAGTCTGACCGAGCAGCCGAGATTTCTGGACCGGCCCAGGCCTGGCTGTTGGTTGCTTCCTCCACAGGCTCCACAGGCTCTTGGACTAGCAGGGACATGCTTGCACCCTGAGCAGTTTTGCAGGCGGCCATGAGCACCCGGGGTGTCTTGCCAGCTGCTCTATATGGCAGCAAAAGGGCAGCGGTGGGAGGGCCCACCATGCCCCTCACAGGCTGCAGAGTGATCACAGGCAATCACATGTCTTCCCAGCACTCTCGGATCAGCTCTGTTGTCTTCTTCCCTCCCTTGACCTTGGCGTCGATTTTTGACAGCTGATGTGCAGGTTGAATCTTCATGTTAAATGGAACAAGTCACTTCAACTTCAGAGACTCATCTGTCAGTCAGTGGTGGACGTAAGATCTGTCAAGACTAGTTGGGAAGTCTGTGTGGCTCCGAGAGATTTTAGATAGGGCAGGACTTGGCTTCTTGCCTGTGTGGCTCTGTACTCTGCATTAATTGGCAGGAGTGTTTAGGATCTGAAATAGTGTAGATTTCTATCCATTTGGACAGGCAGGCGTGAGGTGTGTCACTGTGTGTGGCAGGTGCTGATGCAGTCGGGGTCCTGTTAGGATAGATTTATCGTCCATTCAGTTGTATGTTCATCAGGCCTATCGGAGAGGCTGGTTTGGAGTTGGGCTACGGCCGTCTCTTCTGGATGACAGAGCGGTATCGGGTCGCTGGTGCAGACAGGTGGACTAAAGCTATCAGCAAGTCGTGGCGTCTGGTTCCTTGGAGAACCGCTCGCTCGGTGCGGGGTGAGGACCACAGCAGATGTGCGCACGGCCTGCCGTGGGCTCCTGCCAGGACTTCGGTCCTTCCTGCGTGCAGGTGGTCATGGAACCCAGAAGTTCCCAGAGGTGTCCCAGTTGGGAAAAACGTATAATGGAAAAATAACCATGAAAAGATGTTAATAAAATTTAATTGAAGATCCACTAAGTCCATTGCATTCTCTTGGGTCTTCAGCATGTGAATTTATGACCCCATGACTTAGGTATTCTCTTCATTTCACACAAGGGGACATTTCACCTCGGTGATACTAGTAAATGGCTGAAGGGGCTTGGATGGAGCCAGAGACTGTGACTTCAAAGCTTTAGCTTTCAGTGAAGAGCCTGTGGCGGGAACGTGTGATCCACAGTTTCTGAGGTCGCAAGTTGCTATTCCCTGTTGTTGGTTCTCGGCTCTTGGCTATGGACACAGGGGGCCTGCCTGTATTGTTTCCTTCCTTGCAAAAAAAAAAAAAAAAGGTTTTTAAAAATAATACATATATATTTTTTAAAACTGAAAGCAATATGAAAGGAAGTAGGGGATGCACCCTGTCTTCACCAGTTTCACTCCTTGGTGGTGAGTGTAAGACGCCTGGGTGTTCCCTGTGCTCCACTTTGTTCGCACAGTGAGGGAGGGGTGTGGGGACACTGCTTTGCCCTGGCCTGGTGGGACATCGTTGAGCATGAGCTTCGCTGTGATTTTTACACCAAAGTAGTGACCCTGGATCTTCTGATAGAGTTTACTCATAACGTGCCAGGACATTTTAAGGACAGAAAAGGAGTAAGGGATTTGGGATGTAGGGTCTGTGAGATAAAGACCGCCCTTGGAGGTGACGTTGTTTAGGGACAGTCAAGCCAAGAACTGGGAAGCATCAGGTCTAGTGTAGCAGCAGGTGCCGTGAATCCCTGCGCATCAGTGACACAGGGTATCACGTGCATTTCCTTCCTGCCAAGGTTGTTACGGGGAGGTTTGGACAACAGAAGGTAAAACTTCTTGAAAACTACAAAGGTAGTTCTCGTGCTGGATGGTGTGGTGGCAAGGTTTTGTGGCTACTAAGTATGATCCTGCTTGTTGCCATTCTGTTATATGCTTTAATGAGTTTTGTAAACTTTTATATTCCTAATGATTTAGAAATCTGAAGAATTGTCTTGTGAGTTTTAAAACAAAAACCAGTCATTATTTTTTGGATTGAAGCATTTCAGTCAACTTTGGTTCACATCCCTGTGTTGTACGTGCTTCATTGACTTCTGTGAAACTAGAAGAGATTTCTCAGTGACACATATAGCATACTGATTTCCAGCGTGATACAGGGTGGTATCCAAGAATCTTCACCCGAGGGTCATGAGTACACAGGAAGAGTTTCTGTGCTGACAGTTGGCTGTTCTACCTGGTTTCTGGCTCGTTTGTGGATGGCTATGCTCTTCTGCATGGGGGCTGTCACTAATGCATAGATTTGAAGGCATGTTTGGGGCCATTCAATACTATAGAATTTTTGGTGTTCAAAAAATGATGCAAATGGGAATTAGCTATTTTTGTTCATCCAGAATTTTCTTTTAGGGGCAGCTGGGGCGACTCAGTCATTTAAGCGCCTGCCTTGGGCTTGGGTCATGAGCCTGGGGTCCTGGGATGGAGTCCCGCTTTGGGCTCTCAGCTCAGGGGCGAGTCTGCTTCTCCCTCTCCCTCTGCTCCTCCCCCTGCTTGTGCTCTCTCTCTTGCTTACTTTTTAGCTCTCAAATAAACAGAATCTTTAAAAACGTTTTTTCTTTTAAAATAAAAATTAATATCTGCCCTGTAAAAACAACAAGAGGCTTTTCCATGGGCAGCAACCTAATTTCTAAGTTTAGCATTTTTGTGTGTGTTTGGAGGTCTGGTATTGAGGTAGGCTATTGCCCATTGGTATGCCCATCTGCAAACAAGCCAGGTCCATTAAGCCATAGTGTTCTTTTCATTTGTATTTCCATGTGTTTTGTTAAAAGTTGAACTCAAGAGTCTGATTTGAGACATTTGCTGTTTATGGACCTTCCAGATTATGATGTAGTGATGTTTCGACGGAAATGTTACTTTAAAAGTCAAGTTTCGTATTTTGAATGTTTTAAAGCACCGTTTACCTCTTATACTTGGTGTAATTGGTTGACTTAATTGATTTTTCGTATTCTGTGAAGTCTGAATCTAAGAAAAAGAATTTATTTATTTATTTATTTATTTATTTATTTATTTATTTATGGGTTCAGAATAAAGATTTGGGGTTTGAATCCTTAGGAGGAGAGGGAAAGGAACATAATTTATTCCCATAGTTCTTACAATATAAAAGAGGCTGGTGTGGGAGACATTTTGAAGCTTGAAAACAGATTGACATGAGAGCAGAGACCTGGAAAGATGACAGGTGGAAGGATCGGGAGGTGTGGGGGTGGGGCCTGCAAGAACAATTCAGCTCTGAGCACCCTTTTTTTTTTTACAGTCTTGTCAGGAACAATGAGAAATCTCCATTTTGTCATAATTGACAAAGGAAGTTGTCTAGTGCCGCTGACTTGAAAGACTGATGACTTTGAGATACTTGGGTCATGTAAGAAGCTGAATCCTAATGGTGAATTCATTTATAGGGAGACAAGATCCCTGATACATTTTTTACCATTTTGCATTCAGAGCATCTGTGTCTCCTTGAATTAACTGCTGTCTCAGAATCTAGGAGAGCTCTTAGAGTCCTCTCCTGCCACTCAGCGTAGAGCTTTTCCCCCATACGATCCATCTGCCTCTCATTCCTGACTTGCAGTGGGGATAGTGTTGGAAGAGGCAGCGGCCACACTGGAACCTGCCTCTCTTTCCTCTTGCAGAGGTTTCATATTTCCTTCTCTTTTCCTCTTGGGGTGGAGAAGGAGGAAGGGAGCTGGCTCTCCCTAGCTGCTGTCTTTATGTTCACTCTTTCTCTTTAGCTCAAGTCATCTGTCTTCTTTCCTCCCTTCCATTTGCTTCTCCAGGATCATGCCTGCAGTGCCAATGTGTGAGAGGGTGAGCCCTGGTGGTGGCCTGTGGGCCTGCTTTTCCCAGAGCTTACCATTTGCTCATTCTGAGGCCTTGGTCCACTCTCCTTGTGACTTACCATTTCCCAATTTCTCTGAAAGAACAAAGAGCACATTTCCCACCAAGGGTCTTGAAAATATACTATATGTCCAGAGACCTTGTATGTGTAGAATTTGTGTTTGGTTATAGTGTTTAAGAGAACACTGTACAGTAGACTTTCTGGTCCCTGCTCTCACTTGAGTAAACATCTTAGTTCTAGTATAATAAATAATTGAGGATGCATTCCTAAATTCAGGAAAAGCTGTCAGGATCTTCTGGTTCATACTTGAATCTTCTGGAACATGGCTGCAGTTAGACTTGGTGATTGGTACCCGTGAAAGGTGATCCTTGGAAGGGACTAGGGAAGGGGGTGGGCGTCCCTGGCACAAGAGGAGGGGTTGTCATGGTGACTGGAGTTCTGAGACAGAGCTTCTGAGGCCTTTCATTGCTCCCCAGCACAGTTCCTGTTGTTCTTTCCCTTCGCCCCTCTCTCACAACACTTGTGGGATTTCAGCATTTAATTAATATAAGGCCATTGGACTCTTAGCTTACTAGATCTCTCAGCAGTGCTTCAATCATGGCTCATTACTTCTTTTCTTGAACAACCTTTGGTCCAGTATTTATTAGCTACATTTTAAAAATAAATGCTTTATTTTGAAATAATTTTAGATTTGAGGAAAGTTGCAAAGATACCACAGAATTCTTTTATACCCCTCACCCAGTCTCCTTTGCTAACATCTTACCTTACCATAGTTCATTTGTCCAAAATAAGAAACCAACAACTGTATGTTACCTATCTAAACTCCAGAATTTCATTTGGTTTTCACCAGGTTTCCCACTAATGTCCTCTTTCTGTTTCAGGATCCAATTAGGGAACTATGATATATTTAGTTGTCAGCTGTATTTTAATATAAACTTCTGTATATATCAGTGATTAGTAATTTTGTTTAAGGGGATGGAAGGAGAGTGAGTTACTTTCTTCTGGCTCTAGTGTTTTCTTCCATTCAGAAATATTTCATTCAGACATATCAATCATAACCATTTACTGAATATCCCCATTTGTACTTGTTCTGGTTTGATGTTTTTTAAGTACTGTGCTCTTTAAATGCTTTGTATTTACAAATAAAATTAGCAGTACTTTGAATGAAGTGGCAATAGACTTCCTTCCATTTTAATGAGGTTTTGAATACATAGTTTTGATGTGCCAGGGAACTGATTAAAAATTGGATTCTACTTGTATGACCAGATGAGTTTTGTACCAGCTTTCCCAGGACCAGTGGTACTTGTAAAAGCCTGGTCATTCCTTCTAGCTATCTAATAAAAGTATTTTCCTTAAAATTATAGATGTGTGTGTCATGTAGGATGATTAGTCCTGTGTGTGTGTGTGCATGTGTGCATGCTTGTGAATGGGGGTTGTTTTTTAGGGTGTTAAAACTGTCATTCAAAAGAATGAAATGGAAAATATTTGAGTAGTTGGGCTGTAGTAGTCCCACAGGCTTTGCTTCTTCTGCAAGACTTCCACAGCTGATGTTGCCTTCCTCCGGGCCCCTCGCCGATGTGCACCATCCTGTACTATAAGAGCTCGGCCTGGATCCCTGTCCTCTGAGCCACCTGCTGTCTGTCCCAGACTTCCTCCTTTCTTACACGTGCATCCAGGCTGCCTTGCTTGGGCTTTGCCTCCCCACAGATAAGCTTGGTGAGGAAGGGAATAGGACTTGGACTTCTCTGGCTTTGGCGTAAGTGCTGCTCAGTAATGTTTGTGACAGAGATCTTTTCAGTCCCTGGTGGGGCCAAGGTGAACTGTATGCCTTCACCTGTCCTTGATGGCAAAATGTAACCAAGTACCTTGAGAAGAGCTTTCTGCTTTTGACTGTTGTGAGTACAGAAATAGGAAATCCTCTTTGTCTGGCCACATAATCACAGAATAAACTTTGAATTCTGTTAAAAAATAAAAGGCAGATTGTATGAGTGAGATACCTTTGACCTTACAACTATTAAATAGAATAAACACAGTATAGAATGAATTCTTGGGACTAGGTCAACATCAACCCCTGATTCTCTGTGTGCCTTTCGCCATTCACATTTCTGTGACTAGATCTTGATTTTGACTTCTCAGTTGGGATAGTGGGGAGTCTCAATGACTTAAAAGGGGAGGGAGACATGAGACTTGTTGCTTTGAACCTTCTGGAATGTCTAAAGTAACCTATTTACAACATTTCAAAATAATCCTTAAACTTCCTTGTCTGTTGTCACTTTTTGATGAATATATACAATAGTGCAGAATTACTTATTTAAGCAACTTATTTCTATCTCACCTCTTTTATCACTCTATTAATGAGAAAAATCAACTCTAAATTGAGTTGAACCGAGTATGTATTATAAACGCATAGGGGTGCATGAAAGGTGAACTTACCTTTCCGAGGAAACCATTTCTCTGTACATTCACTCATCATGACACAGGCATTTCTAAAGCACTCTGTGCTAAGCCCCATACTGGGTGTTAGGGCCATGGCAGGGAATAGGAAACCCGGGCCCCTGGTCTCACGCAGTTGGCTTACAGGCTTAGTTGTGTGGATGGTGGGATCCATCACTGAGATAGGGATGTCTGGGAAGGAGCAGGTTTGGAGGGATTTCAGAAAGCTGCATTTGCCCATGTTGAATTTTAGATACCAGCAGTCTATTTTTTGTTTTTGTAAGGGCAAAAAATTGGTATCCATTTACCATTACATCCTCCTAATTTTCCATTTTATGACTTTTAAAATTTTGATGTTTTGTTGAAATCATAATGGTCGTTCCCCCTCCCTCAGTCATCACGTATGCATTATTAAAAATGAACATTCTGTTGAAATCATTACCTCTTCTCTTCCATTGGCGAGGAGGGATTCCTGCCATAGGGTTGTGGGCATGACCAAACACATGACACCTGGCATTGGCCAGAGGAGCTTGATGACAGTTGATTTTGTATAACTGGATATCACATATGCTCCCAGCCCAGGACGGGAACACTGCAGGCCAATCAAGGGTTGTGCTCAGGAGCAAGGAGATCGAGCAGGGGCTGGGGGAGGCAGGCTTTGCAGGATCAAGAGGGTAGGTTGGCCCTGGTTCCCTGAAGAGGATGTGACTAGCTTGTGCGAATAGTTCTGTGGTGGCAGGCTCCTCAGGAAAAGCAGGATCTGTGCTTGGCCCTTTGGTGAGGAGGGTTGTTAGGGTAGGGGAGGGTCTGTGAGGTCTGAGTGGGGAGGGGAAGAGAACTTGAAGTTAGGCAATCGGAGATCTTCCTGGTTTTCCAAATGTCAAGGTAGCACATAATATGGGGCCTTACTTAGTTTTAGGTCTTATACCATATATTTGAATTAAAACCACGCTTTATACTTATTAAATGCAGAGAGGCAGAGGCAGTAAAATATTTGAGAAGAAATGCACAGTTATAATATCAGACATTAGGTATCTATGATGGGAATGATTTAAGCTAGCCATGAGCTGCATGGGGTCCATCTAACGTCTTCATATGCCATGCCTTGGCTGGGGTCCAGAGGACTGATTGATCGCTTGCCAGCAGCTCCATGTGGCTGGATGGGAGGCCAGGGCTGGATGGGGGGCCAGGGCTGAGGGCGTCTCTGGTGAACAGCCCTAAGCGTGCATGGTTGGCTCAAGATCTCTAAGCCTTCAGTCTATTTTGGTTTTCCCCGTGGAGAGTACATCCTCCCAGTGGAGGGGAGTGTTAGGGGCTTTTCTTTCTCTTCTTTCTGCATAAAATTTTAACTCCTGCTACTGCTTTGCTAAAAGGAAGAAAACATGCCTGAATAGAAAAGTGTTTCAGATGTTGATCTCTACTTATTGATATGCATGATGAAGTGATTAGGAGAAAGGTGTAAGGATGTCTGTAATTTACTTTGAAATGCATGACAAAATAAGATGGGATAATAGGTGGGTAGAGGGATGGATAGATGGATAGATTTGTGAAAAAGCAACTGTGGGAAGCTGTTAATTGTAGAATCTAAGTAGGGTACACAGCTGCTCATGGTATAATTCTGTCAACTTTTTGTGTTTGGATAGTTTCATAATACAATAGTGGGAGAAAAAAGTTCCAAAGTAAATGGGATGTGTTTCATTAGTGGATAAAACTAGCACTAAAAAAAGAGTTGGAAATATTTGTGTGCACAAATAGTAAGACTATTCAATAGTTTTTTTTTTAAATTTGTGTTTATGTGTAATGCAGCGTTTTGTTGTTAAAAAATATGTATTTTACAGTTTGAAAACAGTGACCTGAGCATTGTGTGTGTAATAAAGAGTGGAATGCCCTGGAGAGATGAAGGGGTTCTGCAGCGCTCCTGCAGGTGGTCAGGGGAAAGCCCGGATAAATACGTGCGATTCAAGTGTCTAACTTAACAGTGAATTTTTGTTCAAGGGTTTAATGTTGTTGAGGAATTTAGCCTAACAATTAGATCATACCATCAGCACAGGCTATTTTTTGTCTTGTTTTGTTTTCAGTTTTAGGCAAAAGTAAGGGAAAACTTTCACTGATGGATCAAAACCATGAATGTGTATATATATTCCATTGTAAATATTGCGTTTTCTTTGCACAGTGTATTTTTGTAAGGGGATGAAAGCAATTCTTGGATTACTTATGTTTTAGGATTTCCCCCTCAAAATTATTCATTTTGGTGTATGATTTTAAAAAGTCATCATTGCTTACGTGAAGTATTTGGGGAAAAAACACACACAAACACACACAAAATTCTGATCTTAACACTCCAAGAAAAATATCTGTTACACAAATGGCACATAAGATATCTTAACACCATGTACATTTATATAAATACCAAATACAAAATATTTCACTTAAAAATTGGGATTATACTACATGTATTGTTTTGCTGAAGGGATTGTAGGCAAAGTGTATTGCCATTTGCCACTTACTTTGAAATGAATAAAAAAATTGGATTCTTTTGTTTTTTCCTATGATGAAGGATCTGATGAGAATCTTTCTGAATAATTAGTTGCATACATGTACTTTATTTTCTTAGGCACAGCCTCTGAAGCCTATTTGATGAGGTTAGGTGGCACTTTGATAGACATCACTGATGAAGTTAGGGAGATGGAATGCTTGAAGTAGAAGCCAAATTTGGGGGC
This sequence comes from Nasua narica, assembly GCA_028533885.1. Taxonomy (NCBI): domain Eukaryota; kingdom Metazoa; phylum Chordata; class Mammalia; order Carnivora; family Procyonidae; genus Nasua; species Nasua narica. The sequence continues at coordinate 26,023,566 of CM052807.1, read as the reverse complement.
TAGCAAGAGGATCTGTTGAGTTAGAATAGATCATTTGAGAGGAAGAGTAGGGGAGATAGGGTGGAGAATTTAGATTGTGGTTAGTTACGTTGGGGTTCAATCATCACCGTGTATCTCATAATCTCTCATAATATGGGGGTATCATAAAGTGTGTAACCATTTCTTAATGATTAATATTTTCTCCAGTATTCTATTATAAATAACAACTGTGACAGCATCTTGATAGATCCATTCTCTGTGTGGGAGTTTTTCCTTTAGGATACAAATGAGTTGCTTGGAGAAAAGGAAGTACACATCTTACATTTTATTAGATATTGACAAATTGCACTAAGAAAGACAATTTATACTTTCTGTCTCTTGTGAAGACTGAGTTACCTGTTTATTAATTTTTTGTTAATTTGATAGTCAAAAATTGGTGTATCATTATTTTAATTTCCCTTAGTTTATATCTATTCTTCACAATTTTTTTTAATGGTGTATACCACACTGTACAGAAATTTTTAAGCTTCTGGCTTTGGGGTTTTATATCTAGAGTCTTGGTTCAGAAGACCTTACTCACTCTAATTGCAAAAGTATTCTATGTTTTAAAATTTAATACTTAAAAAATGGTAAAGCAGAAACATATAGAATCTAATTTGGTTTAATCTGGAATTGATTTTGTATTTGGGAGGGAGTAATCTAAATTCTTCCCTGCCTCACCCTTGTTCCCCAAGCTGAGAGCCAATTGTTTTGACACAGTATCTCAAGTTTTTGTTTTGTGTCTCTTTTGTTTTTAATGTGCTCGTGTATTTCTGTGTACATTCAGGGCAAATCTTCACCAATGAGAATTTGTTCTTTAAGTGCAGAAGCATGTTATCTAAATTCATTTGTGAAGTATTTTGTTGACATACCATATGTTTACTTTTTTGAGTTGAATAATACTGATACGTTATGATAAAAGTTTTTAAAGGGAATTATTTTTTGAATCTGAGAATAAGTTTAGGGTATACTTTGCAGTTCATTCTTTGTGATTTTTAAAAGCACGTGGTTTGCATAATACTCTTTATACTATTTTTTCTGAATAAGCAAGAGTTTTGCTATTTATGGGATTCATTTAGTTGATGGGAAGTAAGTGGAAAACAACTTTGACTTTACCTTTGTAGAAGCATAATTTGCTCCTTTTGTGGATTGCAGTTAGCTTGATATTAGAGATTTTGAGAAAGATCATTTTATTAAGTTTGAGTCTGCTCACCAGAACAGAGAACCTGATAAAAAATGGTGATCATGCTTGTCACTAGTTTTTGATCTTTTTTTTTTTTTAAAAAAAAAATACTGGATACTTTTTCTTATTAGTGACAACATGGAAGTAAGTATGTTTGCATTAAAATCTTAGACAATTAGTAGTAAAGAAAATTTTTCTTCTAAAATTTCATATTAAATAGAAAGAACCCATTGAGGAGTAATGCGATTTTAAATACTAGTAGTTGCTGGCAGTGATACTGGGGAAGTTCACCTTCCGTAAGCAAGCAGGAAATGACTGGTTACTTATGACTTGGTTAGTCATGCTTTTGTGCATGATTAATGGCGTTATCTTTGAACTTTGGTATAAAGTCTAAGAGGGAAGCAAATGTTTCATTGTAATAGTGAGCCTTTTATGTTTGTAGTTGATAGAGATGTATTGCCCAACACCTGTGTTTTTCTTGAGAAACTTTGTGTTTCATTGCTTCTTCCCAGCCAACTCCTTCCTTCAAGTGTCACCTCATTTCCTCCAGGGGGCAAAGGGAGGGGAGAGCCAAAGAATGGGTGGGAGTTGGGAAAGAGATGCTGGACTAAGGTCTTCATAGAGGGCTCCTCCTTGGAATATCCTGTCTGCCTGGTGCTGGAAGGTGGATGGTTCTTCCTCAGGCACCTTGTACTGTTTGTACTGGCCTCATCGTATGTCTCCCACTGGCTGTGAGCACTAGGAGGTGTGGGTTTGTCAGGGATGCTTGCCCACTTATTGGAAAGCTCAGGTTTGTTTTATTAACACAAACACAGATATTATGGAATAAGTTGTAAATTTTATTTGCATGCATTTTTAAAGATAAAATCAAGATACCGCAACAAAAGAGATTTGAAAGACATTTTGTACTGGTGGAAGGGGAGAGAAGGCTTTTGCGGCTCCCATCAAACCTTCAACCATAGAACGTCCTCTCTTTTACTCCCTTTACTTTTTCTTGAGAAGAAAAATGCAGCTGCGTTGCGGGCTTGACTGTGTACTTAACGCTATTGGTGACTATTTTGTGGTTTAACTTTTCATAAGTTGCAGATCTCAGTGGTGGCATGGAATGCTGTTTTCCCCTAATAGCTCCCTCCTCCTTAGAGACAGGGAAAATATCCTGCTGTCTAGTTTTCAGGGAAGGATTAATAGCTATGGTTAATTTTGCAAAAAGCTGTTTTTGAGATTTAGTCTTGCACATTTTTTCCCTTCATTTTTAACCTATCCATTCTGAGAAGCTGAGAAAAGTGAGCCATGGGAATATTTCCCATTATACTTGTCTCGTTGAATTTAGTAGGCTTACTTCTTTGCCTCCCCTCTTGTAAATATTTGCAAATTCATTACAGTATTTACTTTCCCTGTGGTTTAAGTTAAAAATAAAGATTTTGGCAAAACATGTGGCATGCTGAAAAATAATGGACTAGTAGTTAGGAGATGGAAGGTTTAGATCTTGCTATCTAATTGCTATTTGATTTTGACCCTTAACTTTTCTCAGTTGTTATTTACTACCTCCAAAGTCTTTGTATTCACTTCAAGTTCAGTGATTTTAATGGCAAATAATAGTTTTATATTTTTTATGGCTTAAAAAGTCTTTTATGAAAAAAAAAGTCTTTTATGAAGACCCTTAATTTCATAGAACATATAACTATAGGTTTTTGGGTTGCTTCTGAATAAACTTGGTACAGTAGCTCAGGTATCTAGCCAGCATTAGGGAGTGAGTGTACCTTTTCCAAATATTAATGTCAGCAATTAGTGTAAAGGATTAGTAAAAAGGCTAAGGTAAAAGACTAGTGTAAGAGTCTTTTAGCTCTCTAAGTAAGAGTAGTGAAATTTGTCAGGTAACTGGGACTCTCCTACAAGAACACATTTTCTTGGGATGCCTGGGTGGCTCAGTTTATTAGGTGTCTGGCTTTTGGTTTCCACCAGGTTGTGATATCACAGTCTTGGGATTGAGCCCCACATCAGGCTCGGCACTCAGTGTGGAGTCTGCTTCAGATTCTTTCTCCTTCCCCCACCCCCTTTACCTCTATCCCCCCCGCCCCCAGCCAAGTAAATAAATAAAATCTTAAAAAAATAAGAATACACTTTCTTTGCATAAAAAATAACTTAAAATACAGACCAGCTTGAAAGAATTTCTGAAAGAAGACGGTCATAATTTTATATTTTCACTTTTTTTTTTTAAAGTCAGAAAACCATGTAAAGTGGAGAGGAAAAATTTAAAAGAAATAGCTCAAATCGTATACTATAGATGTTTATAATGATGACTTTATCGTGTGTACATCCTCGGAGAAACAGTTGTCTTTATAATATGTCCAGCCTGCTTCTGGACATTTGTAGCTGGCAAATTATTAAGTTTGGGGAACAGAGTTTTGTAATTTACAGGTCTGTGTAAGTCTGTGTAACCAGATCGAATTATAGCTGCTCTCCCTCCCCCATTGCTTTTGGCATTAGGCCATTTCCCTTTAATTGGGAGATGTTAGAGTAAGCATACTATGAGGCTCAGTGCTGGATTGATTAAAGAGTGATTTTGAGGACATAGTTTACTATGTCTCACACAGCATTCTCTTCGAGAATCCGCAAAGGAAATTTCTTCCCGGTAATAGATACAGTTGTGGTTCTTTTCTTAAGTGTATGCCCAGTAGCCCCGCCTTATCCCAGGTTTCGCTTTCCCTGGTTTCAGTTACCCGTGGTCGGCACAGTCTGGAAGCAGATGATTCTTCTTCTAATGGATTGTCAGGAGGTCACTAGTAGTAACAGCTACGTCATAATGCCTGCGTCATTCACCGGACTTCATCTCATCGTGTAGGTGTTGTAACATCTCACATGTCACAAGAAAAAGGGTGAATGCTGGTACAGTACGATATTTTGAGAGATACCACATTCACATAATTTTTATTACAGTATATTTTTATAATTGTTCTATATTATTATTTTTAGTTTCTTGCTGTGCTTAATTTGTAAATTAAACTTTATCATAGGTATGCATGTATAGGAAACCCCATAGCATATAGGATTTGGTACTATCTGCAGTTTCAGGCATCCACAAGCTGCTAGAATCTTCACAGCCCATCTGGAGACCTACTGGAGTGCATTTTGAATATTGCCTTTGATTTCACCTTATTTTTCTAAATTTCTCTGCTCTTGATTTTGGATTATTATTAAAAATAATTCTGCGTCATGCAAATTTGTAGCTGTATAGTATAATATGATGTTAGTGAGAAGTTTTCAGTCTGTAAGCTCATTAATTCATTTAATTTCCAGACCCACTTAATTTATCCTTTAGAAAACAGAAGATTTGGATTTTGGGGAGAGAGACGGAGAGGCTCTTCAGTGTTGTGGCTGTGGACAGAATGACTTTGTGTCCCTGACTGCTCCTTTTTATATATTGCTGGCTTTAATTTGCTAATATTTTGTTAACATTTTTTGTCTTTGTTTTCATGAGGGGTATAATATGTATATTTTAATGTCTTTCTGTGATTTTTAAATAGGCTTATGCTGGCCTTTCAAAATGAGTTGAGAAGTGTTCTCTCTTAGTTCTTGAAAGAGTTTACATTAAATTGGCATTAATTCTTCCTTAAATGTTTATAAGAATTCAATAATGAAGCTATATGAGCTTGGAGTTTTCTTTGTTGGAGAGTTTTGAATTATGGATCTATATATATAACAGATACAGGGTCATTCAATTACAAGTCTTCTTGTATCAGGTTTGGTAAGTCGTGTCTTTCAAGGAATTGGTCATTTCATCTGAGTTGGCAGATTTATTGACATAAAGTTGCTCACTATATTCAATTATTTTTTTAATATCTGTATCATTTGTGGTGATATCGCTGTTGCATTCCTTAATTTGTGATTTCTCTTTATTCTTGATTAGTATTGCTTAGGGGTTTATCAGCTTTATTTTCAAAGGCCTAATTTTTGGTTTTGCTCATATTCTATATTCATCCATTTGGTAGTTCCTCAGTTTCTCACTGAGCTTTAGTATTTCCTTCTTCTTTAGTTTAATTTGCTTGTTTTTTTTTCGGGCTTCTTAAGTTGGAAACTTAGACAATTGTTTTAAAATCATTTTTCTTTTCCAATATAAACACTTAGAGCTATAAATTCCCCATCAGGCTTTAGCTGCAATTCACAATTTGTGATATGTTGAGTTTTTATTCAGTTAAAATAATTTCTAATTTCGCTTGTGGGTTCTTTCACCCATGGGTTATTTAGAAGTATACTCTTTAATTGTCAAATGTCCAAACATTTGGAGATTTTCCCAAATATCTTTATTATTTATAATTTAATTTTGTGACTAGGGAACATATGGCTGTATTATTTCAGTTGAAATTTCATTGAAATTTACTGAGACTTCCTTTATGACTCAGCTTCTGGTTATCTGAGTGAATATTCCATGGGCACTGGAAACCCTTTGTGTTTATTATTCCAGCCAGTAAAAGAAAGACAAGTTGGATTGAGAACAAAACAGGACCTCTCTTCTGGCTGAGATGTGGGAGTAATGCAGGCTGATGTGTTCACAGTTACTTTGGTGGTGTATTTTGTATGGAAGAGGGTCAGGGAGGTCCCATCTATGTATGAGTGACTACAAAACTGTAATGAAATAGGCAATTTTAGTCTATTGAAGGAAGATTGATTGCTTTAAGTGGTTCCTTTCTCAAATTGCAAATTCTTTTTTTTAGCAACTCAGAAAATAATAGAAATATGGTTTGTCTTACTGAAATTTCTTCTTTCATCAGTAGGTCTTTTACGGAATATGTATACATATCCTAAGGATGATAATTTCATAGATGGGTGAACTCAGACTGTTTTGTGAAATGACAGTGTATCTGCTCTGCATTTTTCTATTAAAATAAATACTAAAATTTGAGGCCTTGAGTCTTTTCTGTCTTAGAATTTTGTAGCTGCAGTGAGGCAGGTAGAATAAAACCATGGGGCAGTGAGGAAAAGATTATCATCACATTCTCTTAAAGAACTTAGATCCACAAGGGACTCTTATTTATTGTATCCAATAAATACAACGATTTGGCAAAGTAAATTAAAATTTCATTCCTAGGAATATTGACCCAACTGAGTTTCACTAATTCCTAGACATTGAATTCTTTAAAAAGCACTTTCCTTTTACTGGATTGTGATAGATATAAAATCATGACAGATTGCAACTGCAACCAAGAATTAGACAATTAATTAAATACTAGTAATACTAATATATTGTTCACACATGAGGGCAGAGGAGACACTTCCATGAAAATTTGATTTCATCTATTGGTTTATTAACTAGTTGAAAGTTTTGTAATCATATTTTTTTGAAACCTTGCTAACTTAAATTTTTCATTGTCATTTGATGTAGTTTAATGTAATTCCCAGGCTCAGAAATTCTCACTTTCAATAGTCTGCATTCCTGCATCTGTACATTCATTTGTCTAGAAGGGCAAAATTTCTAAAAGATGCAGTAATAGACTAAAGCTGACAGGTGTCATAAGTATTGCACATCTCATAAGACAAATGATGCTTTTTCTTTGTAAGCGATAACACTTAGTAGATAGCCCTGAGAAATTATTTTATTGAGCATTTTACTTTATTTCTGATTCAGATTAGAAAACCTATTAAAATTCTCTAAAACACATATGGAGAGGCACCTGGGTGGTTCTGTTGGTTAAGCATCTGCCTTCAGTTCAGGTCATGATCCCAGGGTCCTGGATCGAGCCCCACGTTGGGCTCCTTGGTCAGCAGGGAGCCTGCTTCTCCCTCTCTCCCATGCTCGTCCTCTCTCTCTCCCTTTTTCTCTGTCTCTCTCAAATAAATAAATAAAATCTTTAAAACAAAATAAAATATATGGAAAAGCCCTTGATTTTGGCAAAAGAGAGTTAGTAAGGGGAATGTTGGATGTGGGTTTTATCAGGAGTATCTTTCCTTCTTTTCCCCTTCCTTCTAAATTTAATCTCTCTTTGGGGATGGATCACAATGGCTCCACACAGCCAGGAGCAAAGTACAATGACCTACTTGGTCTGCCTTCAGATTACTTTCAGGTTCTTGTAGAGATTATTCATTGTGCAATGAAGTTAATTTGTTGTGTATAACTTCTTTAGTGTATTTTTAATTAAGTGGGAATTATTTTGTGCATGTGCTTGTTGATTGGCTTTTTGTAGCAGACCCTTCTATATTAAATCAAGTTATACTATATGAAGATGTTTAACTTCCATGTCACATGTGGAATACTTCAAGTTCTCATAAGAGTTTTTTATTCATAGCATTATATCTTTAAAAAGGGAGGCTACTTTAGCCTTTTAAGGACTTATGTATGAGGATAATTTGATGATGTTGCCTAATGTGAAAACCCAGAATATTACATGGAATACGACAAAACTATTTTAAACATTAATGTATTTGTCTAAAAACTTGGAATCTTCACTGTTTCTAGGTAATGAGAGAGAAAAAGCAAGTATAGAAGTGGTTTTATTCTGCTGGGCAATAAAAATACATTGCTGGAGGCTACAGTGACATTATCTGATTTGGGAGTACTTAAAAATAGGCAACAGTGTGACATGTGTACTATAAACTGATTAGCTAAGCATTAGCACAAATGAAAGCAAAATCATTTTAAGGTGGAGAGGCACCAGTTCTCAGTGGGAGGATGGTGGTGGAGTAGGAGGACCTTAGACTTGCCTTGTCCCATGAATACAACTAGATAACTATCAAATCATCCTAAATGGCCCAGAAATTGACCTGGAGGCTGGCAGAACAAACTCTTAACTAAAGGTAGAAAAGAGGCTACATCAAAGAAGGTAGGAAGTATGGAGATACGATTTGAGAGAAACTGAGATTTGCAGAAAACTGATCATGGCTGCTACCATGGTGAGGGAGCTGTGGTTGTGGAAAAGCATGAGAGACAGATCAGCACACATAGGGAAAATGAATCCCCATACCAATTGGTGTGGAAAACGAGATGGGCCAAATTTTGTGACCTCTGGCAATCAGTGGGGCTTAAAGCCTGGAGTTTTAAAGGTCAGTGGGCTAGGCTGGGATAGAGCCCCAAGAGCATTGCACTGCTCTTGGAGAGAAGGCACGCAAAGAGCCTGTGGATATACAATATGAAAACTGTGATCTGAAAAGTCTGTGGGGTATACAGTGGGGAGGTTATTTGCTCATTTTGGAACATGTTCCAGAGAGACAGCATTCATGGAGAGACCCTTCTGGGAACAAAGGAACTGGCTGGTTCCCCTTCCCCTGTCTCTCAGCAGAAGTACAGGGCTACCTGCAGGGACCAGCACAGTGCCAATACTAACTACGTAACGTGCTTACACCAAACCCCATCTCTCCCACTTCCCATGCTCTGGCAGAACAGCACTTCCCTATTTCAATTGCCTCAGTCCCAGTACAGTGGTACCCCTTCCCCCAGAAGACTGGACCAAACCCCAGCTCACATTGCATCTTTCCACTCAGCAGTGTTACAGAGCCTCAGTTTGGCAGCACTGGCAACATGTGTCATTTCACAAGCAGACCAGAATGCTCTGGTCTTAGTTAAAATGTGCCACATTCAAGCCAGGGACCAAACACTGCCCACAACAGGTAAAGAGATCCACTGCAGAGGACTGCCCTGCAGGGTAAGGCAGCCAGAACAAAACAGAGCACTTGCAGCACACTTGGGAGACACTCTGGAAGTGCCATGCACTTTCCCCAGGAATAGGAGATACTACATGCAGGGCATTAGAGACCTCTTCTTCATAAGGCCATTACCCTCAAGATATAGCTAATTTTCCTAACTCACAGAAACAGGCACAGATATGGAGACAAAATGAGAAGACAGAGAAATTTATCTCGAATGAAAGAACAGGGAAGGCCCTGGTCAGAGATTTAAGCAAATATCAGATATAAGTAATATGTCTGATATAGTATTTAAAGCAGTGATTGTAAAGATACTCACTGGATTTGAGAAAAAAAGTGGAAGACATGAGTGAGACCCTTAACACAGAAATAAGGAATAACATAGGAGAGATAAAGGGCTTACTAAATGAAGTGAGAAAGACACTTGATGGGATGTACATACAGCAGGCTGGAAGGAGAGGAATGAATTAATGACCAAAGAAGAATAATGGAAAGTAATCAAGCTTAGCAAGAGAGAAAAAAAAATATGCAAAAGAAGACTAGATTTAGGGAACTTGAAGAATATTAGCTGAAAACTTCCCTAATCTGGGGAAGGAACCAAATATCCAGATCCAGGAGGCACAAAAAACCCCCAACAAAATCAACAAAAGTAGATATACACCAAGACATTTTGTAATTAAATTGGCAAAATATAGTGATAAAGCAAAAATTTTAAAAGCAGCAAGACAAGAGACAGTAACATACAAGGGAAAACCCATAAGGCTAGATGGGGAGTTTTCAGTAGAAATTTTCCAAGCCAGAAGAGAGTGGCATGATATATTCAAAGAACTGAAGGGGAAAAATCTGAAGCCAAGAATTTTCTATCCGGCAAGGATATCATTTGGAAGAGAAAAAGTTTGCCAGATAAACAAAAGCTAAAGGAGTTCATGACCACTAAACTAGTCAAGCAAGAAATATTAAAGGGCACTCTGAGTGGAAAGGAGAGATCAAAAGTGATAGTATGGAAGTAGAAAACACAAAAGCAGTAACAATGAATGTTTCTGTAAAAAAAAAAAAAATCAGTCAGGGCGCCTGGGTGGCTCAGTTGGTTAAGTGACTGCCTTCAGCTCAGGTCATGATCCCAGAGTCCTGGGATCGAGTCCCACTTTGGGCTCCCGGCTCCACAGTGAGTCTGCTTCTCCCTCTGACCTTCTCCCCTCTTATGCTCTCTCTCACTGTCTCTATCTCAAATAAATAAAGTCTAAAAAAAAAAAATCAGTCAAAAAACTCAAGATAAAATGATGTAAAATAAGACAACATATACCTAAGATGTGGGGAGGAGAGGAGTAAAGATTGGGTTCAAACTTAAACAATCATTAACTTAATATGGACTGCTATATGCAGAGAGCTTATATATAAACCTAATGGTAACCATATATCAAAACCACTAATAAATATGCAAAAAATAAAGAGAAAGAATACAAATATATCACTAAAGAAAATCAGGAAACTGTGAGAGAGAGACAAGAAAGGACTAGATAAAATATTTAGAAACAACCACAAAACAAATAATGAAATGATAATAAATTTCTATCAATAAATACTGTGAATGGAAATGGACTAACTGCTCTAGTCAAAAGACATAGGGTGGCAAGACTCTTTAGACCTAAAGACACCTGCAGATTGAAAGTGAGGGTATGGAGAAACATCCATCAGGCAAATGAATGTCAGAAGAAAGCCAGAGTAGCAGTACTTATAACAGACAAAGTAGACTTTAAAACAAAGATGGTTATAAGAGACAAAGAATGACACTATATAATAATAAAGGGACACTCCAACAAGAAAATATAACAATTGCAAATATTTAGGCACCCAACATTGGAGCTCCAAAATGCTCCAAACAGTTAATGACAAACATAAAGGAATTAATTGATAATAGTACAATAATAGTAGGGGACTTTAATATCCCAAATATATCAATGGACAAATCATCTGAACAGAATCAACAAGGAAACAATGGCTTTGAATGATACAGTGGAAGAGGTGGATTTATTTATTTATTAATATTTTTAAAGATTTTATTTATTTGAGAGAGAGTACATGGGTGAACATGAGTGGGGGTAGGAGTAGAGGGGGAGGAAGAAGAAGACTCCTTGCTGAGCAGGGGACCCAGTGCGGGAGTCAGTTGCAGGACCCTGGCATCATGACCTGAGCCGAAGGCAGATGCTTAACCAACTGAGCCACCCTGGCAGTGCTCCACGCCCCCCACCCCCTTTTCTAAAGAGGAAGGGCTGGTCATACCATGCATCCTTTCTGATCACAAATTTGGGAGTCAATCACAAAAAGTCTGCAAAGACCAGACATAAATGGAGGATAAATAACATACTACTAAAGATTGAATGGGTCAACCAGGAAATCACAGAAGAAATAAGAAGCACATGGAAACAAATGAAAATGAAAACACAATGATTCAAAACTTTTGGGACACAAGAAAAGTGGTTCTAAGAGGGAATTTTATAGCAATACAAGCCTACCTCAGGAAGCAAGAAAAATTTCAAACAAACAACTTAACCTTACATCCAAACAAAACCTAAACCCAGCAGAAGAAAGGAAGTAGTAAAGGTTAAAGCAGAAATAAAGTGATATGGAAACCAATAAAAGCAATGGAATGGATCAATAAAACCAGGAGCTGGATCTTTGAAAAAACTCAGTAAAATTGATGATAAGCCTCTAGCCAGACTTATCAAGAAAAAAAGAAATGATTCAATCACAAATGAAAAACAACAACTAACACCACAGAAATATGAATAATTATAAAGAATATTATGAAAAACTATATGCCAACAGATTGGACAATGTGAAAGAAATGGATAAATTCCTAGAAACATAAACTGCCAAAACTGAAACAGGAAGAAATAGAAAGTTTAATCAGACTGAGAACCATCAAAGCGATTTAGTCAGTAATCAAAAAACTCTCAAAGATAAAAATCTAAGACCAGATCACTTCACAGGCAAATCCTGTAAAATTTTGAAGGAGAGCTCATACCTATTCTTCCCAAAATGTTCCAAAACATAGACGAGGAAAGAAAAAAAACCCTTTCAAATTCATTCTATGAGACCATGATTACCCTAATACCAAAATGAGGTAAAGACACCACTAAAAAAGAACTCTAGGCCAATATCGCTGATGAAAATAGATGCAAAAATTCTCAACAAAATATTTAGCAAACTGAATCCAACAATACATTAAAAAAAAAAACATTCACCATGATCAAATGGGATTTATTCCTGGGTTGCAAGGATGGTCAGTATTCACAAATCAATCAAGTTATACATCACATCAATAAGAGAAAGGAGATAAGAACCATATGATTATTTCAGTAGATGCAGAAAAAGCACTGGACAGTGTACAACATCCATTCATGATAAAAAAAACCTCAACAAAGTAGGTTTAGAGGGAATATGCCTCAACATAATAAAGGCCATATATGAAAAACCCACAGCTAATGTCATCCTTAATGGGGGAAAACCCCCCATTTAGCTTTTGCCCTAAGGTCAGGAACAAGACAAGGATGTCCATTCACCACTTTTATTTGGCATTATACTGGAAGTCCCAGTCACAGCAGTCAGACAACAAAAGGAGATAAAAGGAATCTAGATTGGAAGGAAGAATTAAAACTTCCACTATTTGAAGATGACATGGTACTATATATAGAAAATCCAAAAGACTCCACTAAACAACTTCTAGAACTGGTAAACAAATTCAGTCAAGTCACAGGATACAAAATCAATGTACAGAAATCTGTTGCATTTCTATACACTGATAATGAAGCAACAGAAAGAGAAATTAAGAAAATAGTCCTGGGGTGCCTGGGTGGCTCAGTTGGTTAAGTGTCTGCCCTCAGCTCAGGTCCCAAAGTCCTGGGATTGAGCCTGGCATCTGACTCCTTGCTCAGCAGGGATCCTGCTTTTCTCTATCTGCCTGCCGCTCCTTCTGCTTGTGCTCGCTCTCTCAAATAAATAAATAAATAAAATCTTAAAAAAGAAAAGAGAAACGGTCCCATTTACAATTGCACCAAAACCTCCTAAGATACCTGGGAATAAAGCTACCTAAAGTGGTGAAAGATCTGTACTCTGAAAACTATGTAACACTGATGAGAGAAATTGAAGAAGACACAAAGAAATGGAAAGACATTCTATGCTTATGGATTGGAAGAACAAATGTTGTGAAAAATGTCTCTACTACCCAAAGCAGTCTCCAGATTTAATGCAGTCCTTGTCAAATACCATTTTTATGGTAAAAATAGCATTTTCACATTTTATGCATTTTTCACAGAACTAGTCCTAAAATTTGTATGGAACCACAAAAGACCCCAAATAGCCAAGGCAATCTTGAAAAAGAAAAAGCCGGAGGCATCACGATTTCTTCTCCAAGTTACATTACAAAGCTGTAGTAATCAAAACAGTATGGTCCTAGCACAAAAATAGATACATAGATCAATGGAACAGAATAGAAAACCCAGAAATAAACCCACAACTATATGGTCAAGTAATCTTTGACAAAGCAGGAAAGAATATCCAATACAAATGTAGGGGTTACATGCACCCCTATGTTTGTAGCAGCATTATTTACAATAGCCAAATTATGGAAACAGTCCAAGTGTCCATTGACTGATGAATGGATAAGATGTAGTCTTTATACACAGTGGGATATTACTCAACCATAAAAAAGAATGAAATCTTGCCATTTGCAAGACATGGATGGCATGGATGGAGCTAGAGAGTATACTGTCCACCAAAATAAGTCAGCCAGAGAAAGACAGAAAGTATATGATTTCACTCATATATGGAATTAAGAAACAAAACAAACAAGCAAAGGAAAGAAAGAAAATCAAGAAACAGACTCTCAACTATAGAGAACAAACTGATGGTTACCAGAGGGGAAGTAGGGGGTGGAGGAGTGCGCTTGTGATGAACACAAGGTGATGTGTGGAAATGTTGCATCACTGTATTGTACACCCGAAACTAATACAACACTGTTAAAAAGTGGAGAGGCACCTTTAGGTGCATATTTTCCATTCTTTTAATATTTATCTTTTAGGTTATGTTTCAGGATTGAAGAGAATTTTCCTGCTTTTATTCGTGAAGTGCTTTATGCCATTGCCATCTTGGAAACACTTAAGATCGGGGGTCAGTTGGCTACTAATGTGACTTCTTCTAATCTGTGAAAACATTCAGAAATGACAGTGTCAGAGTCTTTTAAAAATTTTATTTGTTGCATTTTAATGCATGGGTTTCCTAAAGCATATTTGTATGTATTTAAAGTATTACACAATTATTTGAGAGCTGAATTTTTTCTAAAAACTGTTTTTTTAATTATTATAAATTCTTGACCAAGGATAATGGAGAATGGAGGGCTTTTGTTCTGCTTTGCTCACTTAGAGATTCATCATACGCACTAGTAAGCTTCAAAACACTTAGATTCTAATAAAAGAGACTGAATAAACTTGGTCTTTGATCTGGAATCCATTGCGAGGGTCTTGTGTCATCTCAGTGTTAACACTGCTGAACGTTTCTTTTTAGATGTTAGGTGCCCACCGGCTGTGCCCGACAAATGGTAGTGAAAGAGTGTGGAGGGAATGGATGGAGTGGCATGCGCGTGGGTATGGGGGTGGGTTGAATACTTTCATTATACACAATGGGGAAACCTACTTTTAATTCTCAAACAAGAGAGTGTTTAATAACAAGGCTGGAAGAATTTTATTCTGGCAGCAGTGTATAGGATCTGGAATGGAGAGAGGAGAGACCAGGGACAGAAAGAAAATCTAAAAGTCTTCAAAGTGCCCATAAATCATCATGCTTAGAAACTTGGATAGTTATTGATTAAAAAAACAAACAGCAGTCTCATTGCTGTGGTCAGATTTGCTTCAGTTAAATGAATTTCATCCTCTTTACAAAGTAGAGGGTGGTAGTTCTTTGTGCTTTCAGACTTAAGCTATCTGGGAGGAAGGACCTGCTTGGGGTCCCGTGGGGCTTAACTTGCCTGAGAGGGAGGTGGTTTGGGTAGCACACAGATACTGTCCGTCGTAACCAGCCTGAGCAAATGGGAAGATGCCACATAAAACATCAGAGCGTGCAGCTTTTCCCAAGACCTGGAGCTTCCGGGCAGGAGTGAGCTCACACCCTTGCACGCCTAGAGCAGCTGCTCCTTAGATGTGGTTTTTGCTCTCCACTATGCAGGAACCCACTCATCCTGCCCCTTTCATTTACTCTCATTTCCCGTAGGCATGTGAGCTTGGGACTTGTGCACCAAAGTATTTAACTTGACTTCTTGGAATGATGGAATAGCCAACCACACTGTGTGAAGTGGGAATGGTTTTTGTGGGCTCAAAGGATAATATAATGTTAAGGGTAGTGGGGCCCGGAGATCTTGTATCGCCCCTTTATTGTTACAGACGGGGAATGGTCGGAGCTCTGAATTGCCTGAGCTCACACAACTAGTTATTGGCAAAGCGGGGACTAGAGTTGATTCCTGGTCTGCAGAAACTAGTGGACAGCTGCCAACCGCTGAGGGCTCAGAGACACTGTGGTTGTAGACGTCCCTCTTAGGTCCGTGCTCAGGGGGGAGGGTGTAAAGACATAATGTACATGTAGGAGAGAAAGGCTTTTTATGTTAGGAAACCCCTAACTCCTGAGAATAAAAATAATGCTGAGAGCTATAGGAAGTTTAGGAAGTTGTACTGCATCTAAGTTCTGAACAGTTGACTGTTGATAGATATATTTAGGCAGAAATCCATGAGGTGCTAATTGATTACCTCTCCTGACCCTTAAACCTGGGAAGAACTTTGACCAAATCTCAATCTAGAGTAATTTATGCTCACATACTGCATTTAGCTGCTGTGTGACTGAGAACAAAGGATTTATTTTTTTATTTTTTTATTTTATTTTTTTTTTAAAGACTTTATTTATTTGACAGAGAGAGAGATCACAACTAGGCAGAGAGGCAGGCAGAGAGAGAGGGGAAGCAGGCTTCTTGCTGAGCAGAGAGCCCGATGTGGGGCTCAATCCCAGGACCCTGAGATCATGACCTGAGCTGAAGGCAGAGGCTTTAACCCACTGAGCCACCCAGGTGCCCCAGATTTTTTTTTTTTAAAACCATGAATGTACTCACGCAAGATAGAATCAGTTCACATCAAGCACATTATGTTTTAGGTGTACAGGAGATTTTGCCCATTTGCAAAGTGACTTGATACTGAGTGATGATCCAGGTGTGAGTGATGGTGTTCTCAGTGCTAGTTGCACATTAGTATTACTTTGGTTTCTTAGTTAGTTGTTCTGGGTTTGGGTGGGTGGGTGGTAGCTAGTTAATAAAGCCCTGCAGGTGTTTCTGATGAATCAGGATTGAGAACCAGTGGTGTTTACAGCCACTACTTTTTGAGACAGACTGACACTGGATATTTGTGACCCTAAAAGAGTGGGTTTTACAGTGTGTAATACTAGCTTACATGGTTGAGAAGGACCTTTTTTTTTTTTTTTTTTTAAATTCTGGCCAATAATAATAGTAATTAATCCTGAGCAGTAACTAAATGTCTTGAGCTATTTTAACTGCTTTAAATGTTTTGATTAATTTAATCCTTTTATCTCTGTGAGTTGGGTGCTCTTGTTACTGATTTCTTGGATGAGGAAAATGAGGCAGAGAGAGGTTAAGTCATTTGCTCCAGTGAGGTCCAGGTCTTTTTTTTCCTTAGCTTCTGAGCTCTGTAGCTTGCACCATAGGGGCTCATGTTTCCTTAGTATTTATAACAAGCCATGTAGCTCAAGAAGCGGATATTCTTTTACAATAGACTCCTACTGAGCAATCTAAAGGACTGATCTACTGATACACACAATAACGTAGATGAATGTCAAAATAATTAGGCTGAGACAAAGAAGGATTTTTTAAATGCACATTTTATGATCCCATTCATACCGAACTCTAAGACACACAAACTAATAGATAGTGCCAAAAAGAAGATCTGTGGCTACCTGTGGAGGAGGTGGGAGGGCAGGAAGGGATAAGAGGGAGGAAACGGAGAGGTAAAGGAAGAAATTTTTAGGGGTGATACATTTTGGTTCTTATTTCATAAGTGTATCAGTGTATCAAAGCTTATCAAATTGTACATTTCAAATATGTGCAGTTTATTGTATGCCAATTATTTCCCAATAAAACTGTTACAGTTGTGAAAAAAAAGAAAAAAAGAAGCGGATTCTAAAGGTGTTGGCCTTTCTACTGCTTGGGTGTTTGCCCCACGGCCGGCCTTTGTGCCTTGAATTACCGCATTCAGTAGACTGTGTGCTGTGTAATTCCCGTGGAAACCTCTGCTGCCATTGGTCATACAGCAAGGCTGATTTATCCCCACAGCTCTTCCCCACCCCTGCCACCCACCTTCTGGCATTTTGTCTTAAGGATCAATAACACAGCATAGCAGTAAAGAGGGAAAAGATATCTTAGGTCTGGTCAGTTTTCTGATTTATGGCCCATTTAGTATTTTTACTCGTATGTCCTGGGGCCTTGTGTGCTATGTTTACTGTGGTGATAAATAAAATTATTTTAAATAATTTATGTGATCAGGAACATGTCAGTTTGCTAGTAAAAAAATTAAAATACAAACAGTAAACTTGGAAATTTGCTAACAAATAGAATTATTTTATTAGCAAATCTAGAAGTATACGAGATTTTGGAAAAAACTAGTCATGAAGGAGAAGTGAAGGGAAATAAACAATAGTACTGTGCCCACCTTTGAAAGAGAGTAGATGCTCATTAAGTCTTTTAAAAAATGGGCATGGTTTGGGGGTACCTGGGTGGCTCAGGTGGTTAAACCTCCAACACTTGATTTCAGTTCAGGTCATGATCTCAAGGTCATGAGGTTAAGCCCTGCCTTGGGTTCTGCACTGGGCATGGAGCCTGTTTAAGATTCTTTCTCCCTCCCTCGGCCCCTCCCTCCCCCAGCTCTCTCTCTCTTAAAAAAGAAAAAAAATGTGGGGTAGCACCTGAATGGCTTAGTCAGTTAAGCTTCTGACTCTTGATTTTGGCTCAGGTCATGATCTCAGGGTCGTGAGATTGAGCCCTGCTTTGGAATATGTGCTGGGTGTGGATGTAGCCTGCTTAAGATTCCCTCTCCCTCTGCGGTGCCTGGGTGGCTCAGTTGGTTGGGTGGCTGCCATCGGCTTAGATCATGATTCCAGGGTCCTGGGATTGAGCCCCACATTGGGCTCCCTGCTCAGCTGAGAGCCTGCTTCTCTCTCTCCCTCTGCCTGCCACTCTGCTTACTTGTGCGCGCTCTCTCTCTCTCTGTCAAATAAGTAAATAAAATCTTTAAAAAGAAAAAAAAAACATTCTCTCCCTCTGCCCCTTCCTCCCAAATACAGGAAATAAAAATGGGCATGATTTGGAAGGCCATTTTAATTTCATAGAGAAAGCCATAGATCATGCTGCAGCATTCAGTTGCACTGCATTGTTTCCCCCTCCAAAGTGTTTTCTTTTTCATTTTATTTTTTTTTTAAATTTTATTTATTTATTTCATAGGGAGAGACAGTGAGAGAGGGAACACAACAAGCAGGAGTAGTGGGAGAGGGAGAAGCAGACTCCCCACTGAGCAGGGAGCCCAATGTGGGGCTCAGTCCCAGGACCCTGGGATCATGGCCTGAGCCAAAGGCAGACGCTTAACTGACTGAGCTACCCAGGCATCCCCCAAAGTGTTTTCTATAGAGAAATATTTTAAGCAATATAGGGTTAGTTTTGCAGCATTTTCAAGTTGCCTCTTTTCTTAGGAACATGAGTTTATTCTAATTTCGGATTAAACGGTCCCCATGTTGACTGTGAAGTTTCAATTAGGATGCATTTTTGCCTTGATGGGATGAAGTGTTTCTGTCCACTGAGAATAGGGAACCTCTGTGCTTGTAGAGTGCTCTCTGCTGGTGGCTTTGGGTTTTAATAGTAGTCACAGACCCATCACCAAGTACAGAAGTGGGAAACATGAACTTGAGGGTCAGAGGAGCTCTAAAGCCTGGCTCCCAGCTTGGCACTCCTTTGCTGTGCGGCTTAGAATGTAAGACAGCACCCCCCCCCCCCCCGCCCACCCCCAGAAGAAGCCAGTCCCCATTGTTGGTCCTGCGTCTCTGATGAGTTGCCAAGCCCAAGGGCCTCAGTGCCCCTGCTGCCTCACTGTGATCAATACTTGAGCATATTTTAAAACACAGTGTACAAGGATAATGCAAAATTTATGAGGTGGTTAGGTTTTTTCCCTTAAGCAGGGAACTAGCTGTGGAAAAGAGGGAGTTTAAAGGTTTTCTGACATAATAAAGCTGGGATTAATTACTATGATCTGATTAATACCTAATACATTTTGGTTTTTAAAAGATTGTTTGAAATATACAGGAATCTAAGCCAAAAGGAATTTATCATCTTTGATAAGACCCTTGCTTTCACATTTGAGGAGTCATTAAGGTACAGTGTTCCTTTAAGGGGAACTCCCTCCCCCCCAGCATAAGTATAATGACTTTGCTGGAGCGTGTGTGTATGCATGAGTGTACATGTGCGTTTCAGCTATAATTGATTACTTTTCATCTTCAGGTTTCATTGCATACGTGTGAATGAATCAAGGGCATTCCACTCCCTTCTTCAGGTCAATATATGCATTTGGCAAATGGGAATATTAACACACTCTTCTTAGGTTTTAAAGACAATTCTGTGTTTTGTCTTTTTAAAACCCCTGTCTAAGAGGGTTTTAAAAATGCTTTGCTGTATCCCAAATACAGAGGCAAACAATATGGAGTTAAAAGTTTTTGAGACTGAGGCCTTAAACATCGTTGAGAGCTTCGGCAAGATTGTGCACTAAGTGTGCACAGAAGCATAAGGCTTGCTGTGTCCCAATGTGAGTAGGGAGATGGAATGACCACAGGGGCACCATGTTGAAATATCAAGTCCAAGTTATCCTGCTCCCACTTGAGAGTAAGCAGCCTGGCTTGTTCTTCAGCCCTCACGAGTCATAGCACTTCTGGGGATGTTTCCTCTGATTGTAGCTTACAATGACCCTGGGTGAAAGCACTGAGCCAGTTTACTATTAAAACTGGGAGTAGAGTCAATTATCTTATGGTCTCACTTACGTGTGGAGCGTAAGGAAAAACATGGAGGGCAATGTGAGAAGGAAAGGAAGGGTGAATTGGGGGAAATCGGAGGGGGAGATGAACCAGGAGAGACTGTGGACTCTGAGCAACAAACTGAGGGTTTGGAGGGGAGGGGGAGGGGGTGGGGGATGGGCGAGCCTGGTGGTGGGTGTTGAGAAGGGCACGTAGTGCATGGAGCACTGGGTGTGGTGCATGAACAATCTTGGAACACTGAAAAAATAAACGTATTTGGGGGGAAAAAATAAAACTGGGAGTAGGTAAACTGGAAGTTTGTATTCCGGGTAGGTGATGTCCAATGGAAAGTGCCAGGGTGGATGAAAGGATGGTAGTGGCTGAGATCTTATTTATTACTGTTTAGAAAATAATAAAACTCATGTTTTCTTCAGCTATAGGCAACAGGCTCTCCCTGGGACGGGCCCCTCCTCATAGTCTCCTCTTCTCGGTCCAGCTTGGAGTGTTCATGGGTGCCTGCCTGCTGTGATGGGGGTGGGGGGGAAGGGTCAGATTCCTTCAGTGTCCTCACACTCCCTGTCCCGCAGATCCACCGTGCTGGTGAGGCATTCCTGCGGTATTAGCCACTACTCTTTCCACGTGGTTTCCTTTATACTCTGTTCTTTCCACATTTGTCTGGCCTTTTCAAAGGCAACATGGAGATAGAGGAAAAATTTGATTTGAAGATTAGAATTCCATTATTTTTACAGTGCAATCTTAACTCTGGAATTGGTTTCTTGGGGTTGCCATTGGTCTTTGTAAAGGGTGTGATGTTGCTTATGATTTAGATACAACCCAATCAACTCTGCTTCAGTGTCATATTCATTTAGGTAAACTTATTCAACGGTACTGAGACTATTTGGTGTAGATTTAGAATAAACTAATCACTGACCTCAAGATACTTATATTGCCTTTCTGGTATTATGCTGCACAGTGTTATTAAATGTCCTCTAATTAGTCTGAAAAATGTTTTCTTTTACTTCAAAGGCAAATTATTTAAATTATGACAGATTTTGCCTTACTAAATAATTTGGAACATTCCTATGACCTCAGTGGTGTATACTTATAAGTTTTATTTCAGGTGAATTGAGAAGAATTCTTGACATAATGCAAAATATTATCATCTCCAAGGCAGTTTTTTTTTTTTTTTTTCAAAGTAAGAAAAAACCCCTCATGAGTGTCAGTCATCCACACTATTTATTTACTCAGGGGAGAAGTTTTCTAGCACACCTGGCACCATGAACTGAAATTTTGGTGCCAGCCCTTGTTTGCATGTCCATCCAAGATTGAGATAAGTTTTTGCAGGAATGTCAGCTGACTATGAGACAGACCCATACAAGAATGAAACTGGAGGCTTTACATTAAAATAAATACTCACTTAGACCTTATGGGCTTTGCTTCTCTTTTGGCATCGTAAACTTTCAGTAAATATGGGCCCTGGTATTATATTTCACATATGTAGATGTGCTACATGTATGCTAATTAAATCATATATGTAACATTCATTACTCAGCTGTGATGTGAAAATTGAAAGTCTTGAATTTGACATTAAATTCATGGTCCAAACCTCAGATTGGCCTGAAATGTCATAGTGGTGAGAAGGTAAGAAGGGCCTGATTACTGTACCTAAAATGTGGGTTGTTCCTCTTGCACTCTTGCACATTGGTGGCTTCAGCTGTCAAACGAGTTTTATGTTTTCCTTGTCTGGTCTTGTTGACCTGCTATTTATTTAAGCTTTTTGATAAACAGGAAGAGCTGCTCCAATACTCAGAGGGAATGTTTTAATGAACTGTTGCACAAATGTGAGGAATGAGAGTTTCATCCAGAAAGGATTTAACTTGGGGTTGGGGGGAGAGAGATGAGGGAGAATGTAGGATCACAGAAATCCTTAAAATTTTAGAATTAAAAAATTTGATTTGGGATCTTTTGAAATGCTTTTTTCTCTTCAAATCTCAAACTTTAGGTTCACATTTGCTGCTTTTGTTGGTAATATATTAACCTTGATTTTTTTTTATTACCTTGTTTTAATAGTTGTTTAGTACACGACTCTT
This sequence comes from Nasua narica, assembly GCA_028533885.1. Taxonomy (NCBI): domain Eukaryota; kingdom Metazoa; phylum Chordata; class Mammalia; order Carnivora; family Procyonidae; genus Nasua; species Nasua narica. The sequence goes on along the minus strand of CM052807.1, from coordinate 26,001,543 downwards.
GAGGTGACATCGAGTTTGGGGCTCAAGCGAGCCATTTCTATACGGGTCTGAAAAGTCTCTGCAGTAGCCCAGCCCTGGTAGGGATCCCGTGTGGCCAGCTTGGCTCAGCGTTTCCTAGTCCCAGGGGAAAAGAAGAAAGAAAGTAAAAGACAAGTGTTGAATGTTGGTGTCGTGTCTGGGCCTCATTCCCCATTGCTCAAACATGCCATGTATATTTTGGCCTTCCCACCTTTGTCCTAAGATTTATCCTGATTGAAATGAAATAATTCCCTCATGAAGGGTTCTTTGTCTTCCATGTTTTCTGAATTTTTGTAATTCTCCTACCACTTGGTTGGCATTTAATTTTGATAATTGAGTATTGTTAGTGAACTTTCCACATACCTATGGCTTGCCTCCCCAAATGGATATTAAAGTCTTGGAGAACAGGGGCGTTATCACAGACTTGGCTGTACCCTCTTTATTCTAAAACACAACCACTTTCAGACTGAGTGTTAAGTTCCTAATTGATGGCTAGTATGCAGCTTGCCTTCCTATTATCTCCAGTAGTCGTTTGAGTCTGTAGTAGGTGTAGACATGCCTCAGTCATGAGGAGGCTCCGCGTGGATGTGCTTCTGTGCCCTTGACCAGTCCTGCGCCAGGACTCTTCCAGCGGTTTGGATGGGCTCACGGCTTTGCTTCCCGCAGCGTGCTTTCTTGGTCTACGTGGTGCAGAGCTGTGGTTCCAACGCCACTGGGGCTTTCAGCTTCGGGAAGCCGTTCCAGGGTGTACCGGATCGAGAGAGCCTAGTACTCTGCTGCTTCCAGGGCACGTGTTTATAAACTGTGATGGAGGATGTTGTAGGGAAGGTGAGGGAGTTTTAATTTTTTGAGTTGTTTCCAAGATCAGGTGATGGTGGTCATGGGAATGGTGATCCTGTCTCCGTTCAGGGAAGGAAAGCTGCTCTGAATGTTTTCAGTTTTCTTGACACAGCGTCATGGGCTGGGTGAGTAAGAGGCGAACCTCAGGAATAACTCGTCCCTTCAGGTTTACACATGAGATCTCAGCTGCCCACAAAGAGGAAATGACTTGTGCAATGCAGGCCACTTAGCCTGTCGAGCTGTTTGATTGCCCTTCTTTGTGGCCGCGGATAGACCGGATATGTGCCCACTAGGTGGCTTCGTAGTCAAACCTGCTTTCTCCTGCATCTCAGAGCTCCACCAGCAGCTTTGTGTCTGTTTGTGATCCCCCCACGTTGGTCTGAGAAGTTTAAGCAGACAGCTCTTATTGTTCGAGGTAATCCATTTCACACTAATTACTACTTGTGTGATTATGTTTTGCCGGAGTTTCCATAGAGCTAATTTGTTTCTTTGCTTCCAATGCAGGGTTTTTTTTTTTTTTTTTTTTTAAATCAGAAACTCTACTTTTAGGTATGTTACAGAATAGTGATTAGACAGATTAGCTGTGTGATATTTCCGTTATCCACGGGGGACAAGATCCAAGACCTCCAGGGGATGCCTGAAACCTCAGGTAGTACTGAATTACACTAGGTTTTTCCAATACATGCATGCCTGTGATGCAGTTTAATTTATGAGTTAGGCACAATAAGAGTTAATAGCAATAACTAATAATAAAATAGAATAATTATATAATAGTATACTGTCATAAAAATTACATGAATGTGGTCTCTCTTTTTCTCAAAATATCTCATTATACTGTCCTCACCTTTCCTGTGAGATGATAAAATGCCTTTGACATGAAGTGAGGTGAGTGGCACAGGCATTGTGACGTCGCGTTAGGCTAATTCTAACCTCACAGTGTGTCATAAGGAGCATCATCTGCTTGTGGGTTGTGGTTGATGGCGGGTATCTGAAACTATGGAAAGGGAAACTATAGGGGGACTACTATATTAGTGCTTGCTGTTTTCCTTTTTAGTGCTGGGATTGTGCTGCTTCATTTTTTTTTTCTTAGATGGTATGTACCAGATGTACCATAATTTTTTAAGAGGAATAAATTGAAGGCACAAGTACCTAAATTTCAAATACCTCATAAGGGAAAACTTTATAAACTATATAAAGACAGAGAATGAACCATGTATTTAAGGAAACTAAGAAATTATATGGCATTAATATAATCTCCGTGACATATACTCCGTAAGGTATTTTGGAGTCCTTATTTAAAAACTCCCCTATTTCAGATGTATTTGAAATTGACCAGATGGGTCTGGATAAGGTCTTGAGTCCTTAGGGATTTCCAGGAAAAACGTAAGTGCCAACATATTTTCAAATAATAGACACTTAGTTTATTTGAAAATAAAAGGAATTAAAGGAATACAAGTGGATCCTTGGCTTGAGATAACTAGTAACATGTTTCAGTGAATGTTTTGGGGTGTGAGGGTTGTGTTTAAGAGAGTCCCTGTTGTTTTGTATGCTAGAGATTCTGGGAGGGTGGGGAACATTTAGTGCTGTAACCCCTGACCTAGTTCAGTGGCTGCCATATAACAGATGCTCCATAAATATTTGAATGGATAATGTCCACAGATTCAGTACAGTGGTAAATTACAAAACATCTATAAGATGTTTGCGTACTGTGGAGGGATAGAGCAAAAGATAAAGTGGGCTCAAAGACAGACATTGCAAAGAGATATTAGCCAGGATTTGAAACTTGAGTAAGATTTTCACAAGTGAGGAAATAGGTATGGTTTTCCAGGATGGTACAAACAAGCTATAACAAGTTTGAGTGACCAGGAGGTCCCATGGACATGGCTTGTATCTTGGGATTTGAGAGAGAGAGAGAGAGAGAGAGAGAGAGAGAGTGTGTGTGTGTGTGTGTGTATGTGTTAGTGACTACCCTTTGTCTGTTTGTATTGCTCCCTTCCCTGCTGAAAATCTTTCCTAAAAGCTGACACACGTTCCTCGCCTGCAGAGATGTCCATGGTAATAAGAGTCAAGAGCACTTTCTGGTCTTGGGCAAATCTTTTGAAGATACCATCATGGATCCCTCCCTTGACTGATGATAGGGGTATTCTGGGAGGAGAAGGAAGCCCCACCTCTGACATCAGCAGTCCCGAAGAGACCTTGGGAACAGGCCCCTCCAACCTCCCAAGGGGCTGTGGTCTGAGCCACGTTCTAAGTGCTGCGGTCTGGTGTCCATTGCCTTGGGGCCATACTTGTGATGTTGTGGTGCTGTGCGACTCTGACCCAGACCCCATGCAGTGTAGGGTGTGCTGGCCTGGAGTGCAGGGGCCACAGGGCACAGCTGGGGAACTGTTTACCTCGCCTTCTGAGGAGGAGATTGGAGGTAGGTGCAAATCCTCTGTCAAAATTCAGTTTCCTTAGAGTCGCGCTCCTGTATTTGTTTAGGACTGTTCCTTCTGATTCACGCATGTTTAGTGCTGCCAGGTGTAAGGAATTAGTCATGTACCTTAAAGTGATTGAGATAATTTCTTTAAGAAAAATGGGGCAGTGGCTTTTGGATTAATATGAGGGGCTCATGGAGAGCTGCGTTGGGGTCAAGTTTTTTTTTTGTTGTTGTTGTTGTTTTAGAATTCTGAGCTATTTAGAGTTATCATGTTGCAGTGAGGCTTTCTTTCCAGGTCAGAGAAATTCTTTCTGGTCTGAGTCAGCCTCTCTTGTTTGCCGGTTAGAGAGTAAATACATGAGGATAGGTTTTTCTTTTGTTAGGCCGGATGAGTGACCTTAAGGATTTTTTAGGTTGGTTATTTCTTTCATAAACACTAAAAAAATTAACATTTTCATTAGCTTTAAAAGCTCTCACACTGTATAGTATTGTCATTAACTGCACATGTGTTGAGGGCCACTGTGGTCGTCACACAGTGGGTCTCTACCTTGAGGTATTCTAGGCCCTATTTTAATGTCTATGGATTTTTTTTTTTTTGTAGTTTTTATTACAGGACTGCCTAGTGCAAGACTGACTTCTTTTTTTTTTTTAAGATTTATTTTATTTAATTGAGACAGAGAGAGAGAGACAGAGAGAGAATGAGAGGGGAGAGGTCAGAGGAAGAAGTAGGTTCCTCGAGGAACAGGGAGCCTGATGTGGGACTCCATCCTACGACTCCAGGATCATGACTTGAGCTGAAGGCAGTCACTTAACCAACTGAGCCACCCAGGTGCCCACAAGACTGACTTCTTAAATCTGTGTATTTTTGATGGGTAACATGATGCGAAGCACTACTTTCTCATATTGAAGTTAGTCAAGTAAATTAATTAGTGGGTGATACAGTTATCATTGTTAATTTCTTCTAAGAAAAAAGAAAAGAGGACTTGAGGGGCACCTGAGTGGCTCAGTCGGTTAAATGTCCCACTTTTGGTTTTGACTCAGGTTGTGATCTCATGGGTTGTGGGATTGAGCCTTGCATGGGGCTCTGTGCTCAGTGGGAAGTCTGCTTGAGACTCTCCCTCCTGCTCTGCTCCTCCCTGCATGTGCTCTTTCAAATAAACAAATAAGTCTCAAAGAAAAAAAAAGAAGGGGTTCCTGGGTGGTTCAGTCGTTAAGCATCTGTCTTCAGCTCAGGTCATGATCTCGGGATCCTGGGATAGAGCCCTATGTCAGGCTTCCTACTCAGCCAGGAGCCTGCTTTGCCCTCTCCTTCTGCCTGCTGCTCCCCCTGCTTGTGTTCCCTCTCTCTCTGTCAATAAATAAAATGTGTTAATAAAAAAAAAAGAGAGAATTTTATCTTGGTCAATTTTTCCCTTCCAAATTTGTACCCCTGACAAGCCTGTTTGATCCGCCTCAAGGGACAATTGTGCCAAAGAGGCCAAAGCAGGAATTTAAAAGTCAGAGTAATATCTGAGCTCCCTTTCCCCTTAACTTTAATTATATGTGTGATAGCTCAAAGCTCAGAGTTTCCTGTTCTTCAGTCCTCTCATTTCCAGGAAGTGCTCAGTACCTGGTCACCTCCCACTGGCTCTTTGTACGATAAGGGTGAAGGAGTGGAGTGCATATGGAGGGGGGCCCAGAGCCAGGTGCCTATTTCCATAGTGCTGATGGTTGTAAAGCTTGTAAACAGAGGTTTCCAGTTCTGAAGCAAATATCCTACAGATCTCTATTGTCTCTCAGGGACTTAGGCTTGGATCTATTGCACATTTCCCCTTCCTTTAGAAAAGGAAAAAGGAAAAGTCCACCAACTACCAGCTCGTCAGGTAACAATACTGCCCGCCCCTGTGCCCTTGCGTATTCTTAACATTTACCGGCACTAGAGTGGGGAGAACTTGCTTGGCCAACTTGAGCAGAGGTGAGCTTTTGTCTTACCCTCCTTCCCCTGGGTTCTAGGCACGTTTATCCAGGCTTCAGCTCACTTCTGCCTGGCATTTTAGGCTGGGGCTGCTGGGGACTCACCTGTGTGGGTGAGGATGAAGGTGTTTATACTGGAATTTGGGTTCCTTTTTACTGCAAGGGAAAAGTACCTGGATGTCTTCTTTCTCCACATCTAAGATGTTAACTGGGATGTCAGCCGGAGCAACCACACGGCCTTTCTAGAGCCAGCTCTGGGAGTCAGGAGAGACAGTGTGAATGGGGGCGCTGGGTCCTGACATGGCACAGCATGCCCGTGGCATTTCTTTTGGCAGTTAGGAGAGTACAAGTCTGTGTTTGTTGACTGTAGTCTCTGAGAAACTCTTGTTTAAATTTTTTCTCTTATCTAATAGGGTTATTACCTTTATTTTTTACACATTACTTATACAACATGGTGCATTGTTCTTTGTTCCATGCAAAAAAAAAAAAAAAAAATAAAGATGTTGGTTCCTGCCATCAAGGAACTTGAGATAAACGAACAGCAGAAATATGTGGTCTAGGTAAATGGAGGTTGGAGTGCATTTCACAGAGGAGGTGGTTTCTGATCTCAATTTGAGAGCATAGATACAAGTCGCAGAGTTGGAGCTGAAAGTGTTCCAGGTGTGTGGGGTAGAATGAACAAAAACTTAAGGATTAACTAATTCACAGAATCGATATTTATTGAGTATTTAATCTGTCTCAGGCACTATTCCTAGAGCCTGGGTTTATCAGTGAGTAGAACAGTCGAAGACCCAGCGGTGGTGTTGAGGACTGTCTGGAAGGACTGATGGTCTGTAATGGGAGCCGAGGGAAGCCTGGAAATGCAGGCTTGGGAGGAGTGGGTGCTTGGACAGGGATTGGATTTTAACCTTTGGTGATGTGAGTCAGTGCAAATGACTCCGGTCACAAGACAGGGACATGATGAAATGAGTATTTCGTGAAGATAGTTATGTAGCAAGATGCAGGACAGGGTTAAAAAGGTTGGAGTCTAGGGCGCCTGGGTGGCTCAGTTGGTTAAGCAAATGCCTTTGGCTCAGGTCATGATCCCGGAGTCCTGGGATCGAGTCCCACATCGGGCTCCCAGCTCCACGAGGAGTCTGCTTCTCCCTCTGACCTTCTCCCCTCTCATGCTCTCTCTCACTGTCTCTATCTCAAATAAATAAATAAAATCTTAAAAAAAAAAAAAAAAAGGTTGGAGTCTAGAAGCAGTAAGATGAGTTGGAAAGTAATTACTTTATTCAGGACCCGAGATGAAAGGAAGAAATAAATCTATATGGTTATCATGGGAATTCTCTCTCTGTGTGTGTGTGTGTGTGTATGCATGGTAACCATTTTTAAGATATAGTAACTACCATCTATTTGATTTAAGAAGTGTGGGTGAGGGACGTCTGAGTGGCTCAGTCTGTTAAGCATCTGCCTTTGGCTCAGAGCGTGATGCCAGGGTCCTGGGATCAAGTCCTGCATTGGGCTCCTTGCTCAGTGGGGAGGCTGTTTTTCCCTCTGCCTGCTTCTCCCCCTGCTTGTGCTCTCTCTGTCTCTCTGACAAATAAATAAATAAAATCTTAAAAAAAAAGTGTGGGTGAAAGCATGAAACCCATGAATTTATGAGCTAAACATGATATGCATTAATATGTAGAAGAAATTCAAAGTATTTCAGCCCCCACGCATCCCCTATTGCCCCAATTCTAAGTCACAAATTTTGAGTTCTCAGACTCTGGTGTCCCTTTGGATCACCCGGAGGGCCTGTTAAAACACAGGTTGCTGGGCTTCTGCCCCCAATGCCTTGAGAGATTCTGATTCAGTAGGGCCAGGTGGAGCTCCCGAATATTAGCATTTCTGCCTAGTTCCCGCGTGATAATGCTGGAATGGACTACTTTGAGAACCACAGCTTTAAATCATAGACGAGATTAGGACACATAATATAATGTTAATGTGATTGGCTTTTCAAACTTTTTTTAACAAAGACTTTTTATTAGAAGAAATATATTCTGTACCTCTCCATTATGCAAAATATAAAGAGATTAGGAAGAGAGGCCATAACCAGTAGACCACCACTCTGATGTTCCTATTTGAAAAGAATCCACGTGGGTTTGAGAAAGGCTGGGACATGAATCAGCGGACATCACCTGGAGTCCTGGTTGATAGCATTTATTCACTGTGACCTCTTTTCGGCAGCTTAGGCTCTCCGCGGCCCAGTTTTCTCATCGAAAGCAAGGATCATAAACCCTCTTACCACATTGGATAATGCACATGAGTGCCTTTTTTAAAATTGCAAAGCAGAATGCAAGTATCACTGATGGTGACTGCGGTTCTCGTCCTTGCCCTGGCGCCGTCCCAAGCCAGCCCCTGATCCCTCCCTCCATCTCTCTGTTTCTGCAGAGTGGTGCAGAAACTCGGGGAGCAGCCGTGACTCAAGCGATGTCTATGTTGCTGTGGAAGTTGTGGCAGAGGTAGAGGTCTGTAGCAGGCAGATTGCCTGCATTGCTGGGCCACGATGTGACTCTGTAAGAGACTGTGTACAGTTCCAATGAAACAAAATGCCAGAAAGTTATTTCCCAGTGGTTGGCATTCACCTTAGGTTTCAGGCTGCTGTTTTCTTTATTGATTGACATAGTAAGTGAAGCCAGTCACCTTCAAGGAAGGCATCAGGTTTGTGGCTGCTCTGGGGAGGTGTGGTGGTGGTATGCGTGCTGGGTGTGGTTTGGGATGCAAAAGTGGGAAGCAGAGGAGTGCACTGGCCGTGAAACATTAGATAGTCCCTTATTGTGACAGAGATCACTGTTTTACTATGGAACATCAGCTATGCTTTCTGACCATCTCTGTTTTCAGCCCTTATTAGGAAGGCAAAAGAAAAATCTGTTTAATGTCAACAGTGTTACAACAAAATTGAAAATGGGTCCTTTGGTTTGAGTTTATACCAGAAGATAGGCATTTTTGAAATGGAGCTGATTAGGTAAATTCAAAACTGCGTATATCACATCTTGAAATACCAATTATTCATTTTTTAAAAAGAGAACTATAAAATGTATTTTAAAAATGTTTTGTTTTATGGAGGGCATTGTGAGAAGGAAGGGAAGGGTGAATGGGGAGAAATCGGAGGGGGCGATGAACCACGAGAGACTGTGGACTCTGAGAAACAAACTGAGGGTTTGGGAAGGGAGGGGTGGGGGGTTGGGTGAGCCTGGTGGTGGGTATTGAGAAGGGCACGTATTGCATGGAGCCCTGGGTGTGGTGCGTGAACAATTAATCTTGTAACACTGAAAAAATAAAATAAACGTATTTGGGGGAAAAATGTTTTGGGTTTAAGTGAATTAGATACTTACGAAGGGAATCGAGAATGCGGCCCAATTTCTATCCATTGTGCTCTTCTTTTGACTTCAAAAATGAAATGTTTTTTGTTTGTTATATCATTTTCTAACCTCATTTGTCTTGGCTACCTAATTATACTCTGGCTAATAAGATTGATGGATGCTCACTTCAAGCTGTGTGCTCTGCCTGTTATTTTCAGGAGTTTTTCGAACTGTTTCTCTCCAATCTTTTTGTTTCCCAACATTATGGATGTGCATAGTCAGAGAGTACTGCTAGGATTTTTAGGAAAAGAGCGGTACCTGCTCCCTAAGAGGTAGCCTTCTCCAATTCTTGCACTTGATTTTTTCGGTATTACCTCCATATTTCTCTGTCAACTTCTTATATTGCTCTTTGTTACTGTTGTCATGTTTTTGACTTAATACAGAAGATTTAAGCCAGTTTCACTGCCCCACATGTGCTTTGCCCCCATTCTCTTGCAGCCACTCCTTGCATCTCTGTCTGGAGAGAGGTTTCTTTCTCTCTCTCTCTCTCTTACACACATACATGTGCATGCTTGCATACACACTTCCTTCCCTCAAAAGTAATTGTAAATTTGATTAAGTATTTGATGTTCCTATTAGTTTCATTATTAAAAGCTGCTCCGAGCTGAACTGTGTGTGGTAGATACATTGGTGACATTTACCTTGTAACTTTTGTGTTTTCCATGGCTTTGTTTGGTCTTCTGTGAATTTACAACCAATTCTACTCCAGCTTGGCCTGTTGTTAAAAAGTAATATCTTGGCATGTTTAGTTACAGTGGATACTCTTTCATCTTCCTCTTGAAGACCTCTCCTTTGCAGCTTCTGGCCCGTCACCTTCTGCGCCTGGTGCCCCACTGATCTCCCGGATCTGCCTCATGTTATCCTGGGAATTCTATTCTGTGTTATGTCCCCTGTTTTCTCTTCCTCCCTCCCTCCTTCCCTCCCTATTTTTATTTTATAAAATAAAAATAAATTTTATTTATTTATTTGACAGAGAGAGAGACAGTGACAGCAGGAACACAAGCAAGGGGAGTGGGAGAGAGAAAGCAGACCTCCCGCTGCGCAGGCAGCCCGATGTGACAATGTGACTGACAGTGTGACGTGGGGCTCGATCCCAGGAATCATGACCCAAGCTGAAGGCAGTCGCTTAACGACTGAGCCACCCAGGTGCCCCGTGTTCCCTATTTTCATATGCCATGCTATCCTCATTCATAGTTTATTTCTTTGGAACACATCTTCCAGTACTTTCCTGAGAAAGGTACGGAGAGAGTAATTTTTGGAGAAATAACATTTCTAAAACACTTTTTTCTACCTTTGCACTTTACTGATGGTTGTTGGGTAAAGTATAGAATTCTTGGTTGGGGACCATTTCTCTTAGGAATTTTGAGGATAGTGTTCCATAGTCATCAGGATTCCAGCATTGCTCTCAGGAAGGCCAAACTCATAATGATTCCTTATCCATTCAGTATAGTGGTCATATTTTACTTTCTGGAATGTTTTTGTTCATTTTATCTTCTGCTTGTCTTCTCTGTTCTATTGTTCTGGAGTGCCTTGGTGTACCTGTTTTCATAATTTGTGTTGGGTTCTCTATGGGCCTTTTTGATATGGAAGCTTGTCATTCTGGAGAACTAACTTGAAAAGTTTTTTTCTGTTTTCCCAGTTCTCTTCTACTAGAGCTTCTGTGATTCAGCAGCTTGACTTACTTGATTCGTCTTCTCTTTTGTCTTCTTTTTTTTCTTTACTTTCTGGGAAGATTTCTTCACTTCCTCTCCACTTTTCTAATGATTTTTCACTTGAAGTGTCTTTATTTTCTAAGAGGATTTTGTTTGGCTCTCCTCTCTGTTTTTTCCTTTCCTCTTTCCCTCTTCTTTCATCTTCCTTTGCTACCTAGATGTACCATCATCGGAATTCTCCTGGGTATCAGTGATGGATTTTTTTTACAACCATCTTTATTCAGCCTGTTTTTCTCTGTGTCTTTTCTATTTGTTTTGGCCTCTCCTCCATCCTTGGGGTTTTCCTCAGGGTCTGTTCCTCACCTGCTGGCTGAGTAAGGGGTGCTAACTTGAACACAGACCTTGGAGTGCAGGCAAGGGCTCAGAAGCATGAGGTGCACGGGAGGGGCACCTGGCTGTCTAGATTCCTCTGGCCTTTGCTCTTCAGATGGTCAGATGCCCAGGGAAAGCTCTTTCAGTGTCTTGACTGGGTGGCCTGACCGCAGCTGCCAGCCTTCTGGGAACACGTGGAAGCAGAGAGCTGGATTTCTCAGCTTTCAGAGTATAAATATTCACTCATTCCCCCGCCCCCACCCCATTTTCAAAAATCTCTGCAGCATAAGCCTCCAGGATGCTGCTCGGGCCGTCTGAGTGCTGCATGGAGTCAGGATGGAAACTGGGATTGCTGCTGAAAGAGACTTTCAGCCCATCCTGCTGTTTTTCCTCCCATGTTCATTCCTGTCTTCTGGGGTACTTGTTTTCCCCAAGTCCAGAGCAGTTTAGGGCTCTCCCGTGGAGGTCACGTTGCTGCCTGGCTTCCCACACAGTCAACACAGGGTTCACTGTCTTGGGTCTGGTCCATGTGTTATCATTAGCCTGGCTTCCCTGTCTCCGCAGCCATGTTACCCTTGTTTCCCTCTGTTCTCTTTGTTTTTGTGGGGATGCACCTTGAAAACCACATAACTACTGCAGTTTTAGTGAAGTTTCAGGATGGGGAGGCAGAATACATGTGGGTCTCGGATAGGATGTTTTTGCCTTCCGTTTTTGTCATGTAGCCAATTTTGTGCTCCCAGTTTAATGAATAAACTCTGCCACTCCTCCTTGCCTGTTCATACCTGTCCCTCAGCTCAGAATGATCTCGGTGATCTTCCTTCCTCCAGCCCGCTCATTATAAACCTTTCCTGAATCTTTCCAAGCAAAAGTAATCTTTCCTTCTTCTGAACTCAAAGTAGTTTTAAGTCTGTTTTTCTTATGACGCATGGTCTACCTCCTTTTGACTTCTTGGTTATGTCTTATCTGATAAATTTTAATTTCTCACAGAGGGCAACAGTTGTTTTGCTCTCATCCCGTGTTTTGCAAGTAGTAATTAATTTTCAAATTAACATGAATTTTCAGTTACCTTTTTATAGTTTTATATTTACATCTATATTCTCATTTGAAAATTTGACAGGTTATAGACCGTTGCTATATGCATGGTCATTGCAAGAGTAGGCTACCACTGTTTCTAATGGTAGCTACTTTTCTTGAAGCTTACGTGGGTGTAAGATAGGCAGAGGGTGTGTATTCCACAGGTCCCAGCTCACAGAAGTTTGTGGCTTTGTTGCATAATGTGATGATGCTCTCTGTAGAGCTGGACGGATTTCTTTACAGAACCAGTCTTTCATTAGGATTTTCCCTGTACTGCTTGCTCTTTTTGTGTCCTGGAATAGAGTAGGCCATACCATTCATTGCAACTTGCATTTTATCAAATGACACACCCGTGCTTTCATTCTCAGCTGGTCTTAGAAATGTTCCTTCTACCTCCTTCCCTCTGGCCTTAGGCCAGGTCCCGGCCCCTGTTCTTAATCTGGGTGAGAAGCAGTGCTTCTTCATGTGTTTTTGTCCCCAGATTTCTTCTCAGTGATTGGCCCTATCCTTGCGGACTCTTGCCTGGCTGGGACATTTGCTTCTTGGTAGCTCTCCCTTCATCCACTTGATGGATGAACTTCATTCCTTATTTCTTGGTCATGTGTAAGGGATTTTTGGTTGTCATAACATAAAATTATTGTTCAGTGTTTAGATCTTTGGTTATTTTAAATGTACTAATCCTAAGTGAGATAGATTCTTATTTTTTTTAAAGATTTTATTTATTTATTTGATAGAGAGAGAGCACAAGTAGGCAGAGAGGCAGGCAGAGAGAGAAGGAAGCAGGCTCCCTGCTGAGCAGAGAGCCTGATGTGGGGCTCGATCCCAGGACCCTGAGATCATGACCTGAGCCAAAGGCAGAGGCTTTAACCCCCTGAGCCACCCAGGTGCCCCCAGATTCTTATTTTTTTAAACTGAGTGTTATGTCACGTTGGTTTTTTTAACCTCATGACCGGTGTATTTACTGTAGAGTTATTGTTTATTGGTATTTTTTAAAGTGCCTTACTTTTTGTTCAATTACATTTCTAAGTTTCTATAGCTGGGACCACAATGATTTTTGCTATTAACATTTCAAACTTTTTAGTGTAAACTACCAAAGTGGATTCAACAAATATGCTCTAACTTTTAAAGAAAAGGTTTCCTTACAGGTTCTTCAGTATTCCATTGAAAATACAGCAAATTCTCTGTTTATTGAGAGAGAATTGTGTTAATGAAAGCTGCCAGTTAAAATCTCCTGAGAGAGACTACTGTTCCAAGGACTTGTATTTCTCAGTGGCAAAAATATCCTTCCTGGATTTTATACTCTTGTGAGAAGAGGTCATCTTTATGTGCCCTGTTTAGATCTGATGTGTGTGTGTGTGTGTGTGTGTGTGTGTGTGTGTGTGTAGTATGCTCTCAGGATTAGTGCGGATGTCCTTCTCAGTGTTTTCTCTCCAGATAGTTTCTGTTCAGCGTGTATCATAGAGTGGCATTTAATAAGTGCTGCCCTAGATAAATGTTCCGACATGGCATTGTCATGGCCACTTGGCGTAGCTGACTGTAGAATCAGGACCCTTCTGGAGGGAGGAGACAAGAAGTGAATCTCAGAATTAGAGAAGCCTTGATCAGATAGTTGAACGATTATAAGCCAGATTTACAGAGTAGTTGAAAGTTGGGGTTGGTATAACATTCTGCTGATACACCAAGGATGATGAGTCTTGAGAATGGATCGTTGCATTAAGCAACATGGAGACTCTTGGTAAACTTGATGGACATTTTTGAGAGTGTGGTGGGGAGGAAACTTCATTGGAACAGATTATGAGAGAAGAAGAATCTGAAACAGCAAATCTGTAAAAAATTTTGCCATAAGAGAATTAGAGAGTTGGTAGAGTGGCTAAAGGGTAAAGTAGGGTCAACGGAAGGTTTTGTACAATTATTTTAGCAAGCGTAAAATACAGTATCAGCAGCTTTTAAAGGTTCAGCATTGACGCCTGAGTACTATTTTCCAAAGTACTATGGTTTTTAGAAACATTAACAGTGAGGCTGGAGATAGATTTCTAAACTGTGTTGGGGGCTCTCTGGTCAGGAGGAGGTCTTGGAGAAGATGATGACTGAGGTGTGTCATGAGGGGTGAGAAGGGTTAGCCTGGATGATAAGATGGGGCTCTGAGTAGTGGAGGCACTGGGCCTCCTGGGTGGGGAGAGGAGACAGTTATGCAGGACTTAGTACATGCTGTGAAAGGGAAACTAACTGGTGGAGAAAGGCTGGAACATAGCAGGTTCTGAAATGGAAAAGTCAAGAGGTTGAGAAAATTGTTAGGAGGGAATTTATTTCAGAGGAGTAGCTCCAAATGTTATAGAAAGGCTGTAAGGTTATGATCTCATATGGAGAGTGTGGGGAGGATTGGGAAGCAAGAAGAGGTTTTTATAAGCCGCATTTTAGAGATCAGTCTGCTTCATTGTCTATTAAAAGGGTTTTAGAAATGAAAGGTAATATTTAAGTTGATTAGGGGATCCTACAGCTTTCTTGGGGGGAAGCAGAGGGGAAGATGGCTCTGTTCTAACTGGCAAGGCAATGATGGTTAGGGTGCAGCTTGCTTTATTTACCTCCAGGATATTAATTATACCTGATTTCCCTTGGAGGGTTAATACCATTTGGTAAGGAAGAGTAAGAGTATGGTTTGCTTGGGGACTTCTTCGATGTTCTTCGATGGCTCAAAAATGTAGAAATGACAAACTCTGGAGCACTATTGGATCCATAGCAGGTGTCCTAAGGACTCTGGACAACACTGTAATCTGGGGATCACGCAGAGTAAGGCTCCAGAATGAAGGTGGATGTGTGTGTGTGTGTGTGTGTGTGTGTGTGAGAGAGAGAGAGAGAGAGAGAGAGAGAGAGAGAGAGAGAGAGAGAGAGAGAGAGAGAGATATGTGGTGTTTTTAAAAACTTAGTCTCTGTGTTCTGGATGAACAGTCAATCTGAGTATTGACTCTCCTTTTAAAGAAGTCCAGATGAGTGAAGGTGCAGAGCAACTATACGCTATTTGCATTAGTAGTTTTTATGGTAATGTTTAATAATTTTGAGAAATAGGGTCTGAGCTGCTTTCTGTGGTAGTGAGAAAGTGACAAGATTGGTAATTCAGCATTTTTTAATAAGTGTTTTTTAAATTATTTTTGAAGATTTTATTTATTTGTCAGAGAGAGCGAGAGATCACAAGCAGATGGAGAGGCAGGCAGAGGGTGAGGGAGAGGCTCTTCGCTGAGCAAGGAGCTTGACATGGGGCTCGATCCCAGAACCCTGGGATCATGACCCGAGCAGAAGGCAGACTCTCAACTGACTAAGCCACCGATGTGTCCCCCATCCAACCGATGTTTTTAATAAATATTCCATTTTAGTGATTCTCAGGTGTTAGAGATTCTTTTGGTGATGCTAACTTTTTTTGGTGCATCTTTACATATTTCATTTATATATTTATTAACATGCAAATTGATGCTAACTTTCTATATTTGATGTTTCTGTTATTCTCTACAGGATCCAAACTACTGGATACAGGTGCACCGACTTGAACATGGGGACGGAGGAATACTAGACCTTGACGATACCCTCTGTGATGTAGCAGATGATAAAGACAGAGTGAGTTCAAGTCCAGGGAAGCCATTCAGGATGCATTTAGTGAAGAAGGGGGTGGTGGTGAGGTGGGAGTACTTCCCTTTCTGATTAGACACTTACTTTAAAGAACATTTGGGCCACTCTCTTTGGTATGTTTGTTTTATAACAAGTGTTGTGAGTCTTCACTATACTGAAATCTAGGATATAATGCTTTTCTTGACACATGGGCTTTATTAAGATTATTATGTTTTAGAATTTTGAATTCCAACTTTTTTAATGGAAATCTCTTTAAAAGTTTCCCCTGCCATTTTTCCCTTTGTCTTAACCAAACCGACGGCCTTTCTTGACAACTGAGGTCTGTTTCTGTGTGTAAGAATGCAAGGTCTCTGAGTTTTGATCTGAGCACTGGCCTGTCCCCACAGCGGGCATGGGCAGTGCTCTGCCCGGCTCCCCAGGGAGCGGGGGCACCACAGGGAGCAGGGGTGTCCCAGGGAGCAGGGGTGTCCCAGGGAGCGGGGGTATCCAGGGAGCAGGTGGGTCCCAGGGAGCAGGTGGGTCCCAGGAAGCAGGTGGGTCCGAGGGGGCGGGGGCGTCCCAGGGAGCAGGTGGGTCCCAGGAAGCGGGGCGTCCCAGGGAGTGGGGGTGTCCCAGGGAGCTGGCTGGACACTGCTGTCTTGTCTTCTCTGCTTCTGCTTTCCTGACAGCATAGTGCCTCATTCAGAATTGGCAGGTATCTTCTATGTTTTCTTGAAATCTTAAGGAAAATGAAAAATCGCAGGGATGAAGTAGTGTATAAATTCAGGGAGATTTGATTCCCTAGCACATGCTATTGTGGGGCTTGTCCCATGTAGCTCCTCTGGGGTCCTGTGTTGTATCAAAAATGCAGAACTTTTCTGCCCATTTATGATTTGCTGCTCTTTCTCTTGGTGTCACTTCTCTGTTTTGGGCTTTTCAGTGAGCTATGTGTAAGGTGACTCTCAAATCCTTTTCCTACGGTCCACTTACCTAGAAACTTAAATTATAGTCAGTTTATTGTGTGGTTCAACTTCAAAGCTTAAAGCAACTATCAAGGTTTATGAAGAATTCAAAACAGCTATAATGTTACAATACCTTGACCAACTATAATGTTACAAAGAGATGAACTCATGTTATTATTAATCTTTCAATGTTTTCCCATTCTCCCTTCCTCTTCCTTGTTTTTTTCCCCTTTTTTGGTTGCTTTTTCTAATATAAAAATAATATAGCTCCTTGTGAAGAAAAAGAAACACATAAAGAAGGAAATAATCCCCGGTAATGACATTGGTGCCCAGAGCTCATCACTGGTGTTCCTTGAGTGGGGTTTGCAACCTGACTCTTCTTTTTGCTCAGATATTGACCCAGACTTTCTTTTAAGTAAAAAAGGATAAAACAGTAGCCTGCCTTTTCTCTTCAAGTTGATTAACAGTATATTTCTGTGCCCATTAACCGTGACGATGTCGACATAGCTGCATATAGCGTTTCGTTTTATGGTTTGGTGTAGTCGTTACTGTACTTATTTCAGATGCTTAGGTTGCTGTGGAGAAAGCAGAGGTGGTCCTTGTGTACTTTTGTCTTTGGCATTCTTGCATTCTGAGCAGCAGAGATGAGCATGCCCAGATTTCGCCACCTGTGTTTTCTTTTTGATTGTGTACAGATGGGCTTTGTCTCGGGTGGGTACCATCCTAGTCACACATTGTGCCTTTCGATAGAGTGAGTCAGAATGTTTATAGGGTTGTCTCTGCAGTCGGCCTAGCTCTGGCGTGTTGCTTGGGATAACCTACGGTAGACTTAGGGTTGCTATGTGGGTGGGATAGGGGGCTGTTTACTGTCTATGATTGAGAACATTGAGCTCGGGGCTCATGTGCGCTTGGCACTACAGTCATGCTCTGTGGGTTCACGGAGTACCGATTACAGTCTCTTACCCTCCCTCCTGGTGCCTAAACTAGCACATACCCTCTCAGCAGTGTGCACGTTTTGGATAGGTAGAATACTGAGACGTGGATGTTCAACAGTAGGATTTTAAAAAATCTTTGGAGATGTACTATTATTTTAGGCTCAGTATGTGGCAGTATGGGTGGATGCTCCATGCGGACTTGAAAATAATGTATATTCTGCAGTTGTTGGATTGTGTGTTCTATAAAGATCAGTTAGGTTAAGGTGGTTGATACTACTGTTTAGGTCTTTGGAGTAATTCGTTACTCAGCAACTGAAAATAATACTCTTCTTTCAAACACAATGAACTATTAGGTTACACACAAAAACGGAGGAAGAGGCAAATTGTGATCTTCTAAAATAGTTGCTGTTAAAATCAGAGGTATTTTATTTTTTAGTTTTTAAAGATTTATTTATTTGAAAGAGAGTGAGAGAAAAGAGAGAACAGGGTGGGGAGGGACAGAGAGAGGGGGGGAGAATCTCAAGCAGACTCCTGTTGAGTGTGGAGCCCCACCTGGGGCTTGATTTCATGACCTGGAGATCATGACCCAAGCTGAAATTAGCAGTCAGGTGCTTGACCAACTGTGCCACTGAGGTGCGTCTGAAGAAGAATGTTTTAAATATTAATAAAAAAGTTTTCAGGGAGTTTTATATCATGCAGATGTAATTCAGTTTCCAAATAGAAAAATGTTAGAGAATACCATGTACCCCAGACTAAAAGAACTTTTAAATCATTGTTTTATTTGTTCAGAGATATTTATTTATTATTTTTTGTGTTGATGTTCAGAAATCTTTATATATGGATTAATTTAAGTTTTTGAATGAGCTTCTTTTTTTAAAGATTTATTTATTTATTTATTAGGAAAGAGAGAGAGTGAGAGAGAGCAGGTCAGAGTGAGAAGCGGACTCCCCATGGAGCTGGGAGCCCGATGTGGGACTCGATCCTGGGACTCCGGGACCATGACCTGAGCCGAAGGCAGTCGCTCAACCAACTGCGCCACCCAGGGGTCCCTTGAATGAGCTTCTTAAAGGACCCATTTGAGGTTGTAACCGTGAAAAAAATATAATTAAGCATCCAGAATCTCCATACGCACATTCATGGTATTGTCAGATGCGTTATTCAGACTGAAGGGTTGCATGTAGTCAGTTGTATGGCTCCTTTCCATGGCTTTGAAATTTGACCCTGATTTAATCATCCTGGAGTGTTTTCAAGTATTTTTGGCAGCTACTCTTGAGTAAGGATTCTGACACCTGTTTTGCTTTTAGGTTAAAAAAGGCATTACAGTTCTCTTACACAATAAGATCGCTCTAAAAAAAATGTCCTGTTTAATGAAAATCTCCTGGTCATGTTTAAAATGAGATAGATACCTAGTCTGGGGAGATAAGGGCTCCATTATCCAGGCCTGGGCATCTGCATTTTATAAACCACCCAGGTGGTATTTGGGCTCACTAAACTTTGAAACCATGGTTTAATGGCCCTGTCATTAGTCTCTGTAATGGGGAAATTTCTTTCAAAGGTGTAAATTATAGGGGAGCCTGGGTGGCTCAGTCAGTTAAGTGTCTACCTTCGGCTCAGGTCATGATTCTGGGGTCCTGGGATTGAGCCCCACATCAGGCTCCCTGCTCAGTGGGAAGCCTGCATCTCCCTCTACCTCTGTTGCTCCCCCTACCTCGGTTGCTCCCCCTGCTTGTGCTCTCTCTCTTTCTCTCTCTGTCAAATACATAAATAAATAAAATTTAAAAAAGGTGTAAATTATATACCCAGTCACTGAATTTGTGAAATTATGAAAAATTATTTTTATAGAGATATTAGGATTAAGAGGCAATAATTTAAATTATAGCAAAAGAAGATTGAAGTACCTAATTAGTACCTAATTTTGCTCATTATCTTTTACTTATTAGAGTTTAATGCAGAGCACTGAGGAAGTTTTCTTTTAGTGCCTACACAATTCCAATGACCAAGATTTACTCAAGTTTATTCAAAATGGTATTAGCATGTGTTGTCCTGGGTTCTTGGAGTAGGTTTGATTTTTTTATGATAGAATATTCTAGATCTACCTTGGGCATATAAATTTGCCTTGTTTTGTTTGTCCCTACTCTACATTGCTGCTTTCGAGTAAAAGGGAACAGAGAATTCAAGTGTGCATGCTGTCATCATGTTTTATTTACTCTTTTTTTTTTAAAAGATTTTATTTATTTATTTGACAGAGAGAGAAATCACAGAGGGTAGGCAGAGAGGCAAGCAGAGAGAGAGGAGGAAGCAGGCTCTGTGCTGAGCAGAGAGCCCGATGCTCTATCCCAGGACCTGGGATAGGTCCCAGGATCATGACCTGAGCCCAAGGCAGAGGCTTAACCCACTGAGCCATCCAGGCACTCCTAGTGTTTTATTTACTCTTAGTGTCTCATTCTCAGTTTTCTCAGTTGACATTTTGCCAAATGATGAAAAACCGAAATGGTTTCCATGTTACCTGTAGCACCTATTAGGACAGCTGTTGTAATGGGTTTATATGTGCTTTCCCGAGTGCCAAGCTATTTCTTGTTTCAGTTTCTTCCTGGTTTGGTCTTTGTTATTTATTATTTTAGTGAACCTTCCCTCAGTTCTCCTCAAATAGGTCTAGGTCATTCCTGCTATTCCTCTGTGTACTACGGTACAGTTTGAAATTTCCGAATAGATTACAGCATAAAAATGTTTTGTATTCACTTCCCTCTGCATGCCGGTCACCTGAGACTGATTGTAAGGACATTAACAGATTTCAGGTGGACTGACCAAGAACTAGGAGGAAAGTGTGCTTTTGTGTGTGTGATCAGCAAGAAGAAAACCTTTTCCATATGTCACTGTCTTCCTTTTCATACCTTTGCTGCTCAAGGTGACTTAAGCTGCAGTTGCAAGCATTTCCTTTGTCATCCTTGGATATAATTCTGTTTTGACCAGGAATGATGTCATATATGTGCTATTTTTGCGATGACCTTGGGAAATATATATTTTTTAAGATTTTATTTATTTGAGACAGAGCAAATGAGAAAGAGAGAGAGAGAGAGAGAAAATGAGCGGGGTGGGGGGGGTAGAGGGGGAGGGAGAAGCAGACTCCCAGATGAGCAGAGAGCCCCATGTGAGGCTCGATCCCAGGACGCTGGGATTGTGACCTGGGCCGAAGGCAGATACTTAACCAACTGAGGCACCCAGGGAATGTCTTCTACCATCTGCTCCATGCTGTTTGTGGAAGAAGGGTTGAATGGAATAGTAATTTAAACTTTTTCTGAAAGTTTGTATGAGCTTGAAGAGTGGGGAGCTGGAGGATTGTTGTGGAACCTCCTGGCTCCTGCTTGTTGGGAAGAACCCAGGGTTTCTGGGGGACAGTTTGGCCAGTGTCAGTTGGAAGCATGTTGAGAAAAGGAGACTTTAAAAATTTATTGGAATCATGGGCAAGCACTGATTTCTGCATGTTGACTGAAGCTAGTACTGAGGTATATGTCACACATTTTCATCATTTTCCTAACTTAGAAGCTGATGTAGTTTTTGTGTTCTTGTGTTCACAATATTTCTGCCCTGTCAGAAATCTGATATTAGTATTGTCAAAATGCGTTGTAATAAGTTTTGCTTTTGAAATACACGTCTGGCACAATTTTCAGGCAGGGGACATGGTTTAATTTTAAAAGTTCATTGTTTTCTACTGTTTTGGGTGTTATTTTTTGTTACCTAGGTGTAACTCATTATTTTACTTGTTTTGGGATCAAGTCACTGAAAAATAATCAGGGTCCAGGGAGGTGATGGTTGGAGCGTATCCTGCTTCTCTGTGGAAAACATGTGTACACATGTCCTTTAAAGGGGCCTTATACATTCTGTGCCCTAGCTATCGATAATGTGGAGAGAAGCACCCTTTTGGTTTTTATTTATGCCGAAGATAGTCACGTCTGTAGTTTTTAGATGAGAATGAAGAACATATTTTTGATCTGGAATAAGCATTGTTAAAATGAATTTATTTGGTGATACTGAAATGAGTTTCTAAAACATTAATAAGCCTGAAGAATAAGCTCTGAAGATATGGCTTGTTGCCTAAATTACAGTGAGAGCTCGCAGCTCATAATTGAAACCAATCTAATTTTAATTTCTTTAAAGGCTTGATTCTGCTCTTAATGCATTGCCAACATGTGCCTGATAAGAGCAAGTTTTGAGATTTAAATTCCTTTGTTGTCAAGATTAGAACACTAAACTGCAGCATGAGGTCAGTTGTTTTTTAGGATGTCTGTATCCTGGAGGTAGGATAGGACTGAGGAGTTCCTCGGATAACTTCCTTTTCACCCTTTTCCACCCCTCCCCCCCTTAATTTCTTGTTGAAGATTTGGCCTGTGAATACACTCCTTTAGTTATCACTAAACATGTGAGAGAATTTTTGCAAACTAGGATTTCTGATGATAATAATAATTTAAAAAGGCAGCACATGTAATAATTTCCTTTGAAAGATAATAAGACTTTTAGTCTTATTTTTAGTTAATTTAATTTACTGAGCACGTATTATTTGCCAGGCATTATGCTCAGTGCTAGAATACTGTGTCAAACAAAAGGAGACACAGTACATCCTTTCTAGGGCCTCATGGTGTATTGTGAGAGTCAGAATTAAACAGTCATAGAAATTAAATGTAGAATTACCGACGAATAGTGGTCTGAAGAAAAGAAATCATGCCACGAAAGGTGGCACAAAGTATCTTGACCAAGTCAGGATGAGGCAAGACTTGCCTAGAAGATACGACCAGGCTGAATCCGAAGGACGGGTATGTGATAATTGAGAGTGGTAGGTGATGAGAGTTACATTTAAGAACTGTCTCCCTGACTGCAGTGCAAGGATGAAAGGATAGGAGGAGTGGATGCAGGGATCCCAGTGAGCAGATTTTGCCAAAGGAGGTGTTAGTATGTGATTAACTGGGGGTTTTCTTATTTTGTTTTTAAATTTCTGCATGATTCTGTGTCTTCCTAGTTCCAGAATGAAGAAAGCATTAGGCAGTTTTAAATATAACTGAGAATAGAATCATCTTTTTAAACTTTAATGTGAATTGGCAGAGGGAAGGACTGATAGAAAAGAGTTTGATGACTTGGAATTGAAATGATTTGCATTAAATAGACTTCATTAACTAGACAATTTGATTAATTTCATCCTAAATGGATTTATTTTAGTTAGGCTCTAAAGAAAATATTTAAATTAAATGCTGAGTATAGCACCAAATGGCTAATTAATTAATTCAGAGAGGTGATGTCCCAACATTTAGATATTTTATGGGTACTGGTTTGCCCATAGCATATCGATTTGTGGGTGGATGGGTTGGGGAGTGCAGGGCCAGGTGTAGCAGAGGTGGTGTTGTTGAGGAGTGCTTGTGAAGGGAACAGAGAGGGGGATTGGCCTCCTACATGGCCCGCTAATTGGAAAGCCTTCTCAAAACCATTTGGAGTTTTGAAATTGGGAACAGCCTGTACAATGTTGGCTTGCTCACAGCTTTTCTAGGAAAAGCAGTCCAGACTTTGCCTGTTTAGGGCCACCCGGAGTTAGGGAAAGTAGGGGACAGAGTGTCTCACTCTTTCAGTCATATTAATCGTAGGCCAGGGCTTGGTTCTTGCTTTGTTACACCTTTTATGTTGCTTCACCAAAGATGGGCATCTTGTTTGGGGTATGAGAAGCCACATGGCCTGTATTTGAATCCTAACTCCATAATTACTTCCAGCTTCAGAAAATTACTTTCTCTCACCTTAGTTTTTCCGTTTATAAATGGAGGATAATGATTGTACCTACTTTGTAAGATTCTGTTAAATTTAAGTTTAAACCTGGGGATTTGTGTTAAGGTTTCAGCGCTCTTTAGCAAAAATAACACCTCAGTAAACGGTAATTGCCGTCGTCGTCATTGTTGGTCACATCACTACCACCATCATCACTGAATTACGTTAACCCTCATTGTCTTAATACTGGTTTCTTTTTCTTTTCTTTTCTTTCTTTTTTTTTTTTTTTAAAGATGTTATTTATTTATTTGACAGAGAGGAGAGAGATCGCAAGTAGGCAGAGAGGCAGGCAGAGACAGAGGGGGAAGCAGGCTCCCTGCTGAGCAGAGAGCCTGAAGCGGGGCTCCATCCCAGGACCCTGAGATCATGATTTAAAAACAAATAAGCCATGTTTTCTTGGGTATTTTTTAATGAAAAAATTTCTATAATGTTTACTTGCATTTGTGGGTTTTTTTGTTTTTGTTTTTTTTACATTTCTATCAATTTGAAAAGAGCTTGATAATAGTTACTCAGTAATAGTTGTTGGAAGAAATACATAATTTTCTGAATCCTGGACATTTGAGGATTTGGGAAAAAAAGTGAAGATCCCAGTTTCAATTTTTAGTGTTTGGGAGCAAATAAGGACTGTGTCATTAAAAAAAAAAAGCACAAATAGACGTGGTATCAAAAGCAATGGCAACAAAACAAGTGAGAATACATCAAGTAAAAAAACTTCTGCTCATCAAAAACATGAAAAGGCAACCTATGGAATGGGAGAAAATATTTGCAAAACATTTATCTGATAAGGGGTTAATATCCAAAATATATAAAGAACTTAAATCATTTAAGAGCAGAATACCAACAAATCCAATTAAAAAAATGGGCAGAGGAACTGAATAAACATTTTTCCAAAGAAGTCATATAAATGGCCAACAGATATATGAGGAAGAGGTGTTCAACATCCCTAGTCATCAAGGAAATGCCTCAAAGCACAGTAAGCTATCACCTCATACCTTTTTGAATGGCTATCATCAAAAGACAAGAGATAACTAGTGTTGGTGAGGATGTGGAGCAAAGGGAACACTTGTGCACTGTGGGTCGGAATGTGAACTAGTGCAGCCACTATGGAAAACAGTATTGAGGGTCCCTCAAAAAATGAGAACTAGAACTACCATATTATCCAGCAACCCCACTTCTGGGTATATATCAAAAGAAAATCAAGTCATTATCTCAAGGAGATATCTGCACTCCCATGTTCATTGCAATGTTGTTCACAGTAGCCAAGGTATGGAAACAATCTAAATGTCCATCAGCAGATGAATGGAAGGGAAAGAAAGATCTCACATCTGTGTGTGTGTGTGTGTGTGTGTGTGTGTGTAATGGAATATTATTCAGCCATTAAAAGGGCATCTTGCCATTTATGATAGCATGGATGAATCTGTTTGAGGGGATTATGTTAAATGAAATAAGTCAGACAGAGAAAGACAAATACTGTGTGACCTCACTTAACATATAGGATCTAAAAAAGGTGAACTCCTAGAAACAGAGCCAGAATTATGGCTACCAGGGCCTGGGAACTGGGAACAAAGGAGTGGTGTTGGTCAAAGAGTACAAACTTAAGATGAATAAATTCTGGGGACCTAGTATACAGCATAGTCATTATAGTTAATAATGCTGTATTACATGCTAAAAGTTGCTAAGAGTAGATCTTAAATATTCTCAGTACACAGAAGAGATAATTATGTGATGCAGACATTAACTAATGCTAAGGTATTAATCATTTTGCGGTATGTAGGTGTATCAAAT
>CM052807.1:25913563-25976245 GCA_028533885.1 Nasua narica | reverse complement strand
ATGGAGGAAGCTCTCAGTATTTGTTGAATGAAAGAATGAAATGCATAGAAATGAGTTAATACCCAAAGCGTCTTTGCCTTGAGAAGGCCCTATTGGGTAAATAGGACTTTTCTTCTTCTCTTGATTTCCATGAAAATTAAATATTTGTTATTACATGTAAGTATAGCTTTGCACAGAAGGCTTTACAAACAGTGTTCCCTTCTACCTGGATTTGAAGACATTTATATTGTGTTAGTCACAGTGATGAAATCCTATAAGGCTAGGTTTGGAGGAAGAGAATTTTGTCTTTTTCCTTTCTCTCTCTCAGCTCTTCTAGGATTTTGAAGTGACTCAAATGGATGTGAACTGAGAGAGAGTTTCTAGTTCACATCTTCCGTGGAATGGAGAAGGAGTGTGGTGGCTGTGAAACCGTGACCTGGGCTGAGCAGGTTGTATCGGGTAGAGAGCGCCTATAGAGTCCCACTACAGACCTGCTCTCACCGACTAGGAAGGCTTCTGTGTAGCAAGGTATTTTTATGCTGGTGGAACTTGAACTTTCTTGATCTGGCCAAGAAGTTTGCCTGAGCTACGGTTATCCAGGCACCGTCCCAGAGCCCTTGCTGTTTGCATTTGCAGCTGTGGCCAAGGACAGCTGTCGCTCAGCTGTTTTGTCGCTTTTGATCTATGGGGAAGTAACTTTTAACTCTTTCATGCATCTTTCTACCTTAACCACCCCAGGCTGCCTGGGGAAAATCTGTACCCATCACCAGGGCCCAGGACATGGAGGGATGAAGGAGGAGTGTGGCAGCATCAGTGGTCTGCTTCTCCTTCCCTCCTTGAGTTTCAGAAAATCTCTGTTTCTCACTCCCTTTTTTTTCTTTTTTTTTTCCCGTCACTCCCTTTTATGTGACCTTAGAACATGAAAGCAGCAGGTATTTTTTCCTTCAGGCCCCACAAATGAGAACAGAGCCTATTATGATGCATTATGTTTAACAGAATCATCACAGTATAATTAGTATTTCCTATGGAATTTAGGACTGAACACCGGCTATGGCAGTTGACATTACCATGCTGCTTGGTTTATCAGGACCACGGGGCTGGGGATTGGGCTGTCAGTCTTTGGGTTAGTCCAGCTGGCTGGACTGGAAAGATGGGTACCCCCAGTTGGTCCCCTGCCACCCGTATATGAGTCCTTTTGTGCTTCAGAACCATCCACTGCAGATGTATCTCAATAGAGCTAGGTACAAATCATCTTAAATCATGCATTTTTCAGTGCCAGAAAGTGTCAGATAAAACTCTTGTTTTGCACAATGTTCTCATGGCTCAGTGATGACTTAAGAGGACAGCAAGGCAACTTTAAATCACTGCGCTACTTTTGAAGGAGCCATCGTGAGCACCATTGCAGAGCAAGGCACCGCTGGCCTCCAGTGCTTTGGCTGTTGATAAGTGTGTTTTCTGAAACTCTCTGGAATGACATTTGGAGCACAGTTACTCTTTCTTAGAAATGGAGTTCTTGTGACTTTAACAGGAAGATTGTTTCTGCCAGCTTGGTTTGCTCTTGTTAATGTGTTCATTTTAACGTTTAGATTTTGTTTTTGGATTTCCAAACCAGTTTCTCAATCTGTGTCAATAATCACTACTGTAATTAAGTTTAGAATGTTTCTGAAAGAGCTGGGATAGATTGGTTATTGTTGAGGGTGGAGAGGGTCAGTATCC
Source organism: Nasua narica (assembly GCA_028533885.1). NCBI lineage: Eukaryota > Metazoa > Chordata > Mammalia > Carnivora > Procyonidae > Nasua > Nasua narica. The sequence goes on along the minus strand of CM052807.1, from coordinate 25,974,550 downwards.
AAATCAAAGTCTGGCTTCAAATTTGGTTCAAACGAAGTCTGGTTCAGAACTTTAATTTTTAGTTTTTGGAACCATCAATTCCATAATATGTACGCTTGCCCTGCCTCCCGCCATCCTGCTTGGATGAGGGAAAGGTGAACAAACTCAGAAGGAGACGTGCAGGTGTGGCACCCTCTAGTGGACAGTAGGGGGATAGACCTAGGAGTGGATTCAGTCTTGAGTTATTCCTGGAGTGCCATCTAGAGTCAATAGTAAGACTGAATTAACTTTTGAGCTTTGACAAAGAGCATGGAAGAAGAGGAGATTTTTAGATACCTTCTATTGGGAATCTACAGTGATTGAAGTCAGTGGCAGTTTCTTGCTACCACATAATTAGTATATATTGCATGAATACAAATATGAGAGTTTAAAAATCATCAATGCCTCAGTAGTGTATCTTTTATACTTTAATTTGGTTTTTGTTTTGAGGGGTTTTATTTAGAGATAAATTTTGTGGTTTGTAAGAATTTATTTTTCAGTATGATTATGCTCTAGTTTATTTGAATTGCTGTACTTATTTTGATAAATACATTCTAGAAATCTTAATTATTAATAACTTTCACAGATGATATTAAGTACAAGAAAAATTTCCAGGTTTTCTTTCGATGGAAAGTTTTCTTTTTACTAAAAAAACCAAACTTTTTTTTTTTTGGTAACTGTGGTTTTATTTAGGTTGCTCCCTACTCAGTAGGATGCTTTTCTTTAAAAGTGCTCATTTTCTCTTTTGGACATTCTGTTTCTGTCTATACATATTTACGTATCATACACATAAACACTTGTATAATTCATGAAGCAATACTATACTACCTACAAATTCTGTGTAAGCCTACAGATGAGTAACTCAGAGTATGCTTAAGAGCTCAGAAGTGAATTAGAAAAAAGGTATTCAATGTTTTGCACAGAAAGACTTGCTTCGGGTGTACCTCTTCATGATTTCGTCTGAACTGACAGAATTTAACAACCACGAATGTGGTGAGGAAAAAAGTTTTGATTGCATTTGTTATATATTGAACTAACTAAATATATTGAAAGAATTCTTCTAGGAAAAATGGAAAGTGAAAAGTTTTGTGGATAACTAGAAAAACGACACAAGCTCTTTAAAATGTTTCACACACGGGGAATTTCTCAGGCATGGGTGGCTCCTACACTGGGAGCTGATCCCTGTTCAGTGTGCCTGTTTGTTGCATCCAGATTTGCCCACAGTTAGGTGTTTGGAGGTAGAGGGAGCATTTTGAGAACGAGGAAAACTGCTTATGGAGAGAAGGAGGGCCCGCCGTTGGTTTCTTCCACTCTGAGAGGGGAGGTGAGCTGTCTGAGCACAGACAAAGTAGCAACCTCATCCCCCCATCACGTGTGTCTCCAGTAACGTTGGGGAAGTGGTGCTGCGCTAGGCACTAAGCTGCACGTTTTTGGTGCTGCCACAGGCCTATAGTGAAAGGAACAGCATGAGGCTCTCCCCAGCGGCTCCAGACCTTTGAAGCAGGACATTGAGGATGCAGGTGTGCCTCTGTCTTTGACTGTACTGCTCCATGTTAAGGAACTTCCTGCAACGTTAATTGTACAAAATGCTCCACCTTCCACTCTGAAGGGTGTATCTGAAGGCCAAAGCCTCTTGTCTGCACTGCCTCCTTTCACCGGCAGGAAAGCCCCTCCTTTGGTGGAGAGGTTGAGCAGTTCGTCCAGGCTGTCAGTCCTCCCGGATGCTTTCATTCTCAATCCCTGCATCTCGATGAAGGCCTGGGCATCACCATCCAGGTCCAGTTTTGGTGGGAAATGAAGAACTAGGTCATGTCCGTTGTCTTTTCTTTCCCCTTTATCCTGTGCAAAGATTATGCTTTAGTAACTTTCTGTTTCTAAGCTCCAGAGAAAATAGCTTACCCCCTGTTTCTCTACTCCTTCAGGCCACTCAAGTGGTATTTAAACCAACTCATTTTCCTTCCATCAAATGCTAGCAGTTTGGGGAAAAAATACAGAACCTTAATCTGGCCTTTCAATAAAAAAGTTGACATCCGCACTATATGAATGTCCCAAGTTGTCTCATTTGTACATTTGTTTTAGGATATTGGAAAATAGGTTTTATATTGTCATAAAGTGGTCCTTTATTAGTTATAAATGAATTAGCTTTGCCAGCATATTGGGTACATGAAATGTATCTTTTTGTCTTTTGTTTCTCAGGTAGAATAATTATAGCTTCAGTTAAGAGGTAGGTTTTTCACTTGAGATTCCCATTATCTTGAAGGGCTATGTTACGTAAAAAGATGAAAATGTCTTTGTTATACACAATCCCATTACTTCTGCCATTTCAGTTAGTTATAATCATAGCCCTTTCTGCTACACATAAAAGGTGACTTTTGGCAGATAATTTAATGTGTGAAAGAATATCTCTTGTCAGTTCAATTTTAAAAGTTACATTTTTTAAATTGCTAGTTCATTAGATTAGCAGATTTCAGTTCTTCAATGTCAGCATCAAATAGTGGGGCAAATTGGGACACAATAACCACAGAAAATGGTTTAACAATATTGTAATAGAACATACAACTTCTCTGTCATGTTTTAAAAGAGTTTTCCAGTCAGAAATACCTGGGCATAGTTTCTGTCGGTCGAGTGACTTCTCTGTGCATTCTTGCTGAACAAGAATGGCTCTCATACTTGGTACTGATTGAATTTGGTGTTGGCAATTTCAGGCAGGGTCTGCCTTATGGTTGCTGAACCTGTACTTTATAACCCTGAGGATCTCTGTGCATGTGTCCGTTGTTGTGTATTTGGGTCAGTGAGGGAATGATAAATACAGTTTATTATCGCATGCATCTTCATTTTGCCCAGTTTAGCTAAGCATTTCAGCAGCCGTGCGTTTGGGGCCGCGGTGTATGGCCACGCCGGCCTGCCCTGCGAAGCTCTGTGGGAACCTCCCCATAAGCCACTATGCAACGTGGCACGCCTGTCTACATCTTATTTACCTGGAAGATACTTCCTTCATAATATGTACTTTATGTTTTAAAATTTTATTCTGAGTTTTTAAACTGTCCATGTTTAGAAAAAAATCACGTAGGCATTTATGTCAATGTTACATGTGTTTTGACCAAACTTCTGTTCCTCTGACAAGCCTTAATTGAAATCAAGGACTTTTAGAAACTAGTTTTAAGTTTGAAATTAAACTGAAAAGAGTTATAATAATTATAAGTATCTTCAATACTGGAAGGAACCTTAGGAATCATTTTTATCGGGCTTCCTCTTTAATGGAAGGAGCACAGGCCCAGGTGGTATGTGCTGATTTACTTTCGGAGGCAGAGCCTTCTGTGGGGCCCAGGTCTCCCCCTTCCTCACTCTTTAACATCTGCTGTTTAGGATCAGGTTTCTTAGGGTGTAGACCAAGCAAGTGCTTACGTGTGCTCTTGTGTTACTGTCAAAATGGCTTTTGTGGATGTACTCTAACCAATAAAGTTGTAGAAATTAAATAAATCCTTTGAAAATAATATCATGTATCACTTTAGTGTTTCTTCTGTGCCAGATTCAATTATAAGTACTTTGTACATTTTAACACACTGGACGGTAACCACTCTGTGAACAGGTTCTGGTATTTCCTCCATTCCGCGGAAGAGGAGATGAGGCACCCTGCTAAGATGCCAGCATCAGGCTGTCGCTTCTCCAGTCGACTCTGCCCCTGACGCTCTGCTCTACTTGGCATCGGCTGCCTTACCAGTTGCTCCCTACCAGTGGGCACGGGAAGGAAGGAGGGGCAGGTGGCACTTGTTTTTTTCTGGTTTGTTTGCTGCTCCTGTCTGCATGGCCCAACTTTGGTCATTGAGTGCCAGCTGATTCAGGTTTTTGGCTTTTTTTCTGACAGCCCCCGTACCAGCTTCATCAGGCCTCCGGGAGCACCAACTTGAGCACTCCCGGCTCAGAGAACCCCCAGCGCCAGCTCTGCTTATTAGCTCCTCCTCTGGATGCCTAGGGGACTGGCGCAGCCTGGCAAGCCCCCCTAGGGCAGCGCCCCGGCTCCCTGAAGTCCTTCCGCTGACCTCCTCACGTCCCAGCCCCAGTGTGCAGCTCTCCTCAGAGGGCAGGGTAGCTGCCCAGGGACCCCACCCCCACCCCCAGGCTTCCAGGTCCTGCCCACCCCAGTCTCCTCCTTTGTTTCTCTAGCTTCAAGGGTATAGCTGCTTCCAGCAATTCACTCGTTCACCCGATTCCTTATATTAAATTATCAGTTGTGATTTCTTTTTGCCTCACTGGATCCTGACTGGTGTATATTGAATGATATTCAGGATTAAGCAAATTAGATAATAATTTTTGAAAGTTTATTGTAAGTAATACTCTAACTAGTATCTAGGTATTAATTAGTTGTGGTACATATTTTTGGAAATTTACTAAAGGGTATAAAACCTAAACGGTCTTTTTAAGAAAATGGAATGATGCCACTCTCTTTATTGATCTCCAGAATTGCTAAATGAAGCTGAAAGTAGGAGGGAGACGTGGTATGTTAGTGAAATCTTGTGGTTTTGGGGAAAGATGCTGATCTAATTAGAATAATAGATATCGGTTGTTTTAATGGGATGTAAGTGGACTTATTTGTGTTTTATCTCTGGCCAAAAGTTCTTCTATCACTCCATGAATTTCAAACTGCAACACAAACCTTTCTCTACCTGTCTCCTCACCCCTGAACATAAGGAACCAGGAATATAGTGCTTAAAAGTGTGCAGGTTCTTGCTCTGGCATTTCTTATTTGTGCTATTGCCAATGATCTAACAGACCTGGTCATTATTTGCAAAAGTTTAGGGTCAAAGTTTGCATCAGACATAATTCCTTCTGGAGTGAAATGTAGAAATGTGACAGCTTGGTTCTTCTCCCCCTTGGGCACCGTTCTGAATGTTTAATAAAAGACTGTTTCCTCACAACATGTTTACATCCAGCTTGTATGCATGCCTTAGCTTGGTGCTTTTGCAATTTTTATGTAGCATCTGTTCCCAAATCCAAGAGCACTAACAAGGCCTTAATACAGATAGCAGTCAGGACAGCAGGGAGCTGCTCCTGTCGGTTTCTGACTTCTCCTGCGGTCTGGAGTTATTATTCATAATGTAAATTCTCTCTCCGTTCCCAGCATGTACGTAATTAATGGCAAAGAGTATCCAAGGAAGTTCAGCAGCCACAAGTAGGTCACCATTACCAGATGTTTAATTATTGTCATTAGGAAGCATTTGGAAATACCTGGTGAGCTTTCTAAAAGCATAACAATAAGCAAATCCCTTTGGATTTTGATGGATTGGTTCTTTTGTATTGGATGATGATTAAAGTGATTACAGGCACAGCGCTAGTGCCTTCTCTGGAACATCTTTATCAAAAAGAGGTAATAATTATGCTACACTCAATATGAAATACACGTCATCTCCCTTTTCATTTGTTCCCTGATTTCCTTCAACTGTGCCAAGTTTTAATTAATGTGCTTCAATAGTATGAAAACTTGAGCATCTATAATTACATCTTTAGTAGCAATATTTAAATCTTTACTGACAATATATTTATAATAGAACAGTTCTCGGAATTAAGGTCAGTTATCTGGAACCTCAAGAAAATATTGGAAAGAAATATCTTCCAGATGGTTTAAAAAAAAAAAAAAACGACAAACATTTTCAGGTTAAAAATAAAATAAAAAAAACAAACAAAAACAAAAAAACAATAAACCCACCCCAAAATATTGGCAGTGGTGGTAAATAAATCTGACAAAGGAAGGGAATTTTAAGTTGTTTTTTATTTTTTCTTCAAGCTCCAATGTATATGTCATGAAAATTTTTGACATTCTACTACTGTGTGGGAGAGCTGTTTTCAAGTCATCATTTTAAATGTTTGTTTTTGAGCTCCCATTGAAGATTACATGAAGAAATCTTTCTAGTATTTTAATTCAGTTCTGAGGAGCATAAGGGATATTACTTTTTACTTTTTTCTTACACTGCTTCTCTTGTTAATCTTTGCTCATTCCTGTTTTTGTGGCTTAATAGAATTTAAAGTTTCTGTTAAGTGAATATTTTGTTGTTGTTGTTTTTTTTAAAGATTTTATTTATTTATCTGACAGAGAGAGAGAGAGATCACAAGTAGGCAGAGAGGCAGGCAGAGAGACAAGGGGAAGCACGCTCCCTGCTGAGCAGAAAGCCTGATGAGGGGCTTGATCCCAGGACCCTGAGAGCATGACCTGAGCCGAAGGCAGAGGCTTTAGCCCTCTGAGCCACCCAGGCGCCCCAACATTTTGATTTTTAAAGCAAATTTCCTAGACTCCAGTTAGCTTTACGATGGACCCGCTAGCTCCCCCTTGTGCCCACTCTCTGTATTGTCCTTCCCAGGGCTTTTCCTAAAACAACATGTAATGCCAACCAGGTTCATTACTGTCTTTAAAAAGTGAGAATGGCCATATTCTTCAGAGTTTTCATTCCCTCATTTGCTCTGCATTCTCTCTTTTGCAGGCTTTTTGGTGATATCCTGTGTATGATCGCCCACTCCAGTGGGCCCTCCATGATCAGGAGAAACATAGGCTAACAATATGCCTATTGTCTTTCACAGATAAAGCACACAAAGAAATTGATGTGAACTGATATGTTAGGAAGATTTATAGACAAGCACTGTGCAGTGTGAAAAAGTTAAGCAGTTGGCTCTCGAAGAGAAATTTATATAAAGTCTTTATGTTATGTACAGTTCAAACTCCAGTTTTTAAGTATTTGTAATGGTTGGATAAGAAGCTGAGTTTACCTGTTCTTTTGAACAGTGTAACACAGGTAAGATCGCACAGTGAGTATGCTAAGGCACACAAAAATACCTTGTTCGTATGAGAGAACTGGCTGTTTTCTTAACAAGTTTGAGTTGCAAATGTGCTCAACAAATGCTGGGTGGAGTGTTGGGCTCAGAAAAACCATTTATCATATGCTCTTCTATTTTCATACTAGGAAAGAATACAAGTAATCTTTAAGCACTTAATTTTATGGTTCTTAATAAAAGGCAGTTGGGGTGTAGAAGGGGGAAATGGATACAGTCATGAGCAATCAGGGACAGATTGTGATTTTACAAAGAGGAGGTCAGGGTCAGGAAATGTTTTGCACATCAGCCTGAAGGAAAGCAGAGATGTGGGAATGTGCATCATGTGTCCTTGTAACAACAGAGTGTCTGCCTTAGAGAATAGCTCAGCAAGAGCCATCAAATGGAAGCTCTTGAGAGCCAGGCATCAGAGCTGAGTTTTGGAGTACCCTGTGTTGGTAAGGTGAATGGGATAAGGAAATGGAGAAAGAAGAAGTTAAATAGGCTTTGCGATTGGACTTGGCTCCCAATTCGATATGATTGAACCATATGGGTTCTCTTGCAACCATGGAGCTCCATTTTTGTTTTCTGTCGGTGGAACATTTGCTTTTCCATTGAAAGTTGTCAGTGTTTTCCCCTAGAGAGGCAAGCAGTCCATCATGGGCTCTAGAGCACAGTCTGGATTCAAATGGCTTGATTTCATATTCAGCCCAGCTCCTTGTTGGCTGTGTGACCTTGGACAAGTTAATTAACTTTTCAGTGCATCTGCAGAATGGTGATAGTAGTACCTGTATCAGAAGGGGGTTTTGGGGAAGGCGAAGGCAGTGTGTGGTAGATGATACCACCTTATACATGTTAGCTATCATTATTGTCATTTGTTTGGATTTGCATATCCTTTCCCAGAGCCAGTGGTGGAGTTATCTTTATCATACTTTTTTGAACTGTTTTTCACAACTTTTAATGGACATTGAATGTATTTATCCTCACATAATCCTTATTAGAGCCATGTAATCACATTCATATTTTTATAAACATTGTCAGTTTAAAATTAGAGCAAAGAATAAAGACAAGGTGTGAATTGTTCTGTTAACTCATGCCTCTGTATTAATGTGAAGCAGTTTAGAAGAATTCTACCGTAATTGAGTGTACACAGGCACAACATCTCTCTCCTCATCCTTCTGCCTTGGGATCGTGTCTCTAAGTGGTATGTCACAGCAGAATCTTCCTTCATGGATCAGGTGCCCCTGGTGACACACTGCGAGTGCTGCTATCCCAGGGTCCTCTGTCGGAGTTGCCAAAGCCAGAAATTCAGTCTCCTGGTGTGTTTTTATGCAGAGCTGTGCTGTTGAGCTGAGTGTTTTCCTGTGTTTCTCCAAACTTTGGATCTCAGTCTCATGCTACACATGTTGTTTTTATGTTCCTTAGTGGAAGCATTTTTTCCCCCCAGGGGGAAGAAGGTTTGTGGAAATGGGAGAAAATGAAGCGATATGATTTTTTGAGTCTTAAACATGATGAACGTATCTCTGAGGGGGGACTGAAGAGAAGCTGGTAGGGAGTGGGTGAAGGAAAGGGCCAGCGGGGTCCATCTGTGCTGATCAGGAGACCACAAGGTGGAACCAGAAACTGAGGCTTTTTTGATTAAGTGGTTCTACATCCAAAATTGTCTCCTTTTTAATGCTTGAACATAATTTGTTACCTCCTAAGAATGAAGTCCTTGTAACTTAGCCTCAAATAAAATCTTTCTGATTATTAGTCCTTATATAAGACCCTCCAAACTTTTCTCTTCCTTAAAAGTGATCTCTGCTAACACAGTTTTTTTCGCTCTTAAATGTGTGTGTGTGTGTGTGTTGCCATGCACTGCCCAGCTTCAGAGCTATACAGTTTATCACTTAAATGAACACTTCTGATTTAATGCTCCCCCAGCTCTTCATTCCATTTGCTTTAGTTACCAGCTTTTTATTTGAAATGTACATCTCTGTATAACAAGCTAGAGGCAACCCACTTACTTACACGCTGGTTACTTTATGCTTAAGCTCCTTGTTGCAGCTAAAGAATTTGCACAGAGGAGGGGCATAGTTGCAATAAGGTTTGGACGTGAGCATGTTTCATTCTCCAGGGTTTATGTTTCCAGGCGGGATCTTCTAGTGAAGCCATAGGTTCAGTGTGAGTGGTAGGTCTCTGTGCTGGGCAGTGAGATAGTCCATCCACGCACGATGCATAGCTCAGTCAGTGTGCTGTTCTTAGGCCAGCTTGTCCTCTAGTTCCTTCTGTATCTGTACTTTTGTCTATAACTTGAAGGATTTGGGCCATTTTGGCATCTTCATTTTTCTATCAGATTTTCACCTTTGGTCTTAACATCCTTATGGTTATTCAGCAGAATGTTTTAAACTGGGTGTGTTCTCTGTTTTCTGGGATCTGGTGCTTGTCTTCGGATTCCCTAAGGATTTAGGGCATGAAAGCATGAAAGCTTTTCGGGCCAACATATCATTCTTGTCAGCCATCAGCCCAGAGCATTCACAGGTGCTGATGTGCTCCCTGATGGCCAGCAGCAGGCTGGCAGAGTGGCGCACATATCCTGAAATGCACGTGTCCCCACAGCTAACGGCCAGCCTGCTTGGGAACTCAATGAGAACCAGAGGAGGAAAAGCTGCTGGCATGGGCCAGGCACATAGACCACAGGGATTGTTTGTCAAGCAAGAATAGATACTGTTTCTGCTTCATGGAACTTGCTTCTACTTAGGGGCCAACCATTAATCAACTGATTATGCTTTGAAGTGTAAAATTGGCCAGGAGTAAGATTGTGTTTGCTGAAATCTCAGTTGTGCCCAGGAGATAAGCGACTGGTCAGTCCACTGTGTTCTTTCTCCCCTAACCCCCCCAAATCTTGGTTTTCCAGAATGAAAAGGGGCTAAAGTAATTAATACAGAATTTCTAGGATCCACATCTCTTACAGGTGTACAGTATTAGAATTGCTCACCAAAGTCAACCTCCATGGCTTCCCCGTTAGTGACCGCACAACGGTGTTTATTGTCTTAGTCATGGACTGTCACTTGGCTCTAGAAGGTACGGCTGTTGGCGTCATCATTTCACATGTCCCCATCAGGAGGGTGACCTCAGTGTCGTGCCAGCCTTAGAAATGGGGGGTCGGAGGTGTTCCATTTGGTATCTAGGCATCGTGGAAAGGACATGTGCAGAAGAAGGGCTTTATTGTGTCCGCCGTCCCGGACGGGTTCTCAGGGGTACCTTGAACACTCTCCCTGAGGAGACCTCAAGGCTCAGGCAGAATGGAGTTGGCATGGGCCCCCTCCTTAGAGGAGTGCCTCAGCATCCACCTCCCCTGATTCCTGGTGTAGGCAGTCCTGTCTTTATGGGCAGCCTACTGCTCTCTGTGTAGTTCCTTATGTGTGGGTGGGAGAACCATTTTGTGAGAGGATTTTCTCTGACGTTCCCTTTTAGAAAGAGTATCCAGGGATTGTTATGCTCAGGATATAAGGAAAAGCTTCTGATTTTGAGAGAAAGTATGTATCGTTCTCTACTCTGACCAGCAAAATAATACATGGGAAGTCTTTGACTATATTGATTTTTGCCCTTTGGTGCAAAAATCTCATTTCTGTGCAAGTTATGCCAGGGGTGTGTTACTTGTATTCCATGGTTCCTTGCACACTGATAGACACAATTCCTCACACACTCAGCGGGTAGGACCGAGGTTACCTAGCCACCATAAGCTTGAATTGATCTAAGGTGTGATCAAGTGTGCTAATTTTTACCCTTTTTATTTTTCATTTGTGTTGCTTTGTGCTTTCTGACCTGAGTGCTTGTGACACCTACGTTAATGAGTGCATTGACCGTGGAGACAATTTCCAACAGCCCACCCTAAGGACTCTGTGTTTGCTAGGCTTTCTCTGATATTTAAACAACTAAAAAAAAAATCCATTTCATCTATAGGGTTCCTCCTCTGCCCAGACACTCAGCCCCCACTGCGCTTGAGTTCATCACCCATGAGACACATTTGGTCTTTTGGACTTCACAACTCATGTACAGACTCAAATGCTCACGTGATGCCTTTGTACACTATGTGTGCAGTTTTTTGTCAGGTGTGACTGTTGGGGACTTTAAGTCCTAATGTTTAGGGAGCTGCTGAACACGGTCCATTTAATGTTTAGCATACAGAGCTCCACGGCTGTATTTAATTAAAACTGGTGCTCCTAGTTTCCTGTTCTGGGGATTCATTTGTCAGTGAGTACAGTAAGTTTATTCTGAGCACTTCCCAAAGGGCAGCAGGACTCTCCGCCTGTCTAGAAGTGGTCAGCCGCCATCTGAGAGAGCCGGGCTGCTTGCAGGGTATCACGTGGAGGAACATACATCTCTCAGTTTGCCTAGTATTCCTTAGATCTTGCAGCATCACACTGTGTTCTTGGTCCTATCAAAGACTCGTCCCGGCATCACTGACATGAAACGAGGAGCATTCACAACAGCTCTTGGCATTTGTTTTAAGATGAAATACCTCAATATTAAAAATAACACTATAAACCATTCATGAAAGTTTTTGGCATTCCTTTTATGAATTTCTTTGAAGCTGACTTAACATGGTTGCATTTATTACAGTCGCTCTGCGGTTCAACTTGGCTTTATAGGTTTTTAATCTTGGGTTCACATGTGTGTTTTAAGATGATAAAGCGTTACACGCGGTTGCAGTCTATTTATAAAAATCAGATGCAGCCGTCAGAGGCATGTGCACGCCACATGGCAACATGAGGAGGAAGAAAGTGTTTCTGTTCACCAACAAGTGTATTCGTGAGTATTTTAGATGTGATTTGCATGTGAGGTTCTGTGTGGAATTGGTACATCTCTGCACACCCAGAGGGGAATGATGGAACACGGGCAGGCTCACCGCACTGCCCTCTGCCTCTCTTCACCTGGCTTCCTTCTGAGCCCCTGCAGCACTGCGTCCTCGCTTCACCCTCACCTGCCAGGGTCAGAACATACCGAGCTAGGTGTCCCCGTATGGTGCTCATTTCCTGGCTAAATGTTTTCGAAAGCTGACACATCCTCGGATTTCTCTCAGAGGTGCTGGCAAAACCACTCCTCTGGATTGGAAGGCAAAAAGCGAAACTATATGATGCTTGTCTGCATTTTAGCTGGAAAATAGCAAGGAAATGAATGCTACCCGTCCGTCTGGTGTGCTGTGTCAAGAAAAGAGGACTTTTCAGATCTTTTGGTTTTCTGTCAGGGAAAGGATCTGTTCCTGTGAGCTTAAAGAGAACTCTAGAGTGTCGATGTTTACTGCCTTGGTACTAGTTATGTTTCAGAGTACAGAGCTGGGTGGAGTGTGTGGGCGAGAATGGGTAGGAGTGCTGTCCTTGTGAACGCTTTGCCCAGCACGTGCTTTGGGCAATTGTCTTTACCTAATCCATCCGGTCTTCCAGGACTTGCTGTAGACTGAGCCCCTACAGAGTGCTGTTCCAGACGCTGGCTGCCGCGGGGGGAGCACACAGACCCCTGCCCGCGTGAGTGACGCCGGGGCTCGGTGCTTAGGATTCACCGTGGACTGTGGCAAGGTGTTCGAGGGAAGGGATGAGTAATAGATTGCTCGAACTGTGAATTGGGTTGGGTGCAGAGCACCCAGAGTTTCGCACGTACAAAGCTCTCTATCAAAAGCAACTTATACTCCCCTCTTTTCTCTTAAAGTGTGTGATAGCAAATGAGGTGAAAGAGTAATTTAATACAGCTCTTTACTTAAAGAAAAGCAAACACTTTCACATTGCCACAAAACGAACATCTCAGTGGGGGGTGGGGCGTATGGCTCTGAGGTCAACGGGGACCATGACAGGTGTGTGGAGATTTGAAGACGGGCACAGTGATGATATAAAAGAACATGCAATTATGGAATTAGAGATGGGACATGTTCCTATTTGAGTAATGACCAGAATGTGCTAATATGAAGAATAGTCCATGATAGACATAACCTCCCAGCAGGACTTCCCTCTCAGGTTATTAGTGGATGATGATCATATTTTGTTTTATTGCCAAATTACTGTTGTGCTCTCTGAGGTATGAAGTGATATTAATGACCATTTTCAATGGGAAATAACACTTTATAACACTGCTATCATTTAAACATATTAAAATATGTTGTAATGCAGAACACCCTAGGGGAGAGAAATGAAAACTTTAATATGGAAGGCAGTTGGGAAATTATTTGGACAGCACAGAAGGCTTTAGAACAAAATTTCAATAAAAAAGTACATTATTTTTTAAACTATTCACGAAGGAGGAGAATCCGTTCTTCATGTACCTGGACTTAATTATGATTACCAAAAAAAGAAAGAGTTTGGCTAATTATAGGCACTCATCTGTCACTAATCTAAAAACAAAAATGAGAGTGCCTGGGTGGCTCAGTGGATTAAAGCCTCCGCTTTTGGCTCAGGTCATGATCTCAGGGTCCTGGGTTCGAGCCCTGCATCAGGGTCTCTGCTCAGCAGGGAGCCTGCTTCCCCCCCTCTCTCTCTGCCTGCCTCTCTGCCTACTTGTGATCTCTCTCTCTCTCTGTCAAATAATTAAATAAAAAATCTTTAAAAAACAAAACAAAAAACAAAATAAAAATGAAAAGTTTTCGATGATAGTTATTTGGGAAAAGCATAATTTATTTTTGACTATAAACATTTAGATATTATAACCATATTCTTGCCTCTTTCATAAAAAATTATATTTTTGCATTGTTACTGTGTTTTGGGGTTAGTTATACTTAGTTACTATATTGTATTATACTTTTATCCAGGTTTGATACTATCTTAGTGATTCTCCAGAAAGCTAATCAGTTAAAGAGATTTTCTTTTCCATTTCAGATTTTAGCCTACGGTTTTATACTTAAGAGCAAAATATTTTATGACAATATACAGCATCAGAGCAGGTCAGATGTAAATAATGCATTTTTATAGTTTCCTCTAAAAATCTGTTAATTGGTAACCTCCCCCATTTGCATTTCTTTGTTTTCTTTTTTCCCCCCATTTCTTAGGAAAGTTTTATTCATCCATTGATCCAATATTTACAGGGTCTGGAGGGTTCAGGCTGTGCTCAGTGTAGAGAGGGGCCGCGGCTTCGCCTGCCAGCTGTCCCATGCCCATCACTGTGTACAGATAAGGGGACTGTTTGGATCACCTTCAAAGCCATCTGGCAGAGGCCATGGGGCTGTGTGTGTAGCCTGAGCTCCAGAGGTGGTGCTGGGCCTGTTGTTCCTTAGCATCAGGCCCTCTGGGAACACGAGGACGCCAACTGGTTGTCTTGGTCTTGCTGTGCGGGCCCCCCCCTCCCCCCCCAGTGCCTTGCAGGGGCTGAGGAAGCTGGCTGGCTGGCAGGGCGATCTGAGTGGTGTCAGGTTCCCCTAAGCATCCTGCCTCTGCTTTCTCTAGGAAGAGGGAGGCCTGGTTACATGGAGGATCTGGGCAGAGGCTCCTCTGAACTCCAGGGACAGAGACCAGGAGCCCAAGGCAGGCCCATTGCCTGGGCCACAATTTCTACTTTCTAAACACTGGCTTTCTTCATGTCCTAGCGAAAACATATGCCTAACAAAAAATCCTTAGTTGCTTTTAGTGGCAGCACTGAGTCTAGAATCCTGTTGTTTCGGTTCTTCATTTAATGGCATTTTCTTTAAATCGCACTCCCGGGGTGCCTGGGCTCCCGGGGCACCTGAGTAGCTCAGTGTTAAGGTTAAAGTCTCTGCCTTCAGCTCAGGTCATGATCTCAGGCTCCTGGGACTGAGGGCCCACATCGGACTCTCTGCTTAGCGGGGAGCCTGCTTCCCCTTCTCTCTCTGCCTGCTTGTGATCTCTCTCTCTGTCAAATAAATAAATAAATTCTTAAAAAAACAACAAAACAAAAACTCACTCCTTGCTGGTCCGATCCTAACAGATGCCTCTTTTAGAAAATTAGGTGATGATCCCAGTACCACAAGGAAACATATTTTATTTTACTGATTTAAAATGTGTGTATTTTTACCCTCACTCAGCAAACAGATTTCTTAAAATTCATAAAGATGTGGAAGAAATAGAATTCCACCTTCCTGGTCACAGAGCACGAGCTCCGAGGTCGAAGGAACGCCTCAGCCCCACCAGTCGGGGCGCGTTCACGGTGCTTTGCGCAAAGACTGCGTGGTTGTTTCTGTCCCCCCCTAAACAGCGTTCTCCAGAAACTGGGGTCTTACTGTCAAAGGGCACGTCTTTTTATCCTTATTCTGTAGATTTGTGGTTGAAACGAGCTGCCGGCAAGAATTCCGGGGTTCTGTGGGCACCAGCGGTGGGTGAAGCAGGCCGGGTGCGCGTCCCCGGCTGCCCGTCGCCGCGTGAGCGGGGCCAGCCGAGTCACCTGCGCTCGCGTCCTCGCTGTAGCGCAGAGCTGGGCCCTCGGGGCTCAGCTGCGGCTTGTCTGAGGTGGTTTTGAAAATGGGAAGCTTGGAAAGCTCCCGCCGAGCTGGGTGAAGACATCGCTTCCTTTGGGTCTCCCTGCGGGTCTTACCCGCGTCCGGCTGCAGGGCGCACATCTCCCGGGGCTGACTGGTGACTGAGCCCGGAGCCCGTGCGGCTGGAGGCTTGGACCTCAAACGCCCCCAGAGGCACAGACAAGTGGTTTTGAATTTGGTTTGTCTTGGAGTTCAATATCCAGTCCCCGTGGACGGCTTTGTGGTGTTTGCCGCCTAAAAATGTACGCAAAGAGTAAATAGAATAAAAATCCGTACCCCACACATGGCACTTACGTACTTCGTCCTCATGGAGCCTTACACTTTTCTGTTTCATCATTCTGTTTCAGATCTGCATGAGAAATGATGTTCTTTTAAAATACGGAGCCCCGAGTTAAGGGGATTGCAGTGGTGCTGTATTTATAAATGTTGAAGCACAAACTAACAGAATCAGGGAAAGCCTTTTTGCCCATTTAATTTACTTTTTATTTCCATTAGTGGTGGACACTTTGACAGATTTAGACTTTGTAGAACTATCAGGTGCCTAGACTGTTTTATTCACTCACTGTACAGTTGTCCCTTGAACTTTGTTTTTCAGCTTTATTGAGATATAATGGATGTATAAGACTGTGTAAATTGAAGGTGTGCAGCCTGATGATTTGATACACTTAAGTATTGTGTAATGATTATATTAACCTTCATCAACGTATCTGTCACCCTACAGAGTGATGGTGTGTGTGTGTGTGTGTGTGTGTGATGAGAACATTTAAAATCTATTCACTGAGCAACTTTCGAGTCTACAATGTGGTACTGCTAACTGTAGTCAGTATGCTCTACATGAGATCCCCAGGACTTACTCATCTTATAACTGGAAGTTTGTACCGTTGGCTGTCTTTACCCATTTCCCTCACACCCTAGCCTCTGACAACCACCAGTCAGCTCTCTGTTTCAATGTGTTTTGCTCTTTGAGATTCCCACGTATGGGTGAGGTCATACAATATGTGTCTTTCTCTGACTTACTTCATTTAATATAATGCCCTCCAGGTTTATCCATGTTTTTTTTTTTTTTTAAAAGGGCAGGATTTCCTTTCACAGGGTTGACTAATATTCCATTGCACATATATATGCTATTTTCTTTATTCATTCATCCATTAATGGACACTCAGGTTGTTTCCTTGTCTTGGCTATTGTGAATAGTGCTGCAGTGAACATGGGAGTGCAGGAATCCCTCTGAGATAGTAACGTCATTTCCTACGGGTCTGTGTCCAAGAATGGGGTTGTTGGATCGTATGGTAGTTCTAATTTTAATTTTTGGAGGAATCTCCATACTGTTTTTCCTAATGACTGACCAACTGACATTCCCACCAGCAGGACACAGGACACAGGGGTTCCCTTTTCTCCTCTTTCTCACCAGCATTTGTTATCCCTTGTCCCTTTGAGGATGGCCATGCTAACAGGTGTGAAGTGACACCTCTGGTTTTAATTTGCATTTTCCTGATGATTACTGATGTTGAGCACCTTTTCATGTGCCTGTTGACTATTTGTATATATCTTCTTTGGAAAACTGTTCAGACATTGTTTTGTGTTGTATGAATTTCTTGCTTATGTTTGATATTAACTCCTTATCATAGTATGGTTTGCAAATATTTTTTCTCATTTTGTACATTATGTTTTCATTTTATTGTTTCTTTTGATATGCAGAAGAATTTTAGTTTGATATAGTCCCACTTATTGATATTTTATTTTGTTGCTTGTGATTGTCATATTATACCCAAAAGATCATTGCCAAGACCAGTGTCAAGGAGCTCTTCCCTTATGTTTTTCTTCCAGGGGATTAATGATTTCAGGACTTACATTTAAGTCTTAAACCTCCTGCAAGTTAATTTTTGTGAATGGTGTAAAATAGGGGTCCAGTTTCATTTTTTTGCATTGAATCTCCAGATTTCCCAGCACCATTTACTGAAGAAACTATCCTTTCCCAATTGAGTGTTCTTGGCTTACTTGTCAAATATTAGTTGACTGGGTATGTAAAGGTTTATTTCTGGACTCTCAATTCTAGTTCATTGTTTTACGTATCTGTTTTTATGCAGGCGCCATATTGTTTTGCTTACTGTGGTTTTGCAGTATAGTTTGAAATCGGGATGTGTGATGCCTCCAGCTTTGTTCTTTCTCAAGGTTGCTCTGGCTATTCTGGATTTGTTGTGGTTCCACATGAATTTTAGGATTGTCTTCTCTGTTTCTGTGAAAAGTGCCATTGGAGTTTTGGTAGGGATTGCACTGAATCTATAGGTGAGTTTTGGTAGTATGGATACTTAGCAATATTAATTCTTCTGATTCGTGAACATGTGATATCTTCCAACTTATTTTTCTGTCTTCGGTTTCTTTCATCAGTGTCTTAATAGTTTTCAGGGTGCAGGTCTTTCACTTCCTTGGTTAAATTTATTCCTAAGTATTTTATTGTTTTTGATGCTATTGTAAATGAGATTGTTATCTTTATTTTTTCTCCAGATAATTTGTGGTTCGTGTATAGAAATACAGCTAATTTTTGTATGTTGACTTTATATTCTGCAACTTTACTAGATTTGTTTATTAATTCTGCTTTTTTGATGGAGTCTTTAGGGTTTTCTGTAGAAAAATCATGTTATCTTCAAAAAGAGACAGTTTTATTTGTTTCTTTTCCAATTTGGATGCCTTTTATGTCTTTTTCTTGAGTAATTGCTTTGAGCTCTTTCTCTACATGAACTTGGGTCGGGGAGGGGGTTGCAAACACCAGTGTAAAGAACACATGTAGTGCCTGCCATAGTCGAGTTCACACTGGGACCACTGCAGAGCTGCATCTTGCTGTTCTGGAGCTGAAGTCAGACCATTAGGGCAGGCAAAGGCCTACTTGGCTTCATCCTGGGGGAGATGATCGGGGAAGCCATCCATGAAATGGCTACTTTTCAACCCAAGATAAATGGAGAGGAGTCACCAAGTGGAAGGATCAGGGAAGGGAGACCTGGGAAGGGGAGATGACCGTGGGAAGGTGGGGTGTCTTCTGGGGGTGGAAAGGCCAGCAGAGTTGGGGGCAGTGGAGAGGTCTCAGTGGAAGGTGGTGAGGGTGGTGGGCCCATCGATCCACTCAGCAGGCATCTAGTTTGGCAAAAAAGGCAAGGTTCTGTGCCGGTGGTCTTTATGTCATGGAGGTGGGCAGTGGACAGTGACAGAAATAAAGTATGTCAGAAGGGCTTAAGTGCTGTCAGTGTGAGGAAATGGGTCGACCCGGTGTGTGGAGCGCTGTTTTACATAGTCCTTTTTTTCCTTCTGATGGGGCAGCGTTCCAGCAAAGCCCCTTCTAAGCATATGAAGGTTTCCGGATCGATTGTAAGAGTGCAGAAGTTACGGAGGGGCTGTACTAGGGAGTGAGCAGATGAGGGTTCTGAAAAGGCAGTTTGGCTCTGTCATGGGTTCAGAAGCCGGTTCAGAGCTCCTAGGATCTCGGGGAGAGAAGAAGGTGGCTCTGACCAGAGTGGAGAGGGGAGGGCGTTCAGAGGACGGTGTTTAGGAGATGGGTTGATGGGCTGTGGTGAACAGCTCACTGTGGGGTGTCAGGGTTGCTGGACTTAGGGTTTCTGGCAGGTGCAACAGAGAAGGGGAGGGACCGTGGACAGGAGGAGGGTGATGATGAGGGAAATTTCAGATACCTCGAGTGGGTCTGGAGTGTGGCATTGGGATTGTGGTGTTGTGCGAGTCGTCAGATTTGGGGCTCGTAGGAGAGGCCTGGGCTGGTGAAATGAAGCGATCATGACTGCGGAGCAGGTGCGTTTTCTGTGGAGCATGGAGAGAGTGTGAAGGTAAGAGGTGGAGGGCTGAGCCTTGAGGCCTCCAGCTTTAAGGCCAATGAGGAGGAAGGGGAGGGGAGGGAAGATGGGGGTCGGAGATGAGCCCCTGCTGTGGAGCAGAGCCTGGAAGCCTGGGGGCTGTCTCTGGGGGCGGCGATTGAGGCCTGTGGACAGCTGGGTGCACAGGCTGGGGGGCCGGCCAGGGCGGGGGAGGGTTCACAGTGAGTGTGGGGGGGAGGAACCTGAGATCCCAGGAGTGGGTTGGGTTGTGAAGGTAAGTATCTGGGTAGGGCTGCGGCTGAAGAGGGAAGAGGAGGATCCCAGGAGAAGTTTCTTTTGGGAGGGATCAGAAAGCAAAGGAACATTTTTTGAAATAATGGTGACAACTGTGCACAAGAATGGAGGGGTTGGACCCATCAGTGGAAGAAAGGTAGAGGATACACAAATGGTAAAAGGCAACTCAGTGTGAAAGGTGCAGGGGAGTCAGGAGGGCCTGGGCCTGGGGTGGGGGTGTGATGGGGCCTCAGCACAGGCGGCCTGGTCCTTCCCCACCCCCCGACCCTTGGCTGACCATTTGTATTTGTATGGGTTATCACTTAACCCTTTTTGTAGCCGGTGGAAAAGGTATATAGACGCTTGGCAGCTTGAAGCTGTTGTTCCTGGAGGCGTCCACTCAGCTGCAGCTGGTAGGTGGGACCTCAGTGTGCCGTCTCTTCCCCTCGAAGCACTCCAGGGGTACGTCTCCCTCCGTCTCTGCCTTTTCGACACACCTCGTATGTACAGTCAACGTTACGTTGCTGAATATTGCCGCTGGCCGTCAGCTGATGAGCTGTTCTCGCCAGGCGCCTGCTGCCAGCTAGTGAGCTGTTGCTACGTTTCACAGATGAGGGGCGGCTTCGAGGTGAAGAACTGCATCCAGGTTTGCGCGCGGCTACCCGTGGCCACTGGCTTGTGAGACCCGCGGCTGTTGGGAGTGCGGGGGCGTGGGTGCAGCCAGGAGGAGTGGGGGAGAGGGCAGGGCCTTGGTCTGAACAGCCCTGTTGGTGCTTCCTTGTCTTTCCAGTGTATGCTCTGGGTCTCCAGGATGTACCCCCTCGAGGTTAGCCCGGAGGCCGTGAGACTTGGATGTAGTACATGATCGTCAGTAACTGTTAGTGAAAGACTTCAGTTAAGAGATGGGACTAAGTCATAGAGCTCAGAACTCAGATTTTCCTAGGTTCCACCTCTGCAGAAGTTAGTGTGGATAGAAGAAGCAAAGACAGGCCCAAGCCAACCCCTCAGATGGGCTTTCCAGGATTTCCTCTTATTCTTGGGGTGCTGGCAGGTGCCTGCAGGAAGACCTGCTTGATTGAATTGCTCTGCAGCTCTGGCCTCTGTGGTTTCCTCTTTGGCCTCAGATGTGTGTTTAACATAAGAATTCAATATCGGCATTCATTTAATTATAAAATATAGCATGCTCATGGTAAGGAAGTCATACCTCACAGAATAACGAAAGGAACAAACCAGAAGTACCCTGCCATCTCCACCTACATTTCACTCCCCAGAATTAATCACGAATTTTTTTTTTTTGTATTTGGGCGGATACCTCCAGCAATTTAAAATTTTTAAATGTACAGAGAAGCCTACAAAGTATGGTCTAATATAGTTTTCCTTTTTAAATGTAATGTGTCATTTGGATCTTTTTCTTGATGAGTACATGTTGGACACGTTCTATTCTTTTTAATGATTGCAAAGTATTCCATATTTATTAATATATCACAGTTTCTGTCTTCCTCTCCCTCCTTCCCTCCTTTATAAAAACAACACTGCGGTGAACCCTTTAGAATATGTACCACAGAATATATGACTGGCCGTGCAATTGCTAGGTCAAAGGGATTGTGCGTTTAAAATTCAGATAGGGGAAAAATGCCTTTTTAAAGGTGATGTTAAGTACTAGCTTCACAGAACATTAAAATCTTCTAAGGGTGTGGCTTAGCTTTTGTGGGACCCTCACTGCTCATTGTGTGGCCCTCCTTGTTCTTTCCTGAACTGAACAAGAGGCAGGAGGATGCTAATCCAAGTTTGAATTGGGGTTTTCTTCTGCCCTTAATATAGACCCTCAGTCAGTTTTGTGGAATGAAGTGGAGGGAGTTGGGGTTTTCTTCTGCCCTTAATATAGACCCTCAGTCAGTTTTGTGGAATGAAGTGGAGGGAATGTCTCTTCTGCATGTGTGTTCATATAAAAGCCAGTGTTTATTGAGCCCGTGTGCTAGGTATGGTACTTACACGGATTCTCCTGAGAACCTTGCTAGGTCGGCTGCTTGGAAGCCGAGGCTCCAGACCCCTCACCTACTTCCCGGTTGAACTGAGATCTGGTTCTTGCTCTGCTCCCTCTGCGCTGTGCTGAGGGGACACATGTGGCAGGGGCTGCTTCAGTCCTTTTTTTTTTTTTTCCCTAACAGCACGTGTTCTCTTTTTTTCTTGTATTTTTCTATGTGTAGTAAAAGGAGTGGTGGTCATAATATATACGGTAGTTTCCCATGCACACCTTTTCAGGACGAGGTTTTGTATTGTCTTTATCTCTCCACCTTCATGCCTGATCATGTTTCACAGATGAGGATGAATTTGAAATGGGAGACAGTTTTCAGTATTATGTTAATGGCACGAGGACTTGAGGCTTAGTAAGAAATATTCTTTCAAATAACCTCACATAGCCTTATTTCATATTTTATATTGCTCTCCTAAGCATTGTGAAAAAATTTGATTTTATTTTCCCTAGAGGGAGGACTGTAAATCATAAATACTAACAAAGATGTTTGTAGATGATTGAACTCAATCTATAATTGATTTCCAAATCATAACACACCCGCTGAACGTGTAAGGTTTTAAAGTTCTTTGTAAATCCAGGTTAAGGGACTGTTTTAAGACCAAATAGTTGAGCTGTTTTGTGATGTTTTTTATTTCAAAATGCCCAGAAATGAAAATCAAGACTTTTGCTTTTTGGGGTGTGATTCACAGACTTGCCAGCAGAGGTCACTGCCAGTTTGTGATTAAATGCTCTTGCTGGCAGCTGAGCCTGCAGTGCTTTCCAGAGGAAATAGGTCTGAGTGTGATGTGAAAATAGTTAGATTTTATTTTAGAATGTTGTCATGAAAATTATTATAGGTGTCATAATAGCAGTTTTAAGGTATCTCAGAAGATATAATGGTTTCTTGCTACCTAGATGTACTGAATATTTTACAGTTAGCTACTTAGTGTAGTTTAACATACTATATGGGGACTATTATGACAAAAATGTGGTTTGATTCCCTACTTTGCCCCTCCCCCCCTTTGCTTTCGTTTTATAAGGGAAATCTTACTAGTTGTGAATTTAAGAGACAAATTTAATTTTTGGTGTGATTTTAATATGTAGCAAAAAAAGAAGTCATGATGTTTTTTGCTTTGTTTTGTTTTGTTTTACTGGTGGTTTCAGGACTTCTTGTTGATTGGTAATTTTTCTTAAGTTTTGAGTATTTCTTTTCCTGCTCTGAATCCTGGAAAATAATTGCACCTTAAGTGGAGACTCACACAGCCTCGTTAAGTTCACTCTCCATCTTCCCCCCTTCCCACAGTGTCTGAATTATTTTTCTGTCTTCTTTGTCTACCAGACTAACATAGCCAGTGTATCCTGTGGACATTGAATTGTCCCTGTTTTGTTCAGTGTAAGATTTGTAGGGTGCAGTAAATGTATGTTTGTTTGTGTGTATTATCTATGTTTGTGCATGTACAGATACAGGTACACTTTGCATAAGTTTTTCAGTATGTAAAATTTCAAAGTCATGTGTAGACATGTCTATACATTTCTGCGTTTGAGTACTGTTTATGCCTGTAAACCTGATTATTTGATTCCCACCGAATACTATTGAATTTTTAGGAGAGATCACTGTATATTTTCAGAGGTTAACTTTTGTATTCACTGTTTTTCTCCTTATGCTCTGTCCTTCTTTAGAAATGCTGTGCCCACAGCATCCAGTAGAGGGCAGCACAACTGCACACTGTTCTGGCAAAATCTCCGTGGCTTTCTTTTCAGTTGGCAGGTGCGAGGGGCACTTGTGAGAACAAAGCACATTATTACTGAACACAGAAACCCCCAGTGACAAAGCATTGTAGTGAATTCAAATACACGATCCGGGAAATTCTCGGAGTCCTGGTGACTGGTCTCCACGGCAAGGCCTGCTACACTTGATCACTTGTATAAGACTAACACTTGTGAATGGGGGTGAGCTATAATGTTAATGGATGCCTCATTGTAGAACTTTCCAATTCTGTGTCTGGCCTTTGATAGCAAGCTTTTTTTTTTTTTTTTAAATCCCCTGACGAGTTTTGAGGCATAAAAATAAGATAGTTGGAAGAAAACTTGCTCTCTGACTTCATCTTCGTTTTTGAATACAGTGGAAAGTATGTGCAAATAAAGGCGTGTGGATTACTTTGTTCATCATGCAAGAAACTGTGCTCAGAGTACCTGACGGAGTCCTTGCTGACAGGTTTATTTTACTTATTGATTTCTGGAAATAAAGCAGACACAAAATTGGACCATATTAAATCCTCGCAAAGCAGTATGTTAGTGCAAATCTGAATGTATTAGAGTTGTTTTTATATCATTTGTGTGACCTGTGTCTTAGACTGCCATCTTGATTTTAAGTCCTTTTCTTCTGGGCTTCATGCCTTTTTTCAACTTTCTTATTGCCTAACTCTTGAGTTTTGAATGGGATAAGGCTTGGCAGACATTTGTCTAATAGGTTTTCATACTGTGAGCGACTGCAAAGTTCCTCCACCCTCCTCAGTTTTCACAGTTAACATACCTTTCCCAAGCCGTGTGCGAATGCGCCCATCTTCCTGCTCCCGCGAGCCGGTCCCAGTGAGCAGGACCCGTCGGATGAGCCACGCCTCCGAGCCCTACGTTTTCTTTATGTTCTAACCCTCCACTCTAGCATCGGGGCAGTTAACGCGGAAACATAGCCCGTTATGAAAGAAATTAGTTTATTCTCCTGACT
The DNA here is from genome assembly GCA_028533885.1 of Nasua narica. Taxonomy (NCBI): domain Eukaryota; kingdom Metazoa; phylum Chordata; class Mammalia; order Carnivora; family Procyonidae; genus Nasua; species Nasua narica. Next base: position 25,950,449 of record CM052807.1, on the reverse strand, counting down.
GGTTGACAGCATCGGGCTTGATGGGCGAGCACAGTATCTTCAGCATCCCTCTTACTTTGACTCTTGGTGAGATTATTTGAGGTACCATTTGGTTTTTCTTTTTCTTTCTTCCTGGCAGAAGCACTTGTGCAGGAAGCATCTCAGTTGTTTGTCTGATGCTTTCAGAGCTGCTCACCAGCTGGAGGGCGAGGTCAGGCGAGGTGGCAGTGGTGCTGAAGTGTCCAAGGAGGGCCTGCCAGGGAGCGTCAGCAAGGAAGGAGAAGCTGACCACGGGTCCTGGTGGAGAAGGTGGAGTTCACGTGGCATGGTGTGCAGGTCGATGTGGACTTGGACCACTACGGCGATGTAGAGATGAGGGCAGAGTAAGGTAAACAATGGTCGAGATGCCAAGTCTTGCTGGAGAGGACAGGAGAGGTTGTGTGTCGATATCTTGGGAGTTAGGGCTCTTTGTTGCTTTGGCTTAACCTAATGAAGCAAGTCCTTCAACACACGCAAACTTAAGTTTATCCTTTAGGCAAAATAAGGACAACCACTGGAGAGGGAATTAGAGAGAGATGGGCAGTGTGTGTGTGTGTGTGTGTGTGTGTGTGTGTGTGTGTGTGTTAACAGTAAATCGAGAAAAGGGATCCTTATCATCACTAGAACCAAACATCCAGTGTTGGAGTGTGACGTGGTGGGGTGTGTATGGGCTCTGAGAGTCCAATCTGTTATGCGCCAGCACCATGGGGACCTTGGGTGGTTCCAGAACCTTCCCACATATTGTCTACAAGGCTCATGGGAAGATTGTTATATGGGATTTCGAGAAGTCCTGCACAATATCTGGTACATGCAAGTAGGTTCTCACTTGTTTGTTTCCCTTTCTACATCCTATCCATTCGATCACCCCTTAAGATTGAATTAATAGCAGAGAGTAAGAATTAAAACACGGTATTTTCTGCAGGCTTATTAACCTCAAGGAATGAGCAGATTAGGAGACTTGACTGATGTATTCAGATGATAGGTAACAGGATTTTGAGTCTTGACTCAGTATTGGGTCATGTTCTAAATGCTTTTATTATCTCCCTCAGACCTTGAATCACCCTCTCAAGTTGGAACTCCTTATAGCTGTTATCCTCAGTTCACCCTCAGGTCACTCAGGATAGAGAGTTTAAGAAGCCTTCCATGTTGGGAAAAGGAAGAGCCAGGACTCAAATGTCCCCTGTGCAGCCCAGGTTCCACGCCCTCAGCAGCTGGCATGGCTCATTCATTCAGAAAGATAGCCTGGAGCTGACCTCAGCAAAAATAGACTCGAGGCTACTTTCTGGCTGTCACACCTTGAAATTCCGTTCCTTTCTGAGTATAGGCAGTGTGGGGGAGAGCAGACGCCCACCGGGAGAAACCTTTATCTAGTCCCTGAAGCTCAGGCTTCAGCAAGTCCCTGCCCTTCTGTGGGCCTCAGTTCTCCCTCTTCTGTTTGGAGTTTTAAATAGGGACATTGTGAAAGTCCCTGAGCGTGCTCAGGAGCTGCAATTAGGAGTTAGGATTTGGGCACCCAGTGGAGGAACCCATTCTTCAAGCTGGGCGTGAGATAGTAAAGCACCTTTGTGTTCTGGGCGCCTACCGGTGCCTTTAGTGATGCCTTCTTAGCTTGCCCTCATCTCATTCATATTCAGGATGTCACCTCCTTGCTTTTTGATGGCTTTTGTTCCCAGCTCTAGGGCTTCAATCTTAACTAGAAATCACCCAACAAATTGAAAAGGCTCCCAATCCTAGAATGGTATTTGGCGGCTTTCATTCACTCCATCGTGGATTTGAAAGCACCAACTTTAGGGTCTCTGCAAACAATGAAGCTGTCTCCATGTTTCATTCAGAGATGTTTTTGTTTTCGGTTATTTATTGTGCACGTGAAGAGACTTTTAGCCATGTTTTTGTTTCTTTCCTTCTTATTAAACAGAACAATTCTTGAAAATCTTGCACCTGCCTTACCCAAATCTTTTTGTTCCTTTAAAGCCTGAGGTTTTTTTTTTTTAATTAGAAAAGTAGTACATACTTATGGAAAAAGAAAGTAGAGAAGTGTGTAAAGTGGAAAAATAAATAAAAGTGCCCTGAATACCACACACTTTCTCTCCCCTGGAGGGGAAAACACAGTTATCTTTTTTGGGGGGCTGCATCCTTCCAGAAATTGTCTACACATATATGAGCATTTTAAACACACCCACACACACCAATGGTTTCCTGCTATACATATTATTCTGCCAATATATCTTGGATATGTTTCTGCATCAGCAAATATAGATTGACTTCATCAGTTAATAGCTCCTTAGTAATTAGGGGATAATTTCTTACAATCCCCCTATTTTCTTGGTCACAAAAAAAGATCCTTTGGATATATTCCCGTGGTTCTCTCCCATGCCACTTCCTCTTTTCAGTGCTCTCCCGGTTCTGTTTCTGTTAGGGAAAGAATTTCATTTGCTAACATCCTCTACTTTTAACGTTTTGTAGTTGTCAATTGCCTATGTGTGTTACCAATTAACCTTTTTAATAAGAAAAGGGCAGGCCACAGAACTCAGCCTGGAATGAGAGAGGCCAGTGCAGTCAAGTTTGGAATTGGGGGTGAAGATATACAATAATAACTTTATTTTTGAAATTTTCCATGCAAAATATTTTTTTAAAAGTAATCTCTATGCCCAGCATGGGGCTCAAACTCCTGACCCCAAGATCAAGAGTTGCGAGTTCCACTGACTGAGCCGGGTACCCCAATATCCAGTAATGATCTTTTATTCAGAATCTCGAAGCTCCATCTCGGGACTTCTGCGGATGAGGGCACTGCCCTGTTACTTGGCCAACAACCCAGGCTCCCCTCTTGGTCCTCCACCTCGCCACCTTGAGCTGTCTTCCCTGGAGTCACCCCTGCATTTAATAGGAAGTAAAAAGGTATTCAAACAGTGCGTTAGAAAATTCACAAAATTATAATTGACTCCTTAGATTTGAATCAGTGTAAATACTCTAGATGTTTTTTATGACGTGATAGCTTGCTAGGTTTATTTTCTAGAACTATAGGCTATCCACAATTTGTATTTGTGTGCAATCGGTGTAATTAGCTTTTGGCGGCATAAGATTCTCATTTTCAAAACACGCATTTTTAGCCAACGCATTTCTAATTTCTCTAAGAGCAGCATTTCTGAGTTTTATCTACCTGGTGTAAATGCTGGAGAAGCTAGTGTTGGCAGCATTTATGTGCGGTTGTCTGAGTGAAACTATTCATGCCCTTCGCCCTTTAAATACCGCTTCCTGGTGTGTCTTGTATTAGCCCTTGAAACTACAGTTGGTCCCCTCATTCTAAGCCCGCCACAAGCACATTAGTAAGTCTACTAACTGTTGTGCAGACCGTGCTGGCCCGCATGGCATGGACTGTGGGGTTGGAGTCTGGGCATGGGGTGAGCAGGGACTGGAGGAGGAGAGTTGGGATATGGGATAGGGAAAGTCAGCAAGGAGCCAGTTGCTGAGGCCTTACATTAGTTTGTTTGCTTTTTTTTTTTTTTTTAAAGATTTTATTTATTTATTTGACACAGAGAGAGGTCACAAGTAGGTAGAGAGGCAGGCATAGAGAGAGGAGGAAGCAGGCTCCCTGCTGAGCAGAGAGCTCGATGCGGGGCTTGATTCCAGGACCCTGAGATCACGACCTGAGCTGAATGCAGAGGCTTTAACCCACTGAGCCAGCCAGGCTCCCCTGTTTGCTTTTCTTAACTGAGAGTGTTATGAATGTTTAAGTGTTTCATACATACAAGTGCCCACTGTCCCCAGTGCATACCAGCCCTGCGTCCTGTGAAGCCAGAGCAGCACATGTGTTCTCTGCCTTTGGCCATTCCTGTGATGCTGTGGGTGTCAGTTACCCGGGAAGGCTGTGGGTGGGCACGTGGGGTCAGGCCCCTCAGTGGCGCTGCAAGACGGAGAATGGAGCACTCAGGCCCCCTCTTCCTGCTGTCTCCTCCTAAGGGTGCAGGCTGATTGTTTGGTCCTAGAATGTTTTCTCTACATTTGGCCCTTGCCTCTCACCATAGCCCGATCCATACACTTGCCTTGACATCATTTGCCTTTTCAGGCCACATAGGATTGTGTTTATGTGCCAGAGTTAGAAGAAAAAGTGTTGGATGGGTGGTTGGAGGGCAGCAGGGGGGAGGCCAAACGGGTGCATTTGGAAAGTTGATCCCAAGGGCACTTTGCCTCAGAGATCATTTCAGCCAGTTACTGGAATATTGGAAGGTCAAGATTTTCATTTGCTCACTGTAGTGTGCCCTTGCAGAGGGAACCGGAGTGGGGACTGCGATGCCCAGGCTGGGGCTCATGGCCGTGCTCGGCCATGTGTTTGGAGGTTGAGACTGGACCTGAGAGAGAGGTGCCTTCTTGGCGCAGGGCCCAGGCATCGGGGAGGGTGCTGTGACTGTGGCTTAAACCTCCGTGAAATCAGACGAGGCCTGGAGCACATGCAGAAGGAAATCTGTTTTTCTAGTTTTGGGGATCAGGGAACCAGTTCCATACTATCTAAGCTCAGGGCCCACTGGGAGTGAAAATGATATTAATTTCTACAATCCTGGGTTGTCATTGCTGTGCTGGCCACTGTAGATTTCCTGTCTCATTCCCTCCCTCCCCACCCTCGTCCAGGTTGATCATCTCTGTGGTTAGGGAACTCGGGGAGGAGCTGCACATTTGTGTGGGGAATACAAGTCACGTGCAGCTGACCGCTGTGGAGACAGCCGCATGCTCTCCCACGGATTTGTTTTTAATTGTCTCCTGCATTAGGTATTTACCTAAATATTTACATCTAAATATCCTTTATTTGTAGTATTTGGTGAATACATACTCTGGACTGTGGACCTCGGGAAAACAAGTTATTCAAAAAATAGTCTTCAAACTCCTAATGAAAGCTGAGGAATCTTGAATATTTTGGCACTTGTTGTTTTAAATAAGTCACTAAGCAGAGGATTATGACAACCATATGAGGTGTTTTATCTCAAACATTTGAGCTACTGGGTGGTCTCTTTTTAGTGGGTTTTAAATAATGCAATACAGTATTAATTTTGATCAATCTGTGTATGAAATGTGTGCAGCTGGGGGTCTCTGTGACATTTTCCTGTGACAGATTGGAGGTGATGTTCTTTCTTAGCAATGGAGCATGTTCCCAAATATAAGGGTTGTGGACCTTAACCTGTGTGTGTGTGAGTCCATGTGTGTGTGTGTGTGTGTGTGTGTGTGTAAATGAAGGGGGAAATCCCCCTTCGTGCTTTCCTATTACTGCTTTGGTACGTGTAGGCTAAAAGACTTTCTCTTTTTTTTTTTGGCAAGGGCTATAAAGAGAGATCACATTAGTATAACCTTTGCTTCCTGAGGTGTGGATGAGTGCATTGTGGTTGGAATTTAATTTTAACAGATTTTATCAAATTGCTAAAAGATATTGAAAATGTTTAATATGAGAATCAGAGGTGGTAAATCACACACAGCCTTGTTAAAATAGATGTCCACAGTGCCCGGGTGTGGGGAGCGTGTGTTTCTGCCTGGGGACTTTTCATTAAGGCACCAATCACGCACAGTACTCTCACCTCATAACTCCACCATATTAGATGGTTGGTAGGGATTTAGCACCTCGCTCTAACCCTTTTGGGGGAGGATTTAAAGACCTATTCTTTTACCCATTTGTAGGTCATTTGGCTCTTCATGGGGATTTTTAAAAGCACATTTGAAATATATAGGCAAGTAATGTTAGTGTTTCCTGTGACATTGAATGGTATCTCTTGAATCCCTCTCGTCTGTGATGCATTTTTTCTTTCTGGCTCTTCATTTTTCCTCTCCTTTCTGTTTCGTTTTTCCTTTTTGTTGGCCTCCAGTTTTTCCACTGTTCCCCCTTACCAAAATTAAAAGTTTAGGACACAGCTGTGGACGCCTCTCTTTCATTGGCGAGTGTTGGGTAGCAGGACTGTGAAAGCCCTTTCCTTGCCCAGTCCCTGTCTCTCAGGCTAGAGAGAGCCTCCTGAGGTCAGGGCTGCCTTGTACCTCTATTATCTAAATTGACTTAGCAAATGGTGGCCCGTGTGCCAAATATGGCCATTATTGGAACACAACTACTCCTTTTCCTGTATGGACTATCTATGCCTGCTTTTCATTGCCTCAGCCATGGGTGTTGTTCAGTACTTGTGACAGAGGCTGCATGGTTCACAAAGCCGTCTGGCCCTTTACAAGAAGAGTTTGCTGACCCCTACCCCAAATCATAGCAGGTATTCAGTAAATGTTGAACTAATTAACATAGTAAGTGTTTCCCACCCAGGTTTTACTTAATATAGACACAAAACCACTGGTCCCTGGTGCTTGGGCTACTTGTACACCCTGGAGTGAAGATGCATCAGAGGATGAACTTGACTTTAGTCCATAAGATGTATCATTTGGTCACATCCTTAGTACCTGCAGATATCGTGTAAGCATCTGTGCAGTACCTCTCCAGAGGAAGAGGGAAGGATTGGGGAAAAAGTAGCTGGACTTTGGAAAATATTCCCAAATTGCATAGATGAACATCCCATGTTCTTTAAGAATGAGTCCCTGACTCTTGGCTGTGTGGGTCCCAGGAGAGCCAGGCAGATGAGGGCAGAGAAGGTGACCTGCACTTCTTTCTGTCTGGGCTGCAGATGGAAAGGCAGCCCACCTGCACCCCCACTGAGTCGGCTAATGTGTGTACAAGCAGCTTCTGATGTTTCGAAAGACTGATCTAGCAGCCTGTATGTCCTGACCTGTGCCCCTCATTTCCTCCTGAAATCAGTTATTTCCCACGTGAAACTTAGAAACCTATTTCAGTCATAATGCTTCTGGGTAGCTGGTTAGTTTTGTTGGGATGCTATCACAAAGGACCAAGAACTCGATGGCTTCACACAACAGAAATCTTACCGTTCTGGAGGCTAGAGGTCTGAAATCAGGGGGGCAGCCGGGCTGCACTCCCTCTGAAGGCTCCAGGGAGGGATCATTGCTTGCCTCCGACCAGCTTCTTATAGCCTCAGGTGTCCCTGAGCTGTGGCTGTGTCTCCAGCCCTCCAACGGCATGGGGGTTCTCGCTGCGTATCTTCACGTCCTCTTCCCTCTGTTTGTGTTCTCACATTTGCCCTTCTTATAAGGATACCGGTTATGTCAGGTTAGGGCCAACTCTAATGACCACATTTTAACTTAATTTCCTCTTTGTAAAGAACATATCCCCACATAAAGTCACTTTCTGAAGTGCTGGGGGCTCAGACTTCACCATGTCTTTTTGGGGGGATACATAATAAATAGGCATCTCAGATCAATATAATTCAAAAGGATACATGGCTTAAAAAAGTGAAATCTATTTATAAACTATGGCCAAGGTCAGGCAACGTGTCATTATCTGAGCCTAGAAAGTCTTGCACACGACTGCTTGGACTTCATAAATGGGTGTTAAGTGTTGATTATGTTAGTTGTGACGTCTTTTTCTGGATGTGTACTTTTAGTCATGTGTTTTTTTGGATGTGGTTGGAAAGAAGGGACAGTTGGCAAAAGCTTGCTCTGAAATGACAGTATACACAAGTGTGTTCAATATGAGGGTCATGGCCACCTTCTTCTCGTGTGTTTGTGATTTCCTTGGCTAATTTTCACATATTTGTATCCAAATATGATTCAAGGCCCTCTGACCAGTCAGAATTTTCTTCTTAATTTTACATTTTAGTCATCAGGTAGACTGCACGTTCTGAGTGGTTTGTGAGACTGTGCCCTGCCAAGATGTAGAGTTACGAGTTAATCTCAGTTTATACTGTGTGTTTTCGTGGTTTCCGTTTCCTTCCCTTGGCCTCCCTAGGAAGAAAGAGAGATTAAAAAGGAAAGCTTTACGGCCATGAGAGTCAGAGACAGACAAACAAACAGGTAGACATGGAGGACACTTCCCCACATAGAGGAGGAGGAGAGAGAACGGACGCAATGCCCAAGGAGAGAGTGATTTCAAAAGGTTTGCCGAGTGCACCTGCCGTTCCCCTCAGTGAACACATCTGAAAACGAGCATTTCCTGGAGCTGCGGGTCTGCTCTTGCCTTGGTCCCAGCTCCTCTTGGCTGCCCAGGGTGTACCTTGCTGCACTGAATGTAATTTCAATATTTGGATTGCCTTCTTTTTCCTTTTTTTGGTGGGGGAGGGAGTGGTCTATGTTTGATCCTTCAACACAGACCAGCTGCACTGTGTTTTAGGCAACCTCACTGAAAGCAGTCTATCCCACTGCTGGGCAGTTTAAAGAGATCTTGAAAAATAGTAGTAAATAGACAAAATCTTAGCCATCTGTTCTCTTAGACTTAAGAACTTACCCCAGATACGATAGGGTTCTGGTGAAGTTGACTTTTAATTTTACTTTGAATCTGTTCGATTTCATTATTTTCCAAATTTGAAGTTAACCCACCCTCCCATTCAGGTCTCATTAATGTGCTATAACTCAGTGTGGATTTCTCCAGATACATCATGTCAGCTTGGGTGTTAGACCAAAAAAAGCCACAGGTGTGTGAGTCTGCAGACACCTGTTACGGGCCTGTCCCTGGAAAAGGGCTCTCCCTGACTCGGGTTTCCCTGGTAAGCACAGCTTACACCGAGAAACCAAGAAGTATGCCGGGTATGAAGTTGGTGCTCAGCAGGTATGTTCTATAAACTCGTTTCTGATCTTTAGTTCCCTCATCATGTTATGTGAGAAGAATAATTCCTACTCATAAGAGATCCTAGGAGCCTTCATGGGAATGGTCAGATATCAGATATATATGAATGCCTCCCCAAATTCAGAAGTACATGGCAGGGTCTCTTAGGGGAATCTTAATGGCTCAGCATGGCCAGGGGCTGTGGACCCCATGAGAGGTCACCCTTCATGGTTCTGGTGTAACTTTGCAGCCCAGAGCTTAGAGCTCTTGAGACGTGTTTGTTGAAGGCTGGTGACCCACACCCCTGGCCTGAGCCCCCAGAAGCTGACATCCCCCAGCAGGGTGCCCTGGGCCTCCGCCTGGGTTGTGTCTGAGGTAGTACCATGCCGGAGGCTTTATCCCAGCTCAGTTGGAGTGTTGCCTCACTGCAGTGGGGTGTGGTGCTCGTGGCCCCCGCCTTACCCAGCGGAGTGGGGTCTCTCTGGTGCCTCCTTCCTTAGCGGGATCTGCACAGGGTGGGGCGTCAGCATGCCAGCCTCTTGACCATCTTCCTCTTCTTTGACGCCCCGGTCGTCCTCTTGGGGCAGGGTGGGGGTTGCTCCCTTCTGGGCACAACACATATCATCACTATGTGGGTCTTGCTGATGCTGTTGGTCTCTGGGGCACCTGTGGTGTCCCCAAAGTCTCACCCCACCCAGGGGGTGATGCGACTTACTCTGTTTTGGCTTTGGGTATACAAACTGAGATTGTTTATTCTCATTTTGTGGCTTTGAGCAGAAATAAATCCGTGTGAGAAGACTCTGCTTCCAGTCACCACAGACCTTCTTCTTTGTGGTTTCTACCCAGTTTCTTTTTAAAAAATTCTTCTTTCCTCATAGTTGTGGGGCAGGGGTCAAAATATCATGCTTATTATATAAAAGCTGTGGCTTAGGGGCACTTGGGTGACTTAGTCAGTTAAGCGACTGACTCTTGATCTCAGCTGGGGTCGTGATCTCAGGGTCATGAATTCAAACCATGCACTGGGCTCCATGCTGGGTGGGCAAGGAGCCTACTTAAAAAAATTAAGGAAAAAAAAAAAGCGGTGGCTTATATTCCAACTGCTGCTTTTCCAACAGAAAGGTGTTTTACCTTTTTCCATACATTTTCCTGCCTACACCAAGAGAGGTGCAAACATGACAGTGGATGGTACTGGCAGTCGGAAGACAGTTTGCCACCGAAGGATGGTGGGTCCCTGGGCTATGGTGGCCGCATGAGGGCGGTCCCTGTGGGCCAGACAGTGGGCGGCCGTCAGGGCCGGAAGGACGCGCGGGAGTGGGCCGGGTTGCCCCACAGGCCTGTGCGGGGGAGGCAGGGCACAGAGTTGAAGGCTGAAGGATGGCTTGCTGAGGTGGGCCCCGTTAAAATGTTTTCTCGCTCCTTTTGGTTGACCTTGGGAAGCAGAGTCACTTCGTTCCCCTTTCAACCACCTGTGTTGTAAGATGGTAAGACACGCTTGTCCCTGAATTTTTAAATTCAGATGCCTGGTTTTTGCTTAAGTTGGGAGATTGAAGTCATTTAAAATGGGACATCATTATTTAGGGGAAAACTTTGATAGCCTGTTGAAAGAGGCCTCTTTTGGTTCTGCAGCACTGTTCAGTAATGCATACCTAATGTGCTTCCATAATCATGTGCTGGAGAAGTGGGGTCTGCTATAAATAGCTGTCGTCAGACAGGGGTGAGATGCGGTTCCTTCACTTGTGGGAACAGCCTCGGGGGGCGTTGTGCGGCAGCCGGTGTTAACAACGCAGCTGCCTGCAAGTCTCCGTTTTCCCTCTTGGGCTGTTGGAGCCCCATTTCTCTTCCCATATGCTTATGTGTGTCTGTGTTCCTGGGGGAGAGTTTTCCTCTTTCATCCTTTTTCTTCCTCTGCCTTCGGGGCCAGACACCCTGAAGTTTCACGCCTGAGCCGCAAATGCTGCAGCCGCGTGCCCACGGCCGGGGGCTGGAAGGAGGGAAACACCGTGGTCTGTTTATCGGGGGAGATAAATAGATAAATAGATAATGAATGACAGGGTTTCTGAAAGAGCAGAATTCACACTCCTCACCAGGGATTATTTCAGGAGGATTATAAAACATGATATTAGTATGTCAGCGTCCTGTGCACTGAAAACACAAAACAAAACAAGTGCAGCCCTGCACCAGCTAGTCCTGGTGTGCATTCAGTCCTAGCAAAGTGATCTTGTTTTCCAACAGCTTCTTGTTTTTGTAAAACCAGCTGAAAACAACTGGCTGAAGTTTATCCAATAAATTCATTTAACCATCCCATATTCAGTGTTTTTATGTAGCCCGATGGGGCTAATTGTAATTGATAGCTTGCTTACAGAGACAAACTCATTTTTACCTCTGATGTGACTTCTTCTTCTCCACTGTAGAAAGGGGAAAAATACCTTTTCTTGTGATAGATAGTATGTAATTCATCCTTTTTAAAAAGAAAAAAAATTGAAATGGCTAGCTTTTTAGGTGAGAGTTATAATGTTGAATTATTTTCAGAAATTTCAAACAAGGAAACATGTTATTTCCTTTCAAACGTGTGATTTTCTTATTTGCTATCCTTTTTATATGTTAATTTATGGTATCTGGAGGCTCTGGGTTTTAATTTAAAACAGCATTGGTCTGCAAATCCAAAATTGGTATTTATATACAATTCATACAAAATGTATAAATTGGAAAAAATGAAGTTCTTCAGAATAAGTGGTGATTTTGGATTTTTGTTCTTGGAGTGTTTTCCCAATTAAGTTCCATAGTGTATCTTTCTTTAAATCTGTTTCTAATAGATGTGTAATGCTGCCTTGTTCAGAGGATTTCTAGTCTTTGTTTTTAGCAACGAATGTGGTCAGATGTAATATGTGCTTTGATTGGGTTAAGTAAAATTCTCTAACTGAAAAGTTGAGTAATGGCCACTATTGGAATTACCTGATTCTTCTAGTGAATTTTAAGAACTGTATGAAAAGTAAGTAATGATTAAATAAATGAGATTCACGTGTTAATTGAGAACTCTTTCTTCAACGTGCACAGAATGTGATGGAAACCTGAGCACTAGGGTCTGGATACTTATTTTATGAACATGCATTTTAAACGAGAGTATATTTAGGTACATAATCTTTATTCAGCTTTCGTACTGGAAAGTAGGTATATTTTTTATTTTTTAAGATTTTATTTATTTATTTGAGACAGAGCACAAGCAGGGAGGAGGGTCAGAGAGAGAGAGAGGGAGAGGCAGACTCCAGGCTCAGCAGAGAACCTGACATGGGGCTCAATCCCAGGACCCTGAGATCATGACCTGAGCTGAAGGCAGACGCTTAACTGACTGAGCCACCCAGGCATCCCCTGAGAAATGGGTTTAGTAAGAGAAAAATTTGACATTATTATTTTTTTTACTTCTGCACATAATATGATTGCATTTGTCCTTATCAGAATAGTCTGCCACGAAGACGTCTAGAGAGTAGAAACATAGTGCATGTGCCTCTTTAGAAAGTACAGTATGTAAGTAAAAAATCAGTGTAATAATTATTGTGAAAGGGTGGAAGGAAAAGCTGCTGTTTATTTCCAGTCGTGTTCTGTACCCAGGTGTCTGGGTTCTGTCGTAGGAGTTTTCAAGGATGTTCTTGAAGGGAGTGTATGAATATGTCATGCTCCAGTGTTACATGTTGGAAATGACTCATTCTTCAGGGTGTTCTGCTAGGTTCCATCTTTGTGTTCAAACCTTGGAAGAGAGGGGCTTTCCTGCCATCTTTGTTTAAACGTTTTTCTTACTGTATCGAAGGCTGAGATCATGCCCGGGCCCCTTCGGGTACACCTGTACCATTCCCTATCCTGTGGTTGTGCTTGTACCCAGGCTCAGGTAAGTCCAGGAATGGTTCAGGTCATTTTGTTGTGTGAAGACAAGGGAATATGAAGACATGGCAATATGGGGATGTGGGTTGTGGGTGGTTTTTTTTTAAATAAGGAACGAGAGCTGGTTCATTGTTAGTGATTCAACTTTGAATCAGAAATTTCTCACTTCTCTCTCAGGCATTTGAATCACTTTAATTAAAGAGTGTCCTGAAATTGTAAAGCAAACTTTCATCTGTTTATCTGTGGGAGTTTTAAGCTGATAATATGTAAGCGGAATAGAAATGCAGAAACAAATTGGATTCCAAGGTTGATATAATGCTCTATCCCAATTTCGACTTAACTGTTTTAGTCCTCAAACAGCCTCACTGTTTTCTTCAGTTGTCTTTTTATTAAGAAATGATGTATATTTCAGAATGAAGAGATAAATTTGTGCTAATATTGATTTGGGTTTATATATGGTGAGTCTGTGAAAGGTTTTGTTTGTCCAATGGGTTCTCCTCCTGGTTCACACTGGATGGAGGAAGAGTGAGAACTACTTCACCAAAACCTCCTGCTTTCTAGTGACAATGAATTCGGAATAAAGGAAATCTGGGAAAGAAGCATGAAAATATGAATGGAATCTGAGATCACAAATGGACATGAGTTTAGCTGCTTGGGTTGTTGATGGAGTTAAGAGTCATATGCTGGTTGTTAGGGATGCAGGCAGTGTTTTCCTGCAAAAATATTTTTGGTAATAAATTGGTAGCATTTGAGAGCAAAGAGTCAAGATGATCAAAGGGAGGCAAGATTGTATTGTGTGCCAGTGGTTGATGAACTGGGGATGTATTTCATGGGTCTGTTTCTGAACAATGTCCATATTTTCTACTTGTGTTTAAATCCATGTGAGCGAGGACCATGGTAGTAGTTACAGAGGTGGTGTGTGTGTGTGTGTGTGTGTGTGTGTGTGTGTGTGTAATACTTCTGGTGCCTGGTGTGAGGTTAGTAGTGCGTAGTAGGTAGTACTCAATAGGTATTTGTTAAATGAATAAATGAAGCGATAAACCTAGAAGTTCATTCTATGATGCAGAAGCAGAGATAAGCTTGCTCAGTACAGTGGCAAGGAGGAGGTCAGGATCCTGTGTCAGGAAAAGCTTCCCGAAGTCAGAGCTCCCAAAGATTGCTGGAGGAAGCAAGGAGAGGGAGGGAGTTCAAGCAGATGGTGTGGTGGAAATATTGGAGAGGGCACTCTGATATTTTTAATGGGTAGTTAAACTGGATGATTTTAAAATACTATTTATATTCTGAGATTCCATTAAATATCTACCGTTTGTGTAACAAAATGTGAATCATGGGAGGATGGGTGGTGGGTGGAGATTCAGCAGTGTGAAACCATTTGTTCATTCAGTAAGTATTTGAGTGCCAATAAGCATTGTAGGTGCCAGCGTCTTCTTTGTAGCTGGAGAGAACAGCAAAACCTAGGAGGGGTTGGGATTGAGTCAGACCATAAAGTGTCTATGGAAACACAGTGAGGGGCGTGGAGTGGGAGGAGCTATGCTATGTCCAAGCTGGTGGACCATGGCAGATGATGGGGAAGTGGTAGTAGGTGAAAACAGAAAGGAGGCTGGAGTCCTGCTGTGGTTGACCCGCAGTGTTAGCCTTGCAGTGAGGTGTGAACTATGTAATTGAGGTTGGAGGGAGGGGGTGTGTGGCTCTAGTGGGTTTGAAAGCGAATGCCTCTGTCAGACAGAAATGTTGAGTAGGTGAAAAATGATGTAATCTTAGACACGTAGAGTTGGATATTTTGGAGATCCAATTGGAAATAACGCATCACGGAAATATCATCTAAAAAGACATTTGGAGGTTTGAAACGTTACCTGTTTCGAGACGGCTTATCTGTTTGCTGATTGAAACATGCACTTATTTGGTTCCTTTTGGGTCTGTTCTCTTCTGGGTTCGTCTTCTTCTAAAACGGATTTGTAGGCATTTACCAGAGTGCGATTCTTCCTTTTCTGAGATGTCACTTTCTCATTTCTCCATGAATTGTGACTACTTTGTCACTGTTACGAAAGTGTTCTCACATGCTGGCTTCACTGGTGCAACATGTCACTTGATGTCACCAAGAGTTGGGAAAAGCTATTTTAAGTGGGGTGGAAAAGTTCAGTTTTTAAAGGAGTCACTGACTTCTCAAAAAAGCAGAGAATTTCTAAAGAGCTTTGACATTTGTGCATTTTCTCTACTGTGGGGAGGTCATAGGTTAAATGGCTTTGGATTTTATTTTGTTCTTTGTTTATAGGTAATTATTTGTAGAACATCACTGAACAGTGACTAAACAAATAAAAATGTATGTTAAGTTCTTTGCATTTTGAAAGAAAGATTAGGAAGCCTGGATATTAAAGGAAGTGATAGAAGAGCCGTGCTTGGTATCGATTGACGACTGATTGCTCCAGGGCTGTGGTTTGGAGAGGTCATGGGTTTGAGGATCCTCTGTTGTAATTCTGTGATTTTCGCACTAGACAATGTAGCTCAGTATCAATGTTTCTAGAGAAGTTGTAGCTAATACTTTAAAATGTTTTCCCTTTGCATTAATTATTTAAAAAATTAAAAAATAATTTTTTTTTGAGTTAACTCGATGTCACAGGTAGGGCTTGAACTCACGACCCTCTGATCAAGAGTTGCAGGCTCTATTGACAGAGTCAGGCTGGCGCCCCCCAAATATTTTCCTTTTTAGAAAATTTTAAACCAAATCACATTTCTTTTTTTACATTTTACCCTTTTACATTTTACATCTTTTATATTTTTTACCGATTTTACCCCAAACATCATCTAAACTAAGAAATTAAACCGTCTAAGAATAATAATTCGAAGGTATAATTTTGATCTCTCCGGGCTCTCTGGGTCTCTGGAGTGTAGTCGGATAGTCTTTGAAGGTGGCTGTCCCTTTTGTGAATTTACATTTACAAAACCCATCCTATTAAAACTCCTCTTGCAGACCCACTTTTGTGCTTTTCCAGTTTGTGAAACAAATACTTTGGTCTGTGGGCCAAATTACTAGTTTATTTGTAGACAAATTGAAATATACTTAAAATAATTTCTTTTTTTAAAAGTTACATAAAAATATCAACCAGTATTAAAAATGTTTTAAATATTTGTTAGACATTTAGATAATCTATTAATAAACTCTGTCATTCTTAGTTTATTACCCTTGAACACTATGCTTTTTGGGGGGAGGCGTCTCACCCTGATTTTCTTTGAACTTTATAATTTTTCTTTCTTTTTCTGTCAGTCTTCTGACTACTCACAGAGAACTTCTTGGTATTCTTAAATTTGCAATCTCCAGAGCTTCAGCTCTTATTAACTCTTCTTCAGAGCCAGTTCTGAAATAATTTCCCAGAGGTTCCTGCCCCTTCCTCAGAGAGAATTAGTCCTTCCGTCCCAGGCAGTGAAGCAAAAGGAGAGAGGTCATAGTCTCAAATGACTTAAGTTGGTTGACTTAAAATATCAGGAGCGTGGTTTCCAAAAAAAACAATTTTTAAAGGGGGAAGAATGTTTTTTGTTTTCTCCTTTCTCCCAGTTTAGCTGTTTGCCTTTGAAACCTAGATCTGGCTTGCAAACACACACGTATGGGTATGTGTGTGTGAGCGTGAATGTTCTCACGTTTCTGTGTTTATCAACTTTTCCTGTAAGGATGGCCTAGTAGTATATTTTTAGTGCTTGCCGTAGTTTCAGTAACTTGTATAAATTGGTTAATAAAAGGGCCTGCTTGGCATTATAAACCTATAGCTTGTGGTGCCTCGTAATTTTAAAAAGCAAATTTAAAATAAAAATTAACAAAGCTCTAAAAAAAGATGCAAAATGGTTTTTGCACATTGACCCAAAATGATTTCCTCCATAAACTCAGAAACTTGGAAGCTGAGCCCATAGAATATTGGACAGAAAACTATTTTTTAAACCTTTTATTCTACAGGAAATGAATCTGTGTGCCTTTTTTCTGTGGTGCCATATTGTCTGAATTTACTTTCTGTCTTTTAACAGGCAGAAGGAATAAGAAGGCCACACATTTGCTAATCCTCTTGATGCTATGTGGTACTGTGTTGTGGGGTTGAATAATTATGATTAATTGTAAGCTGGACCATGTGCATTTCAGGGAGTAGATTGTAATGAAATAAAACTTAATGATTTTAACATTGTGCTACTGGTTTGTATTTGTGATACATAGCTCTAGTCCTACAAGATAATACTTTGTAATTGCACAGATGTTGTTGAGCTCAAATTTCAAGTCATAAAAGTTTTGGGACTGCTTTTTAATGAAAATAAGGTTTTATTTATCTTGGTACTTCACAGAGTAGACCTAAGAAAGGTGAAAACTAAGAGCAGAATCAAAAAGAAAGCAAGGTGTCAGTAGCACACGTGTACACACACATTAATCAGGATACACTTTGCTGTCCTGTATATTGTTCACTTTACTGTGTTTTTATACTATTTTATAAAAGTGCAAAAATAATTGTGAATTGATGACTTAAAATGCTTGAGGTGATGAAGCAATCATGGGTTGGTTCTGAGCATGCCTTTAACTTTAGGGAAAAAAAGTTACCTTGGGTGTTGGACATGAAGTACACAGGCATGTCTATTAATATTTGTACTGTAGGTAGGTTTGGTCGATTTATTGTCACCTGTGTGGGCTTAGGTTTTGTACAGCTGCTTGGAGAATTATGTACCTTATTACCTTAAAAGCTTAATTTCACTTTTATTTAGGCTGAATTAGAATAGTTTATTTGATTGGCTGGTCAAGTACTTTCACCTCCCCTTCAGCTGTTCTCCAGCTCACCATTGCTCCTGTCTCATGCTCTTGTTATTCCCAGGATTAGAATGATATCCACCTTGCTGTGTTGCTATGATGATTAGCAGTAATCATTTCCATTCCTCACGTCCAGTACTGGACACTGGCATTAAAAAGCTTTCTGTATCCATTATCTGATTCCTGCTGTTTGGAGTAGGAATGCTTGCCCCAGTTTTCCAGATAAGGATGATGAATCATCATTTTCCCATGGCCTGCTCCAGGTTGCACACAGCTCCTAAAAAGTTTGAATTAGGACAATGCAAACAGAGCACCTAGCATCCCTCTCACGTTGTGGTCATTGTTCTACATCCATAACGATCATTTGGGTGAAGTGCATAAAGAGCTGAAACCCAATTTTTTAAACGTTACATTGTCTCAGGCTGGATTTTTTTGTTTGTTTTAAAATTATGGCTGTCCTCTTCCTAAGGGATAATTTCTCTGATTGGTAGGGAGAATGGGTATATATTTAAGGGTTTTGGGTGTATTTGGAAAAGGATTTTGTATATTAAATTGTTTTTGATCTTTGCATTTTTAATGCATTTTCAACATAGCTTTAGAAAACTTGGGCATATACACACATTTCTAGCTTATGCCTATGTTTAGATATCACTTACAGACTGTTTATATACACGCACACACACACACACACACACACACACACACATACATACATACATATATAATTTTTTTAAAAGATTTTATTTATTTTTTTGTCAGAGAGAGAGAGATTGATCATAAGCAGGGGGAGTGTCATGCAGAGGGAGAAGCAAGCTCCCTACTGAGCAAGGAGCTGGATGTGGGACTCCATCTCAGGACCCTGGGATCATGACCTGAGTTGAAGGCAGATGCTTAACCGACTGAGCCACCCAGGTGTCCCATATGCTATGTTTATAGATGTTTATCATCTTTGAGCCTTTTTTTTTTTTTGATCATCTTTGAGCCTTTTTATTTTAAATGTCAGGCATTAACTTTATTTTCCATCCTCATGGACATGAATTAAAATAAATGTATCAGTTTTTAGCACCCCCCCCCCCCCATTGACGCACACACAATTTCATTGTGAAAAATTGTGTGTTGAACTTCAGGAGTGGTAGAATTCTTGTGGTTGGCCCAAGATCCAGTTTTTTCTCTGGATTTCCTATAATTTTATTCTGACTTGTCCTATTAGAAGTTTATGAGGAAGGAATTTTGAAAATGGTATTAATTTGTGATTTGCCTAGTTAATTTTCCTGGCCGTATTTGAACTTAAGTTGAAAGGGTGTTACGAAAGCCTAAAATTCCTCCCTTCTGTTTCTTTCCCTAGCTTTCCTGTCTCTGTGCTCCTTTTGGTGGCATGGTATTTAATCTGCCTCCCCTTTCAGTTTTGTTCAGATAATGCTCTGTTAGATAATGTCTCTTGTAAAATATTTTGTATTTCCAGGAAATTTTACCTAGCCTATTTCCTTTTGAACTAAAAGTTTGAGGACTATGGTTATTTAACTGTGAAGTAACTCAGCTGCTAGGCAAGGTTATGGCACTGACATGTCTACTATAAGGTACAGAATTGGGATGGAAATCATATTTGTACTACCTTACGTTTTACGAGTAACTAGCAAACACTGAATACCTCTGAAAGCTATAATTTATTTTCCCTGCCCACCTCAGAATTTTACTTTACGCAGGCATTTAAACATTAATGAAAATGTAAGAATGAACTGGTCCTCATTTTGTCTAATTCCAGATTCATGATTTTTTTCCCCCCATTTTTAGGACTGAATTTGGCAAGCAACATGAAAATGGACTATTTTCAAGTCTCTTAAGTTGTTCAGGGACTAGGATGTTTTTAGCATTGAGGATTTAAAGAAAAGAAAATTACCTATTTTTTCCTGTTATTGCATGAATGTATTTCAGTGGGTGCTGCTTACTTTCTAAAATCATAGAAGTGTTGAAAATTTTCAAGTTTGCTACACACACACACACACACACACACACACACACAGTTTAGTCAGCTGAACTTGCAAATATAAATAAACTTTGTATATATTTTCAGTAATCATAGGCAATGAATTTTTTTTTGAAAAATTTATGTATTTATTTTACAGAGAGAGAGAGTGAGTGAGCACGGGGTGGGGAGGGGCAGAGGGAGAGGGAAAGAGAGAATCTCAAGCAGACTCCCTGCTGAGTATGGAGCCCAAAGCGGGGCTGGATCTCAGGACCCTGTGATCTTGACCTGAGCTGAAATCAAGAGTCAGATGGTTATCTGACTGAGCCACCCAGGTGCCCTAAAAGCTATGAGTATTTTCTAATTGTCCAGTTGTTTTTATCACACTTTACAAAACCTAGAGTTAATCATATCAGTGTTTGGCAATTTTATTTTACTCAGAATCAGTAAAGATTATGGACTGAAACAAAACAAAATGCCAGCACTACCGACATTGTCAAAAAACAACAACAAAGCAACTTCTAACATGTCTGGTGTATTCTGGGAACTCCATGAATATTCTTTAGTGAATGAGTGTAGTTCAGCCGTGATCATTATATTCCTTATTAGTCTCCTCATATTTAGTCTTTGTACGTACATGCTTTTTCCCTTTGATGATCAATCCCAGTCTGTGTGTGACACTTCAGCTTATTTGGGAATATTCCTAGCTGTCCTCTCAGAACAGATTTCTGTTAATACGATCTGCATGAAGATTTAGTTGTTTGAAGAGAGTCCTGTTCCTGCAAAGCTCAGCTGGTTTTTGATGTGAACTTCCCTTTTCTGTTGTTTTTTGGAGCAGAGACACAATTGGGTCTCAAGAGCGGCCAGTGAGACCAGAGAGCGCCCACAGACCAACCAGATTCTTCCTCAGGACTGGCTGCATAATTAGCCAGGCACAGTGCAAAAGGATTGTGCAGGGCACTTTGTTAAAAAAAAAAAATTATTCGTAATTTCAAGATGTTGACGACAACGATTTAATGAAGTGTGAGGCTAATGCACGAGTGGGTTTCCCGTGAAGCCTGCGATGCTTCTGCTCTCACAGCACTTTCTTGTTTCTAATACTAGAAAGCAGAGCAGGGTAGGATTGACCTCGCTTTGTCCATCCTGAGTCTTTGAATTGGAGGCTTCCTTGCTAGTTAACCCCTGGCCCTCCCACGGACTGCAGAATGAGCTCTGAGGGGTGCCAAATGACACAAACAGAAATGTCTGGTAGGTGTCGAAAGCTCTATGTTCTCAACACATTTGGAACAGAAAAAAGATTATAGAAGCAGGTATCACCTAGGGTAAATGCCATTGAGAATTTGTGTAATTATTACAATTTGTGTACCACACAGAGTATCCCTTTCTTTTCATCTGTTTATTTTTCACTTATACTTTTTTCTCTCCTAATATCCCAGGAAGTTACTTAATTATTCAACTGTTCTTCTAGCTGTTACACATTAAGAATTCCTATTGTTGGCACAAAACCCATCACTTAAGCCTCATCTTGGGAATGCTCTCATCTATTATTTCTGATCTGACTATGAAGCATTGCGGTTTTTAGCACATTTGTGTGTACCCTAGAGGGTAGTTTGCAAATTGGGATTGCATGTGTTGTGAATTTATCTGAAAAACGATGGAATATTTTTATGGTTTTAATGTATCTGGAGTAATGACTTTGTGGGTGGGATGGAGCGAAGCTGTCAGTTTTGAAATCTGTAAAATGCAGAAAATTTGGTCAGCCTTTCGAGGAACTTAGATTGGCCCCCAAAGATTATGGTGTGTGCTGAAGTACATTTTTCAAGTTTGCCTTTTTACCACAGAAATAATGCATCTATCTATAAATCTGGACAACTCCTTACATTTCCCAGCTGTGGTAGGGCTGTCCTACTGATAATGTTAACATTTATAGAAATGTAGCCTCTTTACCCCCTTAGGCCTATAAAAACCCGGGAAGCTAAGAGAAATCCTAGGATATTCCACTCCACAGTATGCTACCTTGGTGAAGGAAATTGTACCAGGCGTGCATTTCTCCTCTAGCCTCATCTTTTCCCTGCCCTCCTTTCTTGTGGTTACTCTGCCTGGGTTTGAGGTTGCCATGCCCTCCCATGTCTTCCGCTCCCACCAACTTTCGAGCCACCCACATGCATCTCTGTATATAATCTCCTTTGAAAACTGGCAAGACTAATGAGAAATTACTTGCATTTATTGACTAGTAACAGCTTCGTGACCCCCAGAGGTATATTTCATTTGGACAATTGACCTTTGCTTTTGGGGTCCTTTTTGTGAAATGAGGGAATCTTCCCTTTTAATAAGATTTCAAGGTAGCAGTTTTGTGGGGAAAATGAGATCGTTTTTTAATTTCTTGTTCTTGAACGTGTCTCGGACCTTTGACTGTTAGCACCCTCCTCCAGGATTTGGGTCTTGAAGGGACTGAGGGCACTTGGACGGTTTTCTCTGTGTAACATGCTTTTGGTTGTTGTCTTTCATTGAACTCTGAGCAACGGTTAAACTGGCTGAGCATCTGTTTTCTCTTTTCCCCATGACTGCTACATGTATATTTTATGTTTTCCTATTTCTGTCTTGTCCTCACATTCCCCTTCTCCTTCTCCTTTCTATCTTATATTCTGGGAGACATATTATGGCTCACATGGCTTCTGGTCATGAAGTCTTTGGCAAAGCAGTGTTGGAGTTCTTCCTCTTTACTAATTGTTTTGATAATTGTCATTCTGTTCTGAGTTCTGAGCTCTGATAGACTGAGAGATCCTTTCCCTAAACACAGAGGGAAGTGCCCCATCCTGAACTGAGTATCCATTTTTCAATGTGTTCCTTTACTGTTTGTATTCCATTTGCATTATTTTGGAGGGAACTAGGCAGAAGGGACTATCTGTCATTGGGCAAAGAGTATTAACCCCTGGGACTCTTGGAATGTGCCAGATCTTCTCTGCCAAGGGCACAGTGCCGTCATGGACAAAGATGTCTCTTCAGGAAGACAAGTGTGCAACTTTATTAATACCAGAACTGCAAAATACTAGGTAGGTGGTCCTTTCTAGTTTGAACTTGCAGCCCACCAAGGCACCATTGCTTCACTCTGGGACACTTTGACAAGCCGCTGGCAAAGAATAATTTTCGAAGCACATTTATTTTTCTGATATACTCTCTCAAGTCCTATGCACTCTGCTTAATTTTGATAGCCGTTTGCTGCTCTGGTATATTAACTGCTTTCTTCTTTGCATTAACCTCTTACTACCAAACTGGCCTTCACATTAAAGGACACAATGTTCTGAAATTAAAAAACCACGGCATACTATTTGTCAATTACTCTTAACTATAGCTAACAACATGTTTTACATTTTTTGAACCTCAGTGTCTCTTTATGTTAATTGTAGATGTATACGGACAGTAGAGAAGGTCTTTAAAAAAATTAGTGTACATATAGTGAAGGATTGAACAATTTTTTTTTTTTTTTGGATTGAACAATTTTTATGTAGGATTTAAACCCATGTAACTGGCACCCAGATTAAGATACAGAACATTCTGTGTGCCCAGAAGACTCCTGTGCCCATTTTGCCGGAAGGCGGTCAGTTCCCCTGCCCATTGTTCTAATTCATCACCATGGATTGGATGGAATAGTATGTTATACATGCCCCTGTTTCCGACTGCATTTGCTCATTATTATGTCTGTAAGATTTATTCAGGTGGTTTGATATGGCAGGAGTTTTTTTGTGTAGCATTCTGTATGATTATGGCACTTTTTTTTATCCATTCTAGTGCTGGTGGACATTTGAATTATTTCCAGTTTGGGGTTACTTCACATCACTGGCATGCCTGACGTATGTGACCCCAGCATGGGCCAGTTTTACAGCACCCTCCTAGACAACCAAATTATTCTCATTAATATTTAGGACACGAAACACATAATAATAACTGCCAGGAAAGAAATGAGGTGAAATTTTCCATTGGTGAATTTCCAGTATTTATTCAGTTAAAAAAACAAAAAAGACTACAATACAAAACAACAAAACAAAAAAAGAGAGAAATAGGTGAGTAGATTTTAGTTATATCGAAGTGTTTTTCCCAAAAAGTGCACATTGTATACCTGCCTCTCTGATGGTCCATCACAGTGCTGAGGGGCGCATTGCCTGGTGCTGTTTTTGCCTTCTCCCCTTTTGTTTTTGTCGGAATTTAGGTCCTGTATTCGTGTTCAGTAGGTAGCATAGCCAGATTTGTTGATCTGTCTTTGTAGGTGGTTCAACAAAGAACACGTCTTATAATTTTTAATTTTGAAAATTTTCTTTCACAGAAAGCACCAACCTCTATATAAGTAAGTGTTTAGGGAAAATTTTAAACATAGATGTATCTTTGGCAGAGAGTCCTAAGAAGCCCATTTCGTGATAAATTCCAAGAAATGCAATATCTTTGTTTCTTGGGGAATCGTTCTAGTGAGTTTCAAATGATGTCCCCACAGTTGAAAAATGTTAAGCAGCAAGAAAAAGTCCAAGGGCCCACACAGAATGACAGAACTGAAATAACTCCAACCATATTTGTTATTGCAACCACTCTGCCATCATTTTAAAAATTCAAATCCATGTAAAACCGCAGGGATTGGAGAAAACACAGTGTGCCTGGTGCAAGGTTGAATGATTTCACACTGTTAGGAACTTACTCAAAACGGGGCTGGGTAGCAGAATTGTGTGTGGTGGCAAGCCGTGGTGGGAGTCCGTGGGGGCAACTCTGTGACGAGAGCTCCCGGAGTTAACCTCCAGGTGAAAAACAGTGTTTATACTAAGGCATAAGCAACAAAAATATGCTAATTCGAATATGAAAAAACTTAATAGTAACTCTAACAATGATTTAGAACTTTGACCAATATAAGGATTCTTTGGGAGAGGAAGTTTTATCATGGATACTGTTTGAAATTGCTAGTAATTGGTGATATTAAAGAGGAGCCTAACTGTGTGAGTTTAAAGTTGTTTTGGGTTTTTTTAAAAGTTGTTTTGGGTCATTTGGCCGGCTGAGTTGGTAGAGCAAGTGACTCTTAATCTCAGGATCATGAGTTCAAGCTCCGTGTGAGTGTGGAGCCTACTTGAAAAAAAATTGTTTCAAAATTCTCTTGCTTCTACTCCTTATTGCCCGTACCTGGGGTAGACCGGCCCCCTCACCTGAGCCCAGTTCTCGCTGCTCTTCTGAATATATTTCCTGTGAACATTCTTACACATGTCTGTGGGTGGGTATATGGCTGTTCCTTTTTTATTATCTCCTCAACACTCGATACTGTTTTTTTCATATTAGACATTCCACATGTTTTCTGTAAGGAGTTTTGCTCTTCTTTATGCTTTGACCCCCTCATTAGGACCTCAGCACAATGTTGAACACAGTGATGGTAGCGACTTTGTCTTGTCCACAAAAGGCTCGATCCCAGGACCCCGAGACCGTGACCTGAGCTTAACCAACTGAGCCACGCAGGCACCCTGATAGTTTAGACTTCAGTTCCAAATGCCTGTTCTGGTATAATCTGCCGAGGAGTGGAAGTGTGAACTGTTAATATACGTCGTATTATGTCCACAATTAGGTTAATAAGTAACAGAAGCCTAGTGATACCTGGCAGTGGATCCCGTTGTGAGCCATGGGTTCACATGTGGCCTAAATGAAGATTAGCTATTATTCATTTACCCCCGATGTGTGAGACACTATACTCAGACTGAGGCAGAGCTTAAGCTTTTAGTTGGGGATTTGTTACAGCTGTGACCGTTCCAAGCCATACTTAGGCGAGGGTAATGATGGAGGAGTCGTGCTCAGCACGCAGTGATGGTGACAGGAAAGGAGTGTTTAATCTGGCTATGTGTGGGATCATATGGAAGCAAGAGAGAGGTGATGATGGTGAATGAGGAGGACTTTTAGCTCAACCGCTGAATGGGCACTGAGTCCGTTTTGCTGCCGGAGGAGGAGCCAGAATCTTCCTGGTGAAGGGAGAAGCCGTGACATGGTTTTGTGTCCGAAACCCATGTGTTAGTATGCGGTTCTGGTTGTGGAGGAGCAGAGGGGCCGGCTGGATCCTGGAAGGCTGCCCTCCGAGCTGCTCTGAGGAGCTTAGGCTTCCGTGCTGGCACACTGGGGAGTGTTCAGATCATGGCCACAGCTTGGTGCCCTCTGTGAGAAGCTCTTCGGAACTCGTGACTCTTGGTAACCCAGGGCTTATCGATGGCTCACCATCTCGGCCCTAGGTTTGATTGATTGATTGATTAATTACAGTTTTCAAATGTTTTTGGTGCCGGGATTTATTCCTGAAGTCTGTTGTGGACTGAAGCATGCTGGGTAATGGTTCAGTTTAATATACATTTTGGAAAAAGAGCCCCATGTATGAACATTCTTTCTTCCCTCACCTCATTTTTTTTAAACCTCATATTATTGAGAAAGTGGTTTGGATACTCATAGTGTTGCTTGAATTGAATGTTCTACTTTTTTTTTTTTTTTACTGTTTATTTTTACTGTTTATTTTTACTATTTACTACTGTTTATTTTTTGAAAATTTTATTTATTTATTTGAGAGAGAGTGAGAGCAAGAGAAATCACAGGGAAAAGGAGAAGGAGCAGTCTCACTGCTGAGCAGGGAGCCCAATGAGGGGCTCGATCCCAAGACTCTTGGGATCGTGACCCGAGCTGAAGGCAGACACTTCACCGACTGAGCCACCCAGGCGCCCCACTACTTTTTACTTTTAGATACTAAAATATGTTATTCCAGGGTGGACAGTTCCTTGTAATACAGCTGAAAGTTTGATTTCAGTCTGACATCTGGTGCCGATTTCATGTTCTGATATTTATTTGTATTTAAAATTCCAATTTCCCTATATTTGTCATGTGTGTTTTTCGTAATTAGATCGTTGTGTTCTTCCTTTCAATAGGCATTACTTATCAAGCCTCACCTTCATTTTTTAGGAACTTCAGAGATTCCTTCTGGCTCTTCAGAACATACTAGAATTTACTCTTTTTTTCAGTGTCTTGAGTCGATGATATGAATATGAACATAATTAAATATATCCTGTAGTGCTTAGCTAAAGATTTCTTTTCAACACTTGGAGAAAGATATTTGTGGGTAATAGTTGTTACTTGTAAGTTCATTTTTGAAGTAGACAAATGTCTACTATAAGATAAAAGTTAAAAAAAAAGATTTTGGAGTTCATTGGTTATGGTTTGCTAAGTTCTTAGAGAGATAGCTGCACATCTCTCTAAGCCTTGGCTTGTGTCCTATGTCCAAGTGCCAGTATTAGGATAAAAGCCTACATCCGACTTGTTTTGAAGCCCATTGTCCTTTTACTGTCCTTGTCTGCCTTCAGAATTTTTGGATAGTCTAATCCTGTCTTCATCACATCTGAGATTACTTAGTCTGCATTCTTGCGTTTTTCTGGTCTCTAGGAAAGCCAGAGAGTGAAGAGCTTTTTATACAGGCTACAGTGATATGTATATTTGTAGAAATGAGACATGAAGTTAAGAAAAATCTTGGAGAAGCCCATCTAAGTTCATTTTTGTGTAACAGAAATGACTGCATACAATATTATCAAGGCTTTCTAGAAGTTGGAAATATGAGTTTCAATGTAATAGTCATTAAATTAAGTGTAAATTCTGGGTCATTTTGAAGACACTGTTTTTACAAATTGATTACACACATATTAGGTCCCTCAAATAGCATGCTTTGATTGAACAGAAAGCCTTTACTAACAAAACATGTCCCTATGCTCTGTATTGTCCTTAGGGCATATGATTGACTGTTAAAGCAATAAACCTTTTCTTTGCTCTCTGTGAGGTAGAAAAGAAAGCTGTAGTCTGAGGGCTTGGGAAGAGGCATAAGTCATAATCGTAGGCTATAATAAATGTAAATCCATGAAGAATGGTTTAGCTTCAAACAGTTGAGTAGCAGAAGCTTGTGAAACCATGCCCCAATATTCCTTTCTGGAGCTCAGGTCATAGAATTATCCACCTTTTTTAGCCTTGAAATTTCTAAGGCTTTTCAAAATCTTCATCTCTTGGCTTTTAGCAAAACCCCCCACAACAATATCAAGTATTGAGTGACAGAAATGAATTCCTAAATAAGTTAAACTTTTTAAAGTTTTTACTAAATTTAAATAATAGTGCTCATACAAATGATAGCTCAGGTCTTTACTTCATCAGTGGTACTGAACTAACATTCTAAATTCGAAGTGGCAGGCTCTCTGTTCCCCTGTCTGGGTAATCGCTGATAAAACATTAATCATCTCAAGGTTCTATTCAAGCCCATTGATGGAAATTGTGAAATGTAATTTAGCTTGAGGAATTGAATTAATGTTTTCTAATAGCTCTGAGGTATTCAGTGATTTATAGGTTCCAGTGCTGGAAGGTGTGTGTGTGTGTGTGTGTGTGTGTGTGTGTGTGTGCACCTGCTAGTTAATCTGAAGAGCTGATTACAGATGATACACATTGTATATCATAACAGTGTGTATTAACTCTATGGTGACTCTCAATATGGTACATTTGTTCCTGTCATTGTAACATTTATGTACACAACCAATAAAAAAAGTAGTGATTAAGAAGTACTGTTGTTTTAAAAAAACCTTTAAATATATATGCACATATATGTGTATATATGTATATGTATGCATGTGTATATATGCACCTAATGTTTTTTGAAGCAGGTTCAGAATTTATTCTAATTTGATTACTTAGGCTATGAAACTCTATCATGCAAACATTAGTTTCCCCATCCATCATTTCCCTCTTTTACTATCTTGCTTTTTTATTATAATCCAACCCCTACTCTCTACCCCATAGCATTTTGCCTCAAACCCACATTAATAACATAATTATCTCTTTCTTTCTGCACATTTATTTTAAAAACTTACAGTAGGATGCAACTTCCATTTGTCTTTCCTTTTATTCTCTTTTGCATCTGTAGGATCAGAGCAGTTTCTGGCCCAGAGTAGGTATTCAGTAACCATTTATTGAATGAGTATAATGGGGATGGGAAGAAGCAGTGTCCAAGATCCTGGGGAAGTCTAATTTGGACACTGTCTTTTTTATGTTACTTTGGACCAGTTTTACCTCTTGAGACTTAGTTCATTATTTGCCGAATGTGCATTTTTGTACTTAGGTCATTGAATTGATAGAGTTAAATGGGATTACATAAATGACATTCCTTATGTGTTGCCTAGAACATGGTAAGCTTTCATAGTAGGCTTGGCATAGGAGGCTCTATTTGAATGTTATGTGGAGCATTCTAATAGAATGCTAATGGAATAGAATGCATCCTAGTATTCTAGCTGAAGGGATATGTCAGTTACTCAATCTGTGTTTAAGTTTATCCTTGCCTTAGTTGCCACCTGAAGAGAAAAAATTGATGTCCCAGGTGATTCAAGGTAGGGAGGTTGTGTCAGTTCTATTCCAGGTAATGCAATATAGGCAAGTTCTAAGTAGCATGAAGAAAGAGTGATTGTGTAATGCTTCACTGGGAGCAGTGCACTATGGATCTGGAAAAATAATCTGGGTATGTTTTGTGAAGAGCCTTGAATTAGGCTAAGGATTTTTCTTCTTAACTTGGTAGGTAGTCTGGGGTTCCTAAAGCTTGGGTTTGTGGTAGGACTAAAGGTTAGGAGAGAAAGTTTGGAATCTGGGAGTGAAGAACTTAACTGGAATATATTGGAAATCTTGGTCACTGTGTGTCCCAGGTCATTGTTAATCTTTCCCTTAGCACAGTGACCCTATGGCTTCTGTGCTTGTGCAGCCATCCATTTATTTCATCTTATGCCCACTGTAGCATAGAGTACAGTTTCTTATAATTGTGACTGTATTGTCTTGTCCCTGAAGCAGGCATATTCAGATTTTAAACTTGGCCACAGTGAGTTCAGAATCTCCTAACCCTGGCCAAATCTCCCTCAGCTTACCTTACTCATCCACACTGTAGCCACAGGGGATATCCCTGAGCCTACCGTGTTTATTTCTAGAGTAGGATCTTGTACTCGTTTATCTCCCTGCTGGGAATTCTGTTCCTTCAACTTGAGAACCATGGGCTCTTCCTCGTCCTGGGGCTTGTCTTAGGCTTGACACTCAGGGATGTCATTCCTGATCAACAAGTCATTCTCCATCACATCCTCCTTTCTAAATTCTTACTTTACTGATACTGACTCATGAGTGTCATGTAAACTTATGGGAGCAGCATCTTTGTCTGGCTCACTGTTGTATTCCCCCGTGTGTAGAATGGTATTTGAAATATGTTAGACACTCAAATGTTGGTTGGATGAGAGTGAATGAAGACATGTACACTTCATTTTCTATGTCTCCTTCCCCTTATTCATTCCACTTATATTTAATAAAAAAAATCCAGAAAGATGACATTAATAATTATAAACATTTGGTAGTAGAGAACCCTTGGGCACACAGAGAGATAAAGTAAGATTTGTTTATTCTTTGAAAGAAGGTCTAGGCTCAAAAATGGTTGTTTTATCATTGGAGGTGGATGAAAGAAGTAGAGTGTCATAGGGGCTTGGGGACAAGCTCATCCTCATGACTGGAGCTGGGGGCCTCTCGAATGGTGTGTGGGGCTTATTTTCTCTTCCTTTCTGTCTCTATTTCATAGCAATCCTACCAATGCACATCAGTCTCTGGGCCAGGAGCAGAGGGAGGAAGGGCTGGGAGAGATTTAATAAATGACTACAATGACAGAAAAAGATTTTTTTTTTTAGGCATCTGGGTGCTCTGCCTGAACTGTCTTCTCCCAGTCCAGCTACTCCTAAACACAGGGTTTAAAGATTAGCTCATGTATGTTTTAAAGAGGCTGGATTTCTATAGGAGAGACCCTAAGGCACACATCGAGACTCTGTGGACATTCCTATCTAAAGTTTCTACTTTTAGGAATCATTTTAGGAATGATTCTCTTTGCAAGCTAGGGCAAGTATCTAAACTCGATCCTTATTGGACAGGGATGTTTATTGTTGCTCTTGATGGTGACTTCTTTGCTAACAGGAAAAATGAAAGTTAGTGTTTTCCTTGCTCTTATTTAGTTGAATTTCTTTTTTTCTTTTTAAAGATTTTATTTATTTATTTGACAGAGAGAGAGAGAGAGAGCACAAGTAGGCAGAGAGAGAGAAAGAAGCAGGCTCCCCACCGATCAGAGAGCCAGATGCAGGGCTCAATCCCAGGACCCCAAGATCATGACCCGAGCTGAAGGCAGAGGCTTTAACCCACTGAGCCACCCAAGTGCCCCTAGTTGAATTTCTAACTACAACAGCCCCGTCCTGGTTTTAAAATTGTAAGTAACAGAATTATACTGTGAGTCAATGAAAATGTAGTTAACTATGGGTTATTTATGATCACAGTTTTCAAGCAAAGGATAGTGTCTTTCCTTTCTAGTAGTGCTCCGCAAGGGGAAAATTGAAAAACGAGAATACAGAGAAGCCACCCAGGCAGCACCTCATGTATTCTAGAAAAAATAGATACAAAGTAACATTTGATTTCTCACAATTTCTAGGTCCCCTTGAGTGGATATTCTGAGCCTTGTTCCCCCTTTGGCACTAATTTTAAATTAGATTTGGTGAATGGTTGGTCAATAGTCCCAGTTGCCATGAGCATATGAACTTCCCTGGCTAATGTTACCCACTGACCATCTGCAGTGATGGAGAAAAGATTAACAGAAGATTGAGAAGGGTGTTCTGCTGAGATCGTTTTTCATATAAGCCATTATTATCTCTATGTTAGTAAAACCCAGAGTGGGAACAGCAGTTGGCTTTCCATAGAAAAGTAAGTGTATGAAATTTCGTAAGTTTGTGCATACATTTTGTAAGTGAATGAAGTGATTCTGGTTGGGTGATGTTTACAGTCTGTCTAAACGGCAGAAATACAGGTTAGTATTGGGCTATCTTAAGATGACTTCTTGTTGGTTTCCTGCTTCCTTCCGGTTACAATTTCTAGGTGTTTAGCCATTGGGAATTAGGAGGAAATAGTCTGTATTGCTGTATTGACTCCTGTGCTCTCTCACTCCTGTGCATGGAATCATTTGGGGATTCTGATATGTCAGGCCAATTGAGAATTTTGAAAAACAACGCTTGGATATGATATCTCCATTAATGGAATTATGAATTGAAAGTTGATAGTCAGTTCACAGACATTGTCAGAAAGAGAAACTATTTTGACATGTTTTTTTTTCAATATATTAGTTTGCTAGGTCAGCCACAACAAAGTACCACAGGCTGAGTGAGTTAAACAGCAGAAACCTACTTCCTCACAGTTCTGGAGGGTGGAAGTCTGAGATCAAGCTGTTGGTACGGTTGTTGCTTCTGAAGCCTCTCTCTTTCACCATCTTCCCTCTGTGGGTGTCTGTGTTGCAGTTTCCTCTTCCTGTAAGAACAGCAGCCATATTGGATTAAGGTTCATCCTGAAAACCTATGTTAACTTGTTTCCTCTTTAAAGACCCTTTCTCCAAATACATCATATTCAGAAGCCCTGGAAGAAAACTTCATTATATGAATTTGGGGGGAAAACAAATAGCCTTTAATAGTACTACATTTTTTTTCTTAAGTGATTTGAAATGCTCGTTAAATAAATTTAAGGGAAGGATGATTAAATTAAGGGAATAGATCAAATGTGTGTGTGGGGCTCGAACTCACAGTCCTGAGATCAAGAGTCGCATGCTCTACTGACTGAGCCAGCCAGGCACCCCTGTATTGATTTCTGTAAAACAAAATACTTCACTTCATTAGTTATCGTTTAATCTCACAGGTTGCTTGATTTTTGAACCATTTGTCATGTACCCTGCACTGCATGGTATTTTTGAAAGTTCTTTGTATCTTAATGTAGAATTACTTCCAGTAGAGCAGCACTCCTACTCTAATGTGGATGTTAATGTTGTCAAGATCCCCTTATGATATAGATGTCAATTCAGTAGGTTTTGGATGGAGCCTGAGAACCAGAGTCTAACAAGTTCTCCAGGTTGTATTGATGCTTTCGATCCTCACATCATACCTTGAGAAGCAGGACCAGGCCGGCTGCACAATTTGCAGGTCACAGTGTGGAATGAAAATGTGGGTCCCTTGCTCAAAAAATGATTAAGAATTTTGAGACTACACAGAGGAGCAGTGAACCAAGTGTATGGAGTGTATTTTCCTCCTGGAAAATTCCAGTGGCAAGCACATGGAGCAAGCGCCGAGCTGGTGTCAGAGTGCTAAAGGAAATCATCTCAGGGCACTTATTCACACTGGCTTGTAAAATGATTACTTTTATGGACCAGTGATAAAATCCTTCTACTTCTAACTAATCATGGTTTTACACAGTGTTTGCACAAAGCTTCCTCTCAGAACATGGGGAAGTGTTAGTATGCAGGAGCTATAAATAAAGTGAGTTGCTCCTGTCACTCTAATTGTCTTTGTATAGAACAGAATATTACCAGCAACACCGCAGTGGTTATTATATATAACTCGACTTTCCTTTGGAAAGTTTCAAAGGAATCTAGGCCATGACACATGAATTTCTTTGCCAAATGATGACGATTCTTCTTTGTCCTTGAGATAACACTGTACTTGCTTTTTAATGGTAGTATTTAACTCTGGGAGCAAAATTCATTCCATTTTTATGAAGTAAAGCTCATTATAATAATAATAATAATAATACAAAAATGGATTTTAAAATGCTTGGGTTACACATAGACATGTATTTGTCAGTTTTTCTCTATAGGAAACAAGTACACCAAAAGTGCTGAGTCATACATCATTGGACTTATTCCCCCATTTTCCTACTTCCTTCCTCCCTCCCTTCCCTACCTTAGGGGAACTGAGAAGGCATATAATTCTGGAAGCCAAGGAAATATTTTTCATTTAGATTAGCCCAAGGAGATGTTTGAGGTATGATGAAAATGATCTGAGGTTTATTCCTACTCATCCTACTAGATTGATTGCCTCTTGGTGCTTTTCCAAATCCTTGATACTGAGTTCCTTTAATCAAGTAATTATTTCAAAGAAAATGATCAGGTTTCCATAGGTTCATTATTTCCTTTATATTCTTGGTTCCATCTACCTTATTTCTTCCATCTTCATTTCCAGGTATCCTATTTCTGTATCCTTCAGTTGGGGCTGAAAACAAATCTGCATTAAGGTAGTAACTGTTACTTGATGATGATAATCTATTTACCTCTCATGAATATTTGAATATCATGGGATTTTAGGGAACGGAGTTGTTGTTTTTTTTTTTTTTATAAACATCTTGTGGAGGATTCTGATTCTCTAGGTCTGGAATTTTTTATAAATGATGTATTAACACAGCTCAAAATAAGTTATAAGTAATATCTCTAAGCCGTTCAGCTCCTTACTTAGAGGGACTGTGTGTGTATGTGTGTGCATGCATGTGTGTCCCCTAGAGTTAGTTTAGGCTTAAATGAACAAAGGCAAGCATCTGCCCCTCGTTTTATACAAATAATAAACAATTTTCACGGTTAACAATTTTTTACCTTGTAAAAAATTATGTAATGTTATAGGATTTTACAAAGGGCAAAAACCTTCAAGACTATGAGCGATGAAAACAGAACAATTTGAATGATAGGTAGTATATGTGCTCAGTGATCTGAAATCATACCCAAAGGCCATGGTCATCTTCTCTATCTTCCAGTAGGGTTGGTGCTATCATATTTCTTATTTCTTATATCATATTTCAAAACTCTTTCAGAGTTTTGCCCCCCTGCAAAAAGAAACATTAGGAAAAAGTGTTGGGAATACTCAAAATAATGAAGAATTAGCAGGGGAAATTTAGTATATTGTTTTTAAAAAGAAAAATTAGCATCCAGTTAGTTTAATTTCAATTCCTAATAGACTGATGAAATAACATTATTAAGAATGTGTAAACATCTATAAGATAATGGAAGCAGGACCAAAAATTTAAAGTAGTAATCATCATACAAAAACCTGATTGCTTTCCTTGATAGCTTTATAGAATTACTTGATTAAAAAAAGGCTATAGATGTTAAATATGATTCTGAGAAAGTAATGTTTTTGAATTCTCACACCAAATTAACTGAATTGGATAAAGAAATTATGAATGTTTAATAAACTGTCCAAAGAGATAATGATTATTGAAAACATATCAAATTAAAGAGAACCACAAGATAATGTGTATATATTTTTTAATGATCTGGAAGAATTAGCTAAGCAGCATATTAATGACATCTACAGATAATGGTGAATTGGGTGCCTTTTGTTTGTCTTTTTTTTATGGGTGCTCATGTAAATGAACCTCTAGGGTCAAACATGCAAGTTTAGCGTGTTTACAGCAAAAGGTGTAATAGACTTCTTTGCAAAAAGCTAACAATTGTATCTGAAGGAATCAAGGGACGGGAAAACCTAGTGACTAGATGACCGTTTTAGGAAATGGGCAGTAAAATAACCATTGGTTATTATGTGAATTAGATATGATCTTAAAGTATAATTAACCTAAGTCTTTTAGTTTATATGATAAAAATCAAGTAGTAATGAGGGAATACATTATTTATTTTTTTCAGTTTAGTTACCCAGCCATCTGTCATTAGATGTCATTGTGATTGAGTAAACCAAGAACTTCTACTGCAATAAAAAGGAAAAAAGAAAAAGGAGCCATACATTGTAGAGAGACACATGAAAATTTGTGGAGCTAGATGATATTTGTTTTCATATGAATTAATAGAATACTCAACTTTTTAGATTACTTGGGCACCATGTATCTCTTTTCCTTAAGTACTGAGCACAACTGCTAAGAAGAGATGAAGTGGGGCCAAGGAACTAGCATCTGAATGCACCTAGCCATAGATAGTGTCCCTATTTTACACGTGTTTAGACGTAAGATTAGAGAAGTTGCAATGTCTTACCAAATATATTATGGATAGTAAGTGGCTGAAATGGAATTGAAACCCATGGGTCTTTGCTTTAAGCGCAGAGCTCTTTCTTCCTTACTACACTGGAAAAAACCTTGCATTGGAATATTCTGAGACATCAGTTCATTCTTCATTTTCGGAAGCAGTAAGGGATATTATGTCTACATGGACAATGAGGAGGATAAGATTTCAGTCTCTAAAGAATAATGGGCTGCCTTTTTGACTGAAAGAGCCTCACATCAACAAATGTATGTCCACTTTGGACCAAGAAGAAATAATAGTTTGAAAAATAATAGAAAAGTGTGTAGGCTTGCCAGGCATCTTTATATCTTTAAATTCATTTAGCAAGCATAGATTTTATAACCTGAGTGATACTAAGAATTTGTCCTACTATATTATTTATGTTAAAGGCTCTAATAAATAAAATATCTAGAAATGGTAGCGTTATTGGTATGAATTAAAGAGGTGGAGATGAAGGAACTAAAATTAGCCCCTACTTTACATGGATTGTTTTTTAAAAACATCAATTTTATAGAAACCTGCGGAGAATTAAAGTGATAGAAAATTGTAGTATGTTCTCTTGGTAGGGAAAATGTTCTGTTTTCCCTCCTTGATTATTTTAACAGAGAATCAATACTAATATCCTTTGTATTGTACTTTAGTGTTTACAAAGTGGATTCACATATATTCCTCATATTTCATCTCAGAATGACCTCTGGAAGATAAGGTTTCCTAATTATGCTTTTTAAGGTCTATTTCTTAACTCTAAGAGCAGATTGATTGAGCTCTATTTCCTCAATTTAGAAGGTTCGGCTGATTAACTGTTTGGTGGAACATTCAAGAATGCAGAGGGAAAGAAGTGACGAGGATTCTAAATAATAAAAACTACTTCTGACATAATTTACTGAGTAGCAATCGCATTCATTTTTCAAAAGGCTGAAAACAGAACAAAACCCATAGGTAACAATGAAAACAGGGAGCATGTGTGTCTCTGATTCTGTCACTTAAAGTAGCAGATTTCTTGACTGACGTTTGAGAGCAGAATACTTTGGATATCTCTTTCATAAGGACAACTTTATATTTTCTTCTTAGTTTTGTTGTTTCACTGGTATATCCCTAAACTTGATTTAAATTTAATAGCATTAAAACAAAAACTCAGATCTCTTTCTTGTTATAAATATTTTTTGGTAAATCTTTTACCTTATTAGTTAGGATGAATTATGGCAGTGTGCAACCCCAAATCCCCCAAATAAAAATAATAGTGGCTGAAATAGGCTAAAAGTTCTTTTCTCTTTCACGTAAAAGAAATCAAGCAGTCACAGACATACCAGTCCGTGCTGGTATGTGTGATAGCCCCAGTGTTAGAGAACCAAATACCTGCCTCATGTCTGTGTTTACTTAGCACATCGTCTAATGGTACAAGGTGGCTGCCTGAGCGTCAACCATCAGGTTCACTTTCCAGGCAGCAGAAAGGAGGGAAGAAAAAGCGCATCTGGTTTCCCTTTTAGGATGGTTTAGTGAAGTGCCATATGTGGTCTTACTTTTATCTTGTTCTAGTTGTAGGGCTAATGTGAAAACAGCTTGTTGTAAGGCAAGTGCATGACTCCTCAGCTAAAAATCAGGGTTTCTTTAGTATGGAGGAAGAGAAAAATGGATGTTGGTATAAGCATGTCTTAGTCTCTGTCACATGTAGAGTATAACACAATAGGTTAGTTAGTAGTGAGGATGCTTCAGTGGAATCAGTTCATTTGTTTTGGGCTGTAC